>QEPC01000892.1:3971235-4042851 GCA_003113815.1 Sphenodon punctatus
GGGCCTGGGGGGCCTGCGAGTGGTTGAATCTCCTCTTGGGGGGAGGGGGTGTTCACCCTCCCATGGTCTCGCAGATACAGAGTCTGGGTGTGCTCCTCGATTCACGGCTCAGCCTGGAATCTCAGGTTGTGGCTGTGGCGGGGAGTGCGTTTCGGCAGTTACATCTTGTCCGGCGGCTACGGCCGTATCTCTCAGACTCTGACCTCGCCACTGTCATCCATGCCTTCATCACCTCGAGGCTGGATTACTGCAACGTGCTCTACGTGGGGCTGCCTGAGCAGCTGGTCTGGAGGCTGAAGCTGGTGAAGAATGCCGTGGCCCATCTCCTTACTGGGACAGGCCACAGGGAGCACATGACACCTGTGCTCTGGGCTCTGCACTGGCTTCCTATAAAGCTAGGTTCAAGGTACTGGTTTTGACCTTCAAAGCCCTTCATGGCCTGGGCCCTGCCTATCTGCGGGATCGCCTCGCTCCCCGTGTGCCCATGTGACCCCTGGGATCGTCCCTGGGGGCCTTTTTGGAGGTTCCCCGGGCGAGACGGGTGGCCACTGATGTGAGATCTTTTTCAGTGGCTGCCCCTGTGCTGGTGGAATTCACTTCCGGAGGCTTGGTTGGCCCCCACCCTCCTGTTTTTCGACATTTGTGTAAGACCTGGCTCTTCCGCCAGGCCTTTGGCGAGGGGGGCAGAGGGGGATTGGGAGGGAGGGTGAGTTTTTATGATTTGTTTTAAAATTTGTAGATTTATTTTATGTTGTTCGCCGCCCCGAGCTGCCTTTGGGCAGGAGGGGAGGGATATAAGTTTTAAATAAACAAATAAATAAATAAATAAAAAGATGCAAACTAACATTATAGCAAAAAATGGATGTAGAAAATGCTCCTTCTCTTAGGAACAATTTCAGTTAACATCTGTTCTACATTTTAATTGTCTCATATGACAGATGTTCAAGACATGCAAGGTAAACATTAAAATTAACTGCACAGTGGACTAATTAATTTTTTTAATATGCATTTACAATGATCCCTAACATAAAAAAAAAATCTTTCACTGAGAAAACATTTGCTTGATTAGGTCACTCACATTCTAGTTCGAGAGGGAATTGTGCTCTGGAAAGGGCATGATCATATAGGGGGAAAGGGGAATTTCAAGAATAAAGCCATACTAAAATAACCTAGGCTTTGGATGGATTCCAACTAGCTATTCTAATGCCCTTTTCAAACGGGTTGCGATGGGTGGGGGGGATTGGTGTGCACCCGTGATGGGTGTAGGTGGGTGTGTGCCCATTCCCACGGGCACACATCCATCTCCACCCATGGAGCAACCGGCATGGAGCCTATTGCTCTGTGCGTGGGTGATGGGTGGAGATGGGTGGAAAGCGGGAGCGTGCATGCACCCCCACCCACCCACTGCCTGTGCTGTTCCCACGGGCGCCCCCCATCCCCCCGCACCTGCCACGACGTTCGCACGCCCCCCCCGCCCCCCGCACACATGTGCGAGGGCAGCGCCGGTGTGAAAAGGGCCTAAATGAGAGAACAGGTGTTCTCTATTTCTACAGAGGGCAAGAGGAGAGGCAATGGGTACAAGATACAAAAAAGGAGATTTGGATTGACTATCTGGCAAAAATTCTTGATTGTAAGGGCAATCAGGAAATGGAACGGGCTACCTAGATAAGTTGTGGATTCTCCATCATTGAAGGTTTTTAAGAAGAGGCTGGTTGAGAATATGCTTGGGATGACCTAGTGAGTGAATCCTGCACCAAGCAGGGGGCTGGACTTGGTAACCCTCATGGTTCCATCCAACTTTACAATTCCATGATCTATGGGTACAACTCTTTAGAGCAGGGGTGGAGAACCTGCAGCCTTTTTTTTTTTTATTTGGCCCCTCTCCAGAACTGGCCATGAAGCCAGCCCCTACTCTCAAGCACTGAAGAGTGAGCTCAGCGGATGGGAACGGAGATGAAGGCATGCACTCAAGGATAAGGATCCATGGTATGGATCTCTGACCTGGATCTTCCATTACCTTTCTCCCATCCTGAGCACGCTCCTTGAACACCATCATCTCCAACTCTTATCTGGCAAACGGAGCTTGCACTAATGTTCAAAGTGGCCTACGGGATGGAAAAAGTTCCCAGCCCCTGGTTTAGAGCATGTGCAGAATCAAGATGGCAAAACATTTCCACTTCTGATCAAAGGCCCTGGACACATCACAATGATCTGAAGAGTTCAACTGTGGTGCTGGGTGAGAAAAAAAAATTAACTTCTTCCATGGTCATGTTCCCACTATAGCTTCTGCTCTCTCCTTGGATGTTAAGCTGAAGGTCATGCCCCCCTCTTCACCATCCTGCATTTTCTGTCACTCTGACAATTCTTTCCACATGCAAGTAAAGCGACAAGCAGGCAGCTGAGCTGCACATTGGGATGGCAGTTCTTGTAGAGGGCTCCACACAGGAGGTCGTGGGGTTCTGCCTGGGAATAATCTAGAAAATCATGCCAAGCATAAAGTCCTTACACAGTCACCCTTCCAGGATCAAGCAGCAGGATGCCATCCTTCAAGCTTCAGCTATGAATTTACTGTCCTCTTCCTTCCTCAGAGCGGGACATAGGGTGAAAACAAATGAGACAGTAGCCCAAGGTAATCTTCAAGTCACCTGCTCGTCAGCTTGGTCACCAGTTTGGTCACCAGATGTTCCCCCACATCTGCCATGGGGCGGCTGGTCAGCTGCTACCAGACACATCATCCAGAGAAGGTCAATGGCACGGCACAGGCTAAGGCTTGCCCAGCCAGGCTAATCCATGCTAACGTGTGCCCTCCCATCAGTTAGGTCCTGCCCAGCCCCACCGCGAGGCAAGATTCGAGCCCAGAGGAGCGTGCTCACCCTGGCTGCCAAACAGCTGATGGGGAGGGGGGCAGAGGAGCATGCTCAAACAGCAGATCGGGGGCCCCGGAGGAGCACACTCACCCAAGTCCGATGAGCGTGCCAAACAGCTGATCGGGAGGGCTGGAGGCGCATGTTCCTTTACGTCCTCCTCAACCCCCCAACTGCTGTTTGGCCACCCAGATATGCATACTCCTCCAGGTCCTCCCAATCAGCTGTTGGCAGCCCAGGTAAGTATTCTCCGCTCCCACCCCTACCCCCACCCCATCAGCTGTTTTGCAGCCTGGGTGAATGCGCTCCTCTGAACCCCACATACAATAAGCTATTTGGTGGTAGCTCCTCCTGGGGGCCCAATCCTGCTGCGCAGCAGTGGTCTGGGAGTCCTGCCTCATGTGTATGGCTTCTATGCTGACCCGTGGTGTGAAGGTACTTGTGACAGTAGGGTTCCCCCCCCCCGCCCCCGGTCCTGGATTCCCTAGGGGGGCTGCTTGTTTGAACTGCCCTCCCTGACGACCCAAGGCATGGTGGCTGCATTGGCCCTCCCTGGGGAGGGCAGGGGATCCAGCTTGCTCTTGTCTCATTTGTTTTTACCCACAGGAAGGAGTCATGAGCCCACTTTGGGCAAGATACCTTTTTAGGCTGCAATTCAGGAAACATTTTAAAGTTAATTTCAGTTTAAGAAAGCACTTAAACAAGTGTCTAACTTTAAGTACATGCTCAAGTGTTGTTATTAATATGGAAGCACTAACACAAAATACAGTGCTGACTGTAATAATATGCAGTCAAAGCTAGTGAACTCGTGATTTCTGCTTCCCATTTAGGAATTCAGTCCAGATCATGCATCTCTTTTACTCTCCTTCACTTACTCACACTCTAAAAGGATATCTTTTTAATTTAAACGTGCCCAATTTTCAAGAAATAATTTTATTTTATTTATTTATTACCTAGATTTCTTAGCCGCTCCCTCCTGCTAAGGCAGCTCGGGGTGGCTTACAACACAATAAAAATACAATAAAAGCACACATAATAAAAAATAAAATATAAAAATATAATTTAAAAGCATAGAACATAGGCAGAGCCACAGACCCCCTCCCCCAAACCCCCCCAAGATTTTATAAGATTAAAATGAAAAAGAAAAAAAAAGTCTTTTACCTATTAAGTTGACTCGCCCTGGTGCACGAGCATAAAACTTGGGAGCTGATCCAAATTTAGAAATAAACATCTCCTTCAGCTTCAGCAATCTGAAAGGCAGGTTGGAATGCTTTAGAAGGAAGACATTTGGGTGACAGATAAAAGCCACGTGCCAGCTTCAGACATTAAGCCAGCTTTATTGTAGTAAACTGAGTTGTGCTTGCTTACTTGAGAGACTTATTAGCCTCTTGTTTCTATGTTCACGTAACATATAGGTTGCAATCCTCAAATCACGTACCCTGGAATAATCCCATTGAAATCAATGGAGCTACATCAAAATAAGTCATTTGAGGACTGCAGCCCAAGAGAAATAAAAACCATATTTCAATGTGTGTTAACTATTAAAGACATCTTACTTAAAAATATAGGTAACAAAAGAGCTTAACAAATGGCACAATAGCCACCCACAAGGGGGTAGTCACCAGACTGTTTGGTAGCTGTACAAGTTCCCCAAACATATGTTCACCATTGGGTGACCATGCACAGAGTCATGGCAAGGGATGCTGGAAACATCATACTGGCTAATCCAGGTTAAAGCGTGTCTACGTGTTGGCATGCCATCAATTAGGCTAGCATTCAAAAACGGAGACATCCACAATCACTGATCACTTCTGAAAATTCAGGTATCTCCAACAGATTTGAGAAAGAGAAGCGTGTTGTGCCAGAGAGAAGCTGAGAGAGAGAGAAAAAAGTGTACAAAGAAAAGAGGTGAACTTTGCCATTTCATAGAAATATTCAAAAAGTAATATTTTGCATTCCTATAGTACTTTCCATCTCAGGATGTGGAAATACTTCAGTAACTTATTAAGCCTGCTGACACCCATGCAAAGTATGTATCCTTATCCTCATTGCCCAAGAGATCCGGCCTGTTATAGGCCCATTAGCCTATTGCCAATCATTAGTAAAATATATACCCGTGGATTACTGTGTGCCTTAGAATGGGTCCATCCATACACAGGCCCTTTTGGCAGAGGAGCAGTCGGGCTTCCGTCAGGGCAGATTGACATCCGACAACTGCTTTGTTCTTACTCATATTATAGATAAATATGTTCATGTCAGGAGAGGAAAAGTGTACCTCGTGTTTTCTGTTCCCAGAAGAATTCTGTGGAACAAGCTGACAAAAATGGGCATTAATCCATGCTTGTTGGAGGTGATAGTCAAACTCCATGAAAACACTAGAGCCCCTGGCGGAAGTATAACGGAATCCTTTTCCTTGCAATTAGGAGTCAGGCAGGGATGTTTATTGGCCCTGATTTTGTTCAATCTGTTTATTAATGATTTGGTGCAACTGGTTAATGCTGCAAATCATACACCTCCCATTATTGAAGGCAGGCCGTTATCTATTCTCCTATATGTAGACGACATTGTCTTAATGTCCCAAACTAAACAGGGTCTTCAAAAAAAGTTTAGATGCCCTGCATCGCTTCTGTGTTGAAAATCTACTCGCAGTCAATCTTACCAAATCCAATGTAATGTGCTACAGAACATCTCGCCCAAATTTCTGCTGGAAGTTAGGGGTTCAGGAAGTAGCACTAACATCTCGCTACACCTAGCTTGGTATGGTATTTGCAGCCTCTCAGTCCTGGAGAGCCAACTATGAGATGTTAAGGGCTAAGGCAATGCAGACCGTTGGCGCTATTTTGAGCCTATACCGTTCCTCCCCAGCAGCATCGATTGGGCAAGTCACTGACATTTTTACAACGAAAGTCCTGCCACAATTGTTATTTGGAGCTGAAATTACAGGTATGGATCTCCCAAACTGTTTGGAACTTCCACAAAACCTTTTCTTACGGTCCATTGTCAAAGCCCCAAGAGCAACGCCTCTGCCGCTCTTGCGAGCTGAAACAGGTTCCCTGAAGATATCAGCCCGATCAAATATTAGAGCATTGCTTTTCTGGCAGAAGCTGGTGCGGGGCCAGCGCTCACTTTTAGCAGCACAATGCTTTAGCAAGCAAAGGAACCACACAGGCAGTACGCCATATCGGTGGGCTGCCTGGATTCGAAAACTTGTGGCAGTCTTTGCTTTCTCTTCAGAGGGAACTGAGCCTTTGGCGATCCGACTGGACAAATTAGAGATTAAGTATCGGGTTAAGTGTTGTGCTGTGGAGAAAGAACTGGCTGCAGTAAGATCCAATAGGATAGCTCCTTTAATTAAGCAGCATGTCTCCCTGGAGAACTACTTAACTCAGATCTTGGATCCAAGACTTAGGAGGCAGATCACCTTACTACGTTTTAATCTATTTAATACAGCTGTAGTTAAAGGCAGAAGAGAGGGCTTAGCATACCATCTTAGAACTTGTACCTGTGATGATTGTACAGTGGAGTCCCTACTGCATGTCATATTTGACTGTCTTCATTATAAGGATCTTAGAGCAGTATGGATCGACCCTTTATTTGTTAACTCCCCTCTTTCAGTTGAGGAGAAAATGACTGTCTTGACGGAAACCTCTGATCTACAATTAACTAAAGCAGCTGCCTTTTTTTTTGTTACTTGTGGAAAGGAGGAGACCTAGCTAAAGGAATAAAGGTCTGATTGGGGTATATATCCCTAGACCAGTGCAAGCAGATATTTGATTGGAGAATACTGCACATGGGGCTAAATAAAATACTACTTTTGACTCTCTGGGTTAACTGAAGAAGAGTCTAATCTGTGGTTGCAGTTATGTTTTAATTTAAATGGGCGGTTTGACCCATCAAATACGTTTTTTAATTTTTATTTTAGTAGTTATATGTTAACCATACTGACATATAATTTTTTTATTTGAGTTGTTATATGTTTTCTTGTCTGAATTGTTATATGTTCTGAGACTGTACATTTGTAATATTGCTATAGCATAATTGCTGGACAATAAAGTATTTATACCTTATCCCTATTTTATAGTCGGCAAAGAGAAGTTAAGTATATTGCTAACAGTCAGTAAATGGTAAGCAGAGCCAGAAACAGAACCTTCAGATCTGGACATATGGCCCATGGCTTGGATCACAAGACAAAAGAAACCCTTTGCTGCACTCATTTAACACAAATTTCAATAGTCTGCCAACTATTCCCAACAAGTTTCCTAAATTTTCCTGTGGCCTCAGTAACTAATAAGAAAGTTCAACATGTTTATGCAGCCACTCGGCGAAGTGATTAGGAGGTTTGGTGTGCGGTGTCATCACTATGCTGATGACACCCAGCTGTACCTCTCATTTTCAGCTGACCCAGGCCCAGCAGTCTTGGTGCTTACTCGGTGTCTGACGGCTGTGGGGGACTGGATGAGGGCTAATTGACTGAGGCTGAATCCTGACAAGACGGAGGTGATGTTGGTAGGTAAGACGATGGAGGTGGCGGCGCTCCATCAGTTTCCCAGGTTCAGGGTCTGGGGGTACTCCTCGATGCGCAGCTCCGCCTGGATGTCCACGTGGAGGCTCTGGCTAGGGGTGCCTTTCACCAATTACATCAGGTGCAACGACTTTGGTCGTATGTTTCGGACTCTGATCTGGCTACCATTATCCATGCTTTCATCACCTCTAGGCTGGACTATTGTAACGCGCTCTATGCGGGGCTACCCATGGTGATGGCTCAGAAATTGCAGCTGGTGCAGAATGTGGCGGCCCGTCTCCTGGTGGGTATGGGTCACTGGGAGCATATTACACCAGTGCTTCGTTCTCTGCACTGGCTGTCATTAGTTTTCCGGGCCCGATTCAAGGTGTTGATCTTGGCCTATAAAGCTCTAAACGGCCTAGGCTCTACCTATTTGCGGGACCGCCTCACCCCCAAGTTCTGGATCAACCCCTGCGGTCGCCCGGGGGTGCCCAGCTTGAGGACCCGCGAATCCGCCGGGGGGTCACACTGGAGAGGGCATTCTCGGTGGCCACACCGCGACTGTGGAACTCCCTCCCGGTTGAGGCCTGCTTGGCCCCGGACCTCCCCTCATTTCAAAGAAGTTGTAAGACCTGCCTGTTCCGCCAAGCATTTGGCGGGGGAGAGGGGTGATGGGGTGGGGGGAATGGGTTAGGGTGGGTTATTTTATTATCCTCCTTTTTAGGTCTTGTTTTTAGTTATTGTTGTTTTTAGTGTTGATTGTAAGCCACCCTGAGCTGTCTGCAGCAGGAGGGGCGGAGTAGAAAGAATTTTAAATAAATAAAATCTTAAATAAAAAGTAGTTGGCTTGGGGGGTGGGGAGGGGTGCCTGGCCTGGCCTGGCCAGTTCATAGGGGCAATGCTCGGGGATGGGGGTTAGTTGTTTCCACCATGCCTTAATTTAAAAAAATAATAATAAGTGGGTGCTGCACTGCTGCTTGGCACCATGGAGACCAGAGGGATCTCTACCTTGCTCCACTTCCCCTGACCTGGAGCCAAGTTACCAGTGCCACACCAATGCCATGCCTTTTTTAAAAGTAAGCGGGTGCCTGCTGCTTGCACTGCTTGGCACCATGGTGGCCAGCGGGATCTGCCTAGTTCCACTTCCCCTGGCCTGGGCTATCCATATAATAGGGGCAATGCCGGGGGTTGCCACTAGTGCCAAATATACTTAAGGTTTGGGTGCTGTTGCTGCTTGCACTGCCTGTTGGCAAGTTAGCAGCACCCTAGAGGCCAGAGAGGAATCACTTTGCTGTGGCTTTTGTGGGCACCCACTACTTTGTCTGTGGGTTCAACTTTGCCAAGATGTGACTGACCACTGGGGCACAGGGGAGATATACTTTCTTTCTGGGTAAAATAATATGGTAATATGGGGCTTGCCTTGCATAGGTAGGCACTGGGCAGGCACAATGGAGGGTTTTGTATGTGGGGCGGGGGGGTAAATGTCTGGTTTCTTTCTTGTGGGTGTTATGTCTGCTGGGTTGGCTTATTTTGGTTTCTACCCGCAATTGCACTTTTGTGGGTTTGCCTTGAACAACAGTCCCACTCTTGCTAGCCTGCTTTTTTGGGCACTGCTTGGTTGGCATAATGATTTTAAAGTGGGTGTACTGCTGATGGTGGGCCATGCTGTGGGTACACTACTGCTGGCTTTTGTTTTGGATTTCTGCCTGCACTTGCACTTTTGTGGGTTTGTCTTGTTGAGCGATTGTCCCACTTTTGTTAGCCTGCTTTTCTGGGTATTGCTTGGTTGGCATAATGATTTAAAGTGGGTGCACTGCTGATGGTGGGCCATGAGTACTGCCGGCTTTTTTTTTGTTTTCTGCACACAGTTGCACTGTTTGGGTTTATCTTCTTAAATGATTGTCTCACTGTTGCTAGCCTGATTTTCTGGGCACTGCTTGGCATAATGATTTTAAACTGGGTGCACTTTAAATCACTAAAGGAAAGAGTTCCGAAGTTCCAAGTTGCAGGGATTTCCGAGGTCCAAAGTTCCAAGTTCTTAAAGGTCCAAAGTTTTTAATTCCGGATCCTCAGACAAAATTCGGCCAAGTACCCAGACTGGGTACTCGTAACTTTGGAACTCGTTCCAAGTACTCGGATGGCCTATTCAGTGCAGCCCTAGTTTTTACCCAATGTTAAGTCCGTCTGATATTGTTCAGACTTCTGCCATTTTAATTAACTAACTAGCTTCAAGCCACTTACATATTTTCTCACCTAATTATCCCCCTTTGTTTATCATTTACAATCATGATAAAGTTTAGTCTACTGCAAGCATCCTACAGTCAACAATGGGCATGTTTGATTACATAGTTCTAGACGTGATGTTAACTTGGGGATGCTTGTGTTCCCATGTATGCTATACCCAAAGGGCTTCCCTGTCTTTTCAGAGATGTTGAGCAAATGTGGCTCATATTCATTTCTACTTTACACGGCCATGGATGTACCTTATTTATTTTTTAACATGGGTTAAAATCAAGAAAAATGCAGCATAATCTGGGAGAAGGAAGTATGATTTAAAACGTACCATTTCTATGGATGCTAACATAATTTAAGGGGCTTATTGAAACTGCACACATTATTTTACTGAACAGCAGACCTTAGGATATTTTTACATATTACGCTAACCACACTTCTATAGTCCCAAAATGTGTTTGTGCACTTTTACAAAGACACAAACATAGATCTGACTATGTGCCAAATCTGGAGCAAAAATAAATAACTGGAGCAATTACCTGTGTTGACAGCTTCCATGTAGCCAACGTAATCTGTTAATGCTCAGTCTTCTGAAGCAGCCTTGATCTTCCCCAGCCAGGGCTGCTGCAGGTGGATCAAGCAGCAGACAGGGCACCAACCCAGTTTACCCACAGCAGCCTTGGCCAGGGAGAGACTGGAGCTGCTACAAAGGCACATGGAGGATGCTGCCACCCCTGCAGATCAACTGGTGGCAAGAATGTTTTGCTGCGGGTAGCACCCTCACATCTGGTCCACCCATGCCAGCCCCAGTCCCATCCTGCCCTTTCCTATCCAGGTAGCAGGCATGTTGCAGGAAAGTCAGTGGTATTACCACACACTTTACCCGGGTAGCCTACAGGATGATAAATGTGTGCCATTCCATGCTCTTCCAACAGCCAGCAGTGTGGAACTATCCTTAGCACAAGCTGTTACAGCTCCCATCAGCACAACCCCTTAGGTGCATTCAAAGGTCAAGGTAGGAGAAATATCACTTCCCTGGGGTTCATGAATATGTGGTAAATGCCCTCCCATTTGGGACTGGCCTTATAATATACAGAAAGACAGCGCAGGTGGGGCTTGGAAAGGGAAGTCCTGCGGCTGGAGAGGGAGGGGTCAGACAACCAGTTCTCACTAGTCCCGTTGGCACATAAAGCTAGAGAGAATGGGGAGCTCTGCAATCATTGTGAGTTCTCCCTCCTCTAGGAGGAGAGGGATTGTGTGACACAGTACAGAGATGCAAGACGCGCTTTGGCGTATCAGGAGGGAGACTGAAGGCAGAGATGCTCAGTGAGAGAGCCTCTTCTTCTCCCCTCACAGGCCGGCTCCCGAACCCGACTGGCTTTAGCAGAGACCCACCCACCTGTTCTGCTCCACCAGCTGGACTGGAAACGTGGCGGGGACACCTCCCGCAGCCATCCTCTGCTTCTCTGAGCGCTGCACAGGGGAGGAAGGGAGGCGGTATCAGGAGCAGGAGATCCGTCAGCTGCCTGCGCTCAGCCCCAGTCTACAATCACGGGACAGAAGCGTCTTCCTTCCGGGCTACCGACCAAGGGGCTCTCAGTACTAGCTCTGCCTCCTTTCCTCCTCCCCCCTTTACTCCCCGCCCCGATCCTGGTGCTCTTGGTAGGACTTGTGCCAAGCTACCTGGACAATCCACTACTACCCAACTGCTACGTTCATTGTGCAAGGCAGAGTTTAGGAAAGGCTGCTGGGAAGATTTTGGAGCTGCCTAACATATATTAACTGCATTTTTGTTGTATGGAGGCTAACTGGTTGTATCGATATTTTTTTTGTAAAATGCGGGGGTGGGGGGTGGAAAGAGGGATCTTGGGGGTGCTTGTAGTTTGTATGTATTATAATCTACCCTGAGTCCCCTCCCCCTTTTTGTGGAGAAGGGCTAGGGCAGCATATGACTCAAATGTTGTAATAATAATAATAATAATTAATAATAATAAAAATAATAATAATAAATAAATAAATAAATAGTGTAACTCCAGTAGTAGTGGCAGTCCAGTGATGTAAAACTAAATACAAAGACAGCAAAAGTAGGTTCTTTGCATCTCATTGTGCCACTAATTTTGGTTCTGTGTACCCCTCTAAATGCCCCATATATGGCGAAGAAAGGATAGTTGCTCTAAATGTCCCACTGTGTATTTATGAGGGCAGGCCACTTGAGTTGCCAGATCATTTATGGGAAATTCCTGGACATGATTCCTGTCACATGGGTGGCCCGTCCCTCCCTGTTCCGTTGTCCTGTGCCATGTCCTTTCTTTAAATAGACAATTAATAGGTGCTGCAATTTGTTCATGGTTTGAGCAAATACATCACTTCAGAAAAAAATGTAGCTAACACTTATTTCAAAAGAGACGAAGTAGTGCAGTAATATCTTTTATTGAACCCAACTACAGTTGGTGGAGGTATGCACACTGGGATCTCACAGGGTCCTTCATCAGGCAAGTCAAGAGTAAGGCTGCCATGCTGGTCCCAAATATAGGCAATAGCGATCTTTATTGGAGGTCTAATAAAAGATATCACTGTACTACACTTTGTCTCTATTGCCTATATTTGGGACCAACCTGGCAACCTTACTTTCCCTACACTTATTTCAAATTAATTTTAAATGGAAAAAGACAATAATTCAATTATTTGGACACTAATACCATACACAATCACAATGTGAATGCACCATATGTTTAAGTATGCAACAATCTGGGGAACCTCTGGCCTATGGTCTGTTTCCAGTCCATGGATACCCACCCTTGGCCCCCAGAAGCTTCTCTTTACCCCAGTTCACTGTATCCTGTCCTCCATGCTCCACCAGCTGCTGGATGTCTGCAGAGTGCTTCTGAGCTGGGCGGGGCAACAGGACACTCCAGCCCACAGAGCCCTGTGGGTATTGGGAGTGAAGTTTCCCCTCCTCTGGTTTAACACCTTGGAAGGTGTGCAGTGACAATAAGGACAGGGGTTCTGTTCTTCCCCCAGCTGAAGGTGGGGTCAGATGTGAATTAACACATAATTACTACATGAACAAAATTTGGGAAAAGGCACAACATTGACAAGTGTCAAGTGATTTCTGTTCCTTTTTGTATAATGGCAATAGTACATTGAGCCTTAAGGGAAGGGTGAGATAAAAAATAAAATAAGTAACTACATTTCCAATGCATTTTACTAATTTAAGATCGTTGGCTGTTACACCTTGAGAGATTCCTAGATGTTTGGTCCAGGATAGGGGTCATCCTGGACACTGGACAAACAGTATTCCTGGACTGTCCAGATGGGGTTGCCATAACTCCCCTTTAATTCTGGCAGCTTATGAAAAATACATGGTGCAGGGCTGCAATGGAAACAATACAATCCTGTACCATGTATTTTTCATAAACTGCCAGGAGTAAAGGGAGGTATGGCAAACAGTCCAGAGGACAATTATAGACATCTGGCACCCCAAACAGCACTATGGGTGTTTTTACACACATATTTCTCTTGCATGTTTGTTGTTACATCCTGAACTTTCTGTTTGTCTAAATCACTCACCCAGATCTTAAACATAAGGCTCTTCGAACTTCTGCATAGAACTTCTCCCAGAACCTTTATGTGGAAAAAGTTCTCCTGGTAAACTGCTTTGCTCCAAGCAGCTGTGGTCACTTGGTTTCCATGGCAGCCTGTCACGTCTACAGCTGCAGCTACTTTAAGCTACCTCAGGGCAGTGTTTGTGAAAACAATGCATCCAGGAACTGCCAGGCAGTTTGTGTGTGAAAAATGCATCCGGAACTTACTTGCAAACTCAGAAGATTGAAAAATCTGGAACTTGAAGACGTGTGTAAAAATGCCCTATGTCTAAGGTAGGGTTACCTTACCATACTGCCCTTTTAAAAGAAGACGCTTATGAAAAATATGGTGCAGGGCTGCGTTGGTTCCAGTGCAGCCCTGCAGCATGTCATTTAAATCCGACCCATGCAGGACTGCAAGTGGGCACACCACCAGACCTGCTCCAGGGGCGAACACCACCTCTGTGTGAAAACACCCATTGTTATAGCGTAGGCAAATAAGCAGACAGGAGCAGCACAGTCACCAGTGTGCGAATGTTTACAGCATCGGGAGTATCCCAATGGCCTCCACTCTGCGTGCACTGTCTCCAGTGAGTGAGTTTGTGTACAGGAGCAGTGGTCCCTAAAAGTCTGAGTGTGTGTGTATAGAAAGAGCTATTCCTTCGTGCCCTGGCGTGCATGAATGTGTGTGAGCAGTGTCATCACCAGTGAGTGTGTGCCAGGCCTTTTTTGTGTACATGGATGTACAGGAGCAGCGCTGCGTCCCCAGAGCGTGCATGCCTGTGTGTTCAAATAAATTGTTTGATTGTTTTACCTTTTTTTATACTGTTGTTCGCTGCCCTGTGAGGGGCGGGATATAAATTTGTTATAAATAAATTTTAAAAGCGGTACTGGCTCCAATGGAAGGGGGGGGAGCGTAGCAGCTCCACTTCGCCTAAGGGCCTCATTGCTTCTGCTGGCCTGCGAGTGCGTGTCCAAGAGCAGCACCCCGCCTCGGGGCTCTCCCCTCCTCCTGGCTCTAGGCCCAGCTTGTCGCTTCGGTTGTTAAGGGCCCGGTTGCTATCACGGGGGGGGGGTGTTGAGACCCGGTGCACCGCCTATTGGGCTCCGGGTCTCTCACGGGCGTGGCTTGCGCACGGAGGGGAGGGCGGAATTTTCAGTTCCCAGCTGAGCGGAGTCACATTGGGCAGGAGCCGCGGCGGATTGTGGGAGAAGGGGACTGGCTCCGCGCTCTCTTCCCTCCCCCTCCCCCCAGCCCGTCCTCCGGCCAAGATGTCTGACATGGAGGATGATTTCATGTGCGATGATGAAGAGGACTATGACCTGGTACGGTCTAGGGCTGCGAGGAGGCGGGCTGCGGGGCGGGGGCGGACCCTGGAGCGGGGAGGTGCTCCCCTCAGGCCCCTTGCCGTGTGTGTGTCTGTGCCCCAACCCCTGTAGGACACTCCCTCCCTCAGGGTGCAGTGACAGGACGAGTTTCAGTCCCCAATCTCCCTGGGGGGCTGGGGGGAGGCGGGAAATGGCTTGTGGGTGGCCTTGCGCTGGGGGCCAGGCTTCCCCAGCCTAAATGCCCCCCCCCCTCCCGCCCTATTAAAAACAACACGCCACTTGTGCCCTGGGAACTTAGCAAGGCCCCATAATTGCCCTTTCAGGCCCAGTAAGTCTGGGCCCTTATTTCAACTAGGGGTCAGAGTTGGGAGGCTCTAATTTTCCTAATTTAATCTAGAAAAGGGGCTTAATGAAAAGTAAGGAATAAATTGTCCCTTGATTTGTGAGGGAGGTTCTGGGGTTAGGTTTGTAATCGTTTCTCAGGGTGTCTATGATTTGGGGGGAGGGGCATGTAGGGGGTAAAGGAGGCTTGAAGGAGACTGTACCACCTCTCTGATTTAGCAAGTGCAGTGTATCAACATGTATTTATTTTTTTACTTCCCTAGAGGCGATCTAGAACTGGTATTGGTTTGTCCTAGATTGTAGGATTTTTGTGTTTTTATTTCTGTTGTGTTGTCTCTAGTAATATTTTGTCTTCCAATGTTGTGAAGTAGTACAGTAAAAAAGCTGATTTATGAGAGGAGTCTAGCTTTGGTAGGCTGACTTTGCCTTATCTTTTTTAAATAGGCAAAAGAAAATGTTTTTTGAAGAGTTAAAACATTTTGTGATTCATTAAGTGTAATGAGACCTCCTATTTGAAACAAAAATGCATTCATTATGTTCTCCTTGATATTTAGTGGTGTCCTGTGCATACCCTGTAGAACAGTGTTTTCTGAAATGCATATCTTGTGCCACCTCCCTCTTACGCTTCACATACTACATAACTTTATAAAAGCTCCAAACGTGTTTTATACACTAATTTAGATACACAAAGGCTTTTTAACATGAGTTTTAAAATGTAAATATTGAAACAATAGTAGCACAAGAAGCTATATTATATCATGTCTTTGTAATGGGGACAAAATGTTCATCCAATGACCTGTCTTCATAGCAATGTATGCTCTTTCTCTCATCTTTTAAAATGCCTCCTAAACGTAGTGATTTTAGAAGTATGGCTTTTAACTTCAAGCATATTTATATTAACAATGTTTTTTTAACCAAAAACCAGAAAGATACTGTGGATTGAATTCCATCATTTATCTGCAAAAGTCATTTTTATTAAGTCACAGGACTGGATGGTCTACCTTCAAATATTTTCTACATTAGCCTTTGTCTTATAAACTAGTCTATAAATGTACAGAATATGTAACTTGTTTTTTTGAGAAAAACAGGACAGAAATAAAACAGCAATACTGAACCGTAATGAGTGTTTTGGAGGAGACCGAAAGGAAGACAGGTTCAAACAGTAGTCACTGAGTGAATAAGGGAATCCGTGAGCCTTAGATAAGAGAGAGAGGTTGCAGCAAGCCCTGTTTACTTAGGGCTTTAGGGTAGATTGATACCCACAAAAATTACAGTGGTATCAAAATGTTACTATAAAAGATTTTTGTAAAATGTTGATCACTTCTATTCCTTTCTTCTTTTTCACATGCCAAATGTTTAAAGCAATGGAATCACTCCTGATCTCTTATGTTGTTTAGATTGTATGCACTGTCTACATTCCAAAAATCTGATCCTTCACAGATTTTATATCCTCATAGTAACATTGTCGTAAACATATCTGTGTGACAAACAACCACAAGGTTGCCATTTGCAGTCCTAGGGTTTTTTCAGACATGACACTAACCCCAGTTTAACCACGCTTTAACCACACTTGAACGTTTCTTATGCATGTTGCAGGGCTGTATTGGTGCCCTGTGCAGCCCTGCGAAATGCCTAAGAAATGTTCAAGTGTGGTTAAACTGGGGTTAGTGTCATGTCTGAAAACATCCTTAGTTTACTATTTTGTGCTTAGTTTTTGCACTGGCCTAATCATCAGAATTTTGCAAATGTCATCTACTACTTATAAAAACTATTGAGATCTTTATACTGAATCTACAGGGGAATTTGGTCTTATTTATAGATGGACAAACTTGGATGTGGAATCTTCTAGTAATGTTTGATAACGGCTCTGGTCATGTTCTAGTAATGTTTGGTAGGAGCTCTGTATTATACCATCTCTATGCCTCAGTAAACAAGATGATGGGTTCTTTTTTTGTTAATGTATAGCATTGTATCTTAAGTCCTCCCAAAATCTCAGTTCGCCTCTAATGTTATGAAGGCACCTGTTGGTCACAGTACAGTTTACAAGAAACATCTGTGTCTCTGTCCTGGAGAGGAAATCACAACTCCACCCATTGTTGACAGTCTTGGGACAAAGGTTATGTTTAGGATTGACGTGGGGTATTTTCAGACGTGACGGGGCGGCATTCTCCCCGTCACAGAAACAACCCTTAGATTCCTCGCTGGGATCACTCCAGCACGGCCAACAGATGTGCCAGGGGATCCCGGCGGGGAATCGGGGAGGGGGTGGGGTTGCGCGGCGCAACGTGCGGCCGCACGCCCACGCTCCCCCACCGCCTGCCCTCTGGGGAGACGGGTGGGCACCGCAGCCAATGCAGCCGCAGTGCCTGCCCAAAATGACCACGGCCCGGAATCCCGGCGGGGATTCCAGGCCGTGATCGCCGTCCAGACGTGACGGGCCCCTTCATCCCCGCCGGGAATCTTTCACCATGCGATCGGCACCGGCCCCTCGGGTTCAGCCGATCGCGTGGTGAATGATGTTCCCGGCGGGGATTGAGCGTGGTTAACATCTGGGGGGGGAAACTTCCAGTTCCCCAACAGACGTTACGAGGGCATTCCCCACCACAGGGAATTGACTGTGGTTGAGCGTGATCTCGTAACATCTGAAAATACCCTCGGAGACTGAATTGGATCCTTGTCTAGAAGTAATCCTTCCAAGCATAGTGGTGGCAGCATACTCTGTGGAAACTTGCGTTAGCCCTACTTGTATTTCTTTATTTTTTAAGTAATAGAAAACTATATGTAGATTTCTACTCCCCATTCTCTTTGACACCTTTACTGTACTGTAAACTCAGTTGGTGTGGTGGAGGAATAGCCAAATCCATTTTTGTTGCTGGGCATTTTAACTAACCTGCACTAACGATGTGGTGTAAATACGCTACATTTTTTTAATGTTGGTGAGAGGGGAAAAGGTACCAAAAGAAAGTAACTTTATGAAACTGATGTTGTTCTGTGCGTGTTCGTTCATAGTTTGGCATGTTTTTACTGTTCAAGAGGAACGGAGTAAGACCAATACTGAGTGCTTTAATAATTCTTCCCTAAAAAACCTAGTTTCTGTATATGAACAAATTTCCTCTGCAGCTGCACCAGTGCTGGGCTATAGGAGACCAAGACTTGTACAGGCTTTTTTTTTTTGTAAACATCTTAATTTCTGGAGCGCACATAGGGAATGAGTGCACAGTCCTGTGAGTCTTCTGCCATATGTTTCCCAGCTGTTTTTACCCAGCGAGAGATTACAGATACCAAGGACTGGAGGTAGTGGTCCTGGGTTGGCCTAGATTAGGGGGTAACTTCCTCTCTTGCCAACTCAAGGCACAGGCTGTGTGCTATCACCAAATGTTTGTGAACTTCCTAGGTCAGATTCTTGTTTTGGGCTTGATTACACAGATTCAAGAGGACAGTGAAGAGGCAGGAATTTCTTCATTACCATGAGAGCTAATATTTGTGTTACAAGGAATGTTTAAATACTCAGGAAACTGATAAGCAAGCCCCTATGTAGCCATGGCAAGCTTCCGACTCTACATGGGAAATGTGTGAGGTGGATTTGTTGAGCCTTCTGTATGGAGAGAAAAAATGAAATTTGAAATAAGTATTGGTCATCATCTTCCCAATCTTTAAACTTTATTGTGGATGTCCTTTGTTGAAGAATCTACATAGAACCAGCTCTGCCTCCCATAGATCAATAAGCATTCCTTACAGATTTCTCAAAGCTATGTTCTCTATGGCCGTTTTTACACAGGCCCCACAGGGTAGGGGAATCTGTGTTCATGCCAGTGTGTGGGGCAGGTTCATACGGGCGCGCACACATCTGCATTCACCCCCATCCATCAACATGCATAGAGCAACCTCTGTTTTCACCAGTTGCTCCATGCGTGTGGGTGAGTGAGGGATGCATGTTCGAGAGGAGCACGCATATGCGCTGCATCGTTTACGCGGTACTCGTCCATGCATGAACACCCAGATTTCTGGATGTTCGTGCATGGGTGCATCTCATGTAAAATGGTCTATATCTTTTTGTGTGTGTGAAAAAGCTATCCAAAGTGTCGGGTTTATATACATAAAGATAAACCTATATACAATAAATGGAAAGTGCAGAGTTGTGACAAGTTGAAATCTGTTGTGTATGCCAAAATAAAATCTTGTAAAATACAAGCCTTGAAGATTGTATTCTTGGCAAGCACTTGTAATAAGTGGAGATGAAAACTTCATAAGGATTCATTGTCTATATTTTGTAAAACCCATATCAGGTAAATGTGCTGTTAATTGTACCAAAACACCCCAGACTTGCTGCCATTTGATACACATTTGCTAATTTCAGGAGAGAGATGAGACATGATCCTTGCAAGTTTGCAGGATTATTTATTGGTGAAATTAATATTTTTGATTAAAATGCTAGTAATCCTTTCCCTCAGTTTCCTTTTTTTAGTGGTGGTTTGATAGTTTGATTTTCTTTAAAAAGTGCTGTTTGAAAGCATTTCATCCTAGTTGGGTTGTTAGCAGTGAGGGTTTATTTACATCATGGGCTTCGTGTGACTCTCTTAGAGGAATTCTGTCAATGCGAATTTTGTTAATTGACTGTTTTTTCAAAATTCATAGTTGAGACTAGGAATACCTCCATAGCAAGATTTTTTAAACGGTCTTGAAGGGAATTTATTTATTTATTTATTTTATTTTAAAGAGCTATACAGGAATTCATCTGATTCCATGACCATGCTTATAACTAGAGCGAGGTGGTTGCTGTGTTGGTTCCAAACATATGAGATGGAGACAGTGGGTGTCTTCACGTGGATAGCTCTTCCCCGCTCCCCTCCGCTCTGCCTCACCCCCAGGCGGACCATCCGTTTAAAGGTAGCCCGCCAGATGCGCAGGCAGAGCAGAGGCAGGGCAGGCTGTCCCTTCTCTGAGGCAGCCCTGCCAGCAGTGCTCCAGAAGAAACATCCAGGAGCACTGCCAGCAGAGCGGGCAGCCCAACCCTGGAGCATCAGCCAGAGGATGCTTGGTGGACAGCTGATGCAACCCTGCTCTCCAGTGGGGATTGCCCCAGATCTGCCCACAACTCTATGGTATGGAGCAGGGGCTGCTGCGCAGGTGGGCCATGGCTGCCAACCGGTCCATTTTCAAGCTGATCCGGGTAGGGCTGCAAGTGGGCAGATGCAGGGGTGCACCTTCTGACTCGCTTCAGGGGTGAGCACCCCTGCGTGAAAACACTCAATGGGTGAAGCGACACAAGATGTTATCCCACTTTGGGTGACGTTAACACACGATGCAGTGGTTCATGTAGCTGGTGGCCGCCAGATGTTCACGCCGCCCTGGAGCGCGCAGCCAACTAACATGCAACATGTCCTCAGAAAAAGGCCAGGGACGCAGAGCGTAGCAGCACTGCCCAAAGTGGGATAACAGGCTGCTTGCCATATGGCTGGGGCCATACAGCTCTGTCATGAGGCGAGGTCTGAGGATGGGGTCTGGAGGAGCGCACTCCTCCCACCTACCTAACAGCTAATGGGGGGGAGGGGGGAGCTGGGAAGAGCACGTGCACGCCGCAATCGGCTATAAGGCAGCCAAGAAGAGTGTGTACACTCTTCCCAGGCCCCCCTCTCCTGTGATCAGCTGTTAGGCAGGTGGGAGGAGCATGTGGCACAACTCCCAGACCCCCCTCCCCTGTGATCAGATGTTAGGCAGGTGGGAGGAGTACCCTCTGTCCCTGCAACAGCTGCCTAGTGGCAGTGGGCCCAACCCTGCAGTGAGGAGGAGTCTGGGCATCCAGCCCCGTGTGACTGGCTCCTCTGTCCATCCTTGGGTGTGGAGAGGCTGGTGATGGCTGCAGGAGAGCAAATTGTGTGGGCAGATCACCCCGCTGGCCCAAAGTGTGGCGTCTGCGTTCACCTTCCCCATGGCAGGCAGGGAATCAGGCATGCCCTCTCTTGTGTGGCTGTACCCAATGTAGTTCAGATGGTCTCTTTTTATTGGACCAGCTTCTTTTGGTGAAATATGCAAGCTTTTGGGTCACACAGGAACTTCCTCAAGCATGTAAAAAGTCCTGAACTGCTGATTAAGCAAACATAGGACAGGTACATGTGTGGTAGATGGGATGGGCCTGTTGGAGAGGGGTTCGTTAACATTTAAATACAATGAGGGAGAAACAAGCAAATGATGAACCAAATAAATGCAGGCTAGGTATATACATAATAGCAATGATTTGGAAGCAGCCAGTTAAAAAAGGCTGTAGGAGAGAAAGGTAAGTTGGCATTTCAAAACACTTAAATCTAATGAAGGGAAAACAGCAGGCTTCTTGTTGCATATTCCAAGGTGGCTTATGAAATCCAAATCTTTAGTCTATTGTTCTTGGTATTAAATAGTTATGAATTTTAGTTCTGATTCTAACAGTTCAGCAAGGGAGTGTGAATGGGCCTGGAAGCCACTGTATATTTCTGCTAGCCTCACCACAGCAGCATCAGCATCCAGCTTCTACCTTTTCTCCTGGGTCTGTGGAGGAGCATGTGGTAGTGAAGAACTCCCACCCTCTGGCTGTCATTTTTATCTGGTTCCTTGTAGTAGTCTGGAGAGAAGTCATGGTCTCCATCCTAGGACAGAGAGGTTTGTCTCCAGCCCTGTTTAGGAGTCCAGGTCTTTCTAGCATTTCAGATTTCCAGGACTTCACTTCCCAGGCCTCTATGTTATGAAGAAAAGGGTTCTCATTGTTCCTAAACAACCTTTGTTGAAAAGTCCCAACAAAATGGGATGATCTCTTGGCCTTGGAATTGGAGAGCAGCAGCTCTGCTGTCAATTTACAAACAAACACTCTTTGGTGAAAAATGTGAGTTCTCCATAGACTACAGTAAATTAGAATGTTTTTAAAATGTTTATAATCTTGTGTTATGTGGAAGGATAGTAGGTAAGGCAATTACAGGCCAAAATGTACTTTTGACGTTGATGGTATTAAAATTTGAGATATTCCAACAAAGCTTAATCCCTTTATGAAGACATTAGGAGCATGTTACGTTATTACTTGTCATATAGTGAGGCTAATATCATCCATAGTGTTTAGGTTTAAATTACTTTGGAGAGACTCCAAAACTATAACACTACTTTCCTACACCTGTTGTTCCCCATCTTGAGTGCAGTCCTATCTGTGTGATAGTGGGGTTTATATGGTTTATCTTAAATACAGCGTAGCTTGTTGCCCTGACTTTTCCATTTATGTGCTGCAGTTTTGTAGACAGAGTGCCTGAATCTCAAATGGGGAAGCTGGAGGCTTGGTTCTGGGTTTTGTTAGCCAAAAGGCAACTGAGGCTTTTAGGGGAGAAGACTTCTCCTCCATCTTCTCAAATTGAAGGGAATGGACTTGGGAAGGAGAGATTTGAAACCACAATTCCTGACTACAGCTGGCTGTTGCAGTAGATCACACTTGCTCTCATTATCTGTAATTGTGGATATGTTCATGCATTCAGAAGTTTCCCTAGAATACATTTTCACGGTAAAAAGCCCCAGGGAAGCTTCTACTAAACCCTGTAGTCCAACATTTCCCCAATCCTCCGGGTAACTTTACCCTACAGTTACTCCAGGGTTTACAATTTGTGTGAACGTGTTCTACATTCTGAAATGACAATTTAGCAAGAGGCTTCTGCTAAATTAATCAGCAATGAAATACATCTTTTTGACATTTAAATAGAGATGAATAAATAAATCACATTTCCCAGTATTTTTATTGTAGACTGTTCATAGTCTTGGGAAGATATTACGTGTCATTTTACAATGCATGTTCCGAAGGTTTACTTCACAGCTTCCTGATTAAAGAATTTTCCATTTAATGAAAGTTTAGATTATCTGGCACTGTTATGGGAGTTGAAAAATAACCCATAATTGTGTAGCAGTTCATGTGGCTGCATAATCTCATTGTGTATAGAACCATGGCTAGATTTAAGGTACTTAACATAATTCCAAATAATATCTTCTTGCCATAAGGCGATCATTTGCCCTTTTATATGGATCTGACTTCTCTCCCTGTTGCAGATGACAACAGGAGTCATTGTCCACCTGCTGTGCAGTATTCCCGTGAACAGTATTGAGGCTAATTTGCACTGGAGTATCTTCATTGTGTGACATTCTACTATAGCCAGCATACAACACTTTCCCCTCCCTCCCTCCCAGTCTTTTTGCAGAAAAACACTTTTATATGGTGGCAAGTATTTATCATTTTTAAAATTTCCTCTCCATCCTTTCTCTTAGCATAAGGCCAGCGGAAACCTATTCATAATAAAGCTATTAATAGTCTACCTTTGCAGAATAATGCACCTCGGTTTACCTCTTGAAAGAAATCAATCTTAATAATAAACTATGTATTTAAAAGTGTGCCCACTGTGACCAGTGGAGCACTGGCTGTCTGGAATTGGGTGGCATACTAAGCCTACATGTAAATCAGTTGGCACTGGGCTTGAGGATGAAGATCTGCAACATCTGATACCAACTTGCATGCTGGCATCTGTACTAAGATTGCTGAATAACACTTTGGCATGGAGAGCAAATTAAGTTTGGACTACATACTTCAAAAATGCATGTTTCTGCAGGGAAATGGAGCTGTCTAAAGAGGCTTTAAGTTTTTTACCTTTCCGATTTCTTCCTCCCACTCCCCTTTCTTGCCTCACTTTTAAAACATGTTAATGAGCAAAAATGAGTGAAATGGGTTAGAAAGTAGTACTGATGGCAAGCCAGCTAAACTCAGCTTTAAAAAGTGTTTAACAAAAAGTGTTGAGGATGCTTTATTGAGTTTTAAAGGGACCTTGTCAAGTATGTTAGACACCCCCCCCCCCCATTTACTCTGTGTGTGGGGAGGGGAGAGAGAGAGCAAGGTTAAAGTAAGTGTTGTGAATATTAGGAGGTTTTGTTTGCACTTAAATATTGTCTTACAGTTTCATAATTCAGTCACAATAGCATTGTGGTAGTGCATGAAACCACAAAGGTGAAATTGAAAGTAACTAGCTTATGTTACCATTAAAGCTGAATTGCATATAAAAATGAAACCGAATAGTTGTGAAAAGCAAATTCTATGCTTTGACTGCTCTAGCACAGATGGGCAACTCCTTTTCATCTGTCGACTGGGCAAAAGGCAGCCAATACAGATGAAGTTATTTTGTGCCCACACTCTTCCTACTTTGGCTTTACCTCTTGTATGCTCCTGGTGCTTTCCTTCTCAGCAAAGATTAGCAGATGCTACTACCATGAAAGTCTGAGGGTGTTTTTAAATGAGCAAGGCTTTAGGGGAGGGGTCCATGGCATGACTGCAGAGCATGCACGTGGTGTGAGGCAGGGGGAGGGTTTCTAACGATTAGACACCCATGCAGGCAGCCAGCACGCACTCCCGCCACTCCTGACCAGCCCCACACACAGCTCACATGGGCAGCCATTGCCCCATAAGAACTCCTGGTAGGTCTGGGGATGGAACGGGGGCTGCGGGCCTGTCTGCTGGTGTGGGTGGGCACCCGGTTCTGATGGGTCAGGGGTGCATGGGTGCCTGTCCCCATGCACAATTTTGCCTTCCCACACACGGCGTAATCCGGCTTTTCCTCCCGTGTGCCATGAGTTGGTGCTGCGTGGGTCACAGAAGCGCTCCTCCACCCATGCCACCTTCAAAGAGGTGAGTGGGTGACGGGTATCCATGTGTGGTACTGTCTCATTTTAAAACACCCTGACTCTTCACTGGCTTGGAAGAAAAGGAAACTTACTGCCTGTATAACCCCTTTCTACCCTCCATTACTGTCTCATTGTACTCCAAACTTAAACAGCTAAGTGGCAACTCATGTGGTCTGTTCACCTGAAAAAAATAAATTTGATATTCTTGTCCAGAATTACTATACTGTCCTCCCCACCCCCTTTGCCTGTAGATAGTTGGCTTGCTAAGAAGCTGCTGCCCTTCACCCAGAAAGAGATGTAT
Source organism: Sphenodon punctatus (assembly GCA_003113815.1). NCBI lineage: Eukaryota > Metazoa > Chordata > Lepidosauria > Sphenodontia > Sphenodontidae > Sphenodon > Sphenodon punctatus. Next base: position 3,996,058 of record QEPC01000892.1, read on the forward strand.
TTCAGTGATGCTGTCTGTCTAGTTTGTAATCCATTGAGAGATGAAAGGTGTTCTCTATAAAACTATTTCTGCCTCCGAAGACTAAGCAGGAGAAGTCTGTGTCTTTGCCATCATGTTATTGATATTCTGTTATGAAGTGGAATATCTCAGTTGTGCTTCATTCTTCTTTCTTCCTAAAATTTAGGAATACTCTGAGGACAGTAACTCTGAACCAAATGTGGATCTGGAAAATCAGTACTACAATTCCAAAGCTTTGAAGGAGGATGATCCTAAAGCGGCACTGAGCAGTTTTCAGAAGGTTTTTAGCTTTTTTTCTTCCCCCCCCCCCCCCCCCCAGTTTTCTTTCTTCTGGTGTCTATTCCACAACCACATTCTACTACAAAAGAATATTCTTAGACTTGAGCTATTGGTATAATTGTTACTGAATAAACTGTAATAATAACAATTATATTATTACCATCTCCCATCTTTCCTCCCCTCCCACCAAGAATTTTCAAAGTATTTTTCTGATACCGCAGACAAAAGTTAAATCCATTTTTAAAAAATTTAAACCCTGTAATGTTTCGAATTCATGAGTAACCTTCAGATGCTTAAGTAGAGTTCTTATAGATCTGTTATACGTTTTTACTCAAGTAGCTTATGGGGACAAAGGGTGCAGCCACGGATGAAGTCCATTGTTTGCCCAGCAGCCACCAAATGTTCACCCTGCGGTGTGGTGGGGTGGGCAGTTGGCTGCTATACCCTGCATCCTTGGAAAAAGGCCAGGGAGGGATGCAGCGTGTAGCAGCATTACCCAAAGACTGCCCATTGTGTGGTAGCATGCTGCCGCTCATGGGACTGGTCCCTTCTGCCCTGCCGCACAGGGCATTCTGTCGCTGAGCTTTGAGCAGGCGCTACCTCCATTCCCGCACGGCCACATCATGGTTGAAGGTGGGATAGTAGGTGGACTGGGGGAGCGGAGTGGGCTGGACAGCCACCCATGCGGCCAGCGCCTCAACCCGCCCCTGGGCATGTTGGTGCCTCTGATAGTGGCCCACCTGGCTTCCTTGTGTGTGGGGGGGCAACTTCTCTGCTCTCTGTGCTAGCTCCAATGCGTGGCGGCAGCAATTGCCCACCACAGGCCACACAGGGATCAAGCCCTTCCCAGCGTTGTAAGTAACCGTATTTATTTATTTATTATTTGATTTCACATTTCTATGTCGCCCTTCCACAAAGGCTCAGGGCGGCTCACAATCATTTTTTAAAAAAACATTAAAATCCACAAAAAACCAATACTACTTCACCAAAATCCTGGCAACCTCCCACCCCCAATGAGATTATATAACTAATCTATAGTTATTGGACCAGCTACTGTCGGTGAGAGCGTAGAAACGTTTGGGCCACACAGGCATGCAACAAGAACTATAGATTGAGCTAATGTAGCTTAGGAACACTTGTTGGCTAAGAAGCATTTGTCAGCTAAGGGACCAGATCCAATTTTCCTTCTAAAAAGGGAGCGGACTCTTCTCGCTCAAGATATTACTTTCAATTCCAAGTTTTATTATGTCCACAAATCAATGCTAGAAAGGTTTATCATTTATTCAAATTTAAATTTCTGATCTCTGCCTAGCAATCCTAATTGGAATGCATGTTTTTTGAAGGGGACCTGCAAGGTAAAAATACTTTCTTTTTGCTTTTTTGCAAGAGACAAAGAGCCTTTAAAGTTGTCTTGCTTTATATTTTTTAAACCAGTTTCTTCACTTTTGAAATAGAAACATGGACACTGATTTGGAATATTTCCTATTGGCCACATGATATTGCAGAACAGAGAATGAAAACTTGAATGACTAGAGAGAAGGAATATTGAGTCATATTAGTAACCAAGTTGAAAAATAGTTTTATTCACATACTTCACTATATATTGTAGTAAAGGATTGTTTGGTAAAGATCTAACATAATGCCGCTTCAATTAAGGTGGTGAAACTATTAAGTAAATCTTCTAAGATAAGTCCCTCAGCCAACTAATGCAGACTAGGGTTGATGTCATAATAAAAAAACACAGTGGAAACACTTTCTCATGCTACTTTGTGCATTATGGAAGAGGGAAAAAGATGCTCCATTTTCCAAGAATTTTTACAGATCACCTTTAGAAGTATTGCCTTGTGGGGAAAAAATTCTCTTATTTTCTTCTCCCCTGTTTCAGGTTTTGGAGCTTGAAGGTGAAAAAGGAGAATGGGGATTCAAAGCACTGAAACAGATGATAAAAATAAACTTCAAATTGGTGAGTTATAACTATTCCTGCAAGGAGGGATTAAATTGAATTAAGATGGAGGAGAACTGTTCTCAAACTGTGATCCACTTGTCCTTACTTTTGTTAAATCTTACTTAAGATGGCATGAAGCCTTCTTTAAGCAGTTGTTAGCTTGCTACTAGGTGTGTTATGATCATAAGTGAACACAAATGGAAGGACAGGTAACTAGGGAACCATCTTGCTCTTAAGATGAGGTCCTCCTTGTGAAAAAAATTTGAGTCACTAGGACAGATTCTATGTTGTCAGTAAACTATTAATATTGTTTACGTTAACACTTCTCAAACTTGGGGCACAGAAGGTGTTCTGTCGGGGCAGGAGGAGAAGCATCCCAACTAACAAACACCTAGCTCCACACGCTCACGGAGTAGGAGAAATTTCCAAGATAGTTGGGTGGCAAAGGTGTGGGGCGGGGATAGGGAAAGAGGCCTGAACTACTACAAACGGAAGGGGGGCACAGTTCAAAAATGTTTTTGAGAACCACTGTGTTAACTATCACTTGTTAGAATAAAAAGAAAGGCCTGGTTTAAATTAACCAACCCCCCAAATTGTAGACTTTTAACTGAAAATTCTTAAATTCATCTTTATTACATATCCGCGTGCTGCCCTGCTACTCGATGTGCAATCCTATGTAATAGATGAGATTAGCAAAGTCAAATGATAGAACACAGATGCAGAACCGTTTTCCTCCCAGGGCTCGCTTTGAAAATTAGTACACTGTATGAGGGCCACATAGACATTGGGGGAGTGGGGGAGAGCTTAAAAAATGCAAGGTCCAGATCATAGATCTGTGCCATGGATCTGTCCTTGGGTGCATATCCTCATCTCTGCGTCTTTATCCTGAGATCAGTCTTTCAGTGCTTGGGGTAGGAAATGGATCCAGGGACCAGATTCAGGAACTGGAAAGGAGCTACATAAAAACTTATTGTGGGCTTCATTTGGCCCCCAGGCCTAAGGTTCCCCATTCCTGTTAGAGTTTTGTTTTGTTTTCTGGGACAGACCACCTAGTGTCTTTATTGAAGAAACCGGTTTCTTGATTCTTACGTACTACTGGCCTGGGATAGATTTGGATATGAGTGATTAAAGCTATTCTGTACATTGGCACGATGCTTAAAATAATGCTGAGGGTGTCTTGGTTAAATTGGCCAGACTTAGATTTTTCTGTAGAGCTGTGGCTTTGAAAACCTGTTTTTAAAAACTACTGTTTGATAAGCTGTAGCAGAGAGAGTTCACAACTTTGAGTGTTTTCAGACTTACTATAGTCTACATTTCCACGCTTTGACCCACATGGAAATGTGGGCTATTAAGAACATAAAAAGTGCCGTACTGGGTCAGACCAATTGTCCATGTAGCCCAGCATCCTGTCTCTGACAGTGGCCAATCGTGGTGGCTTGAGAGAAGCACCCAACAGGTCACAATGGGGGATCCAGTCCCTGTTGTTTTCCCCCAGCTTCTGTCATGTTCCCCGATCCTGTCTGGCTAATAGCTGCTAATGGATCTGTCGTCCAGAAACTTATTCAAACCTCTTTTAAACTCAGCTATAGTACTGGCTCTTACAACAGCTTCTGGCAGTAGATTTCAATTATACGCCGAGAGAAAAGATATTTTCTTTGTTTTAAACTTGCCACCCATGAGTTTCAAGGAGTGTCGCCTAGTTCTAGTACTAGCTGAGGGGGTAAATAACTGTTCCTTGTTGGTTAGTTCCACACCACTCATGATTTTATAGACCTCAATCCTATCTCCTCTGTCATCTCTTCTCCAGACTGAAGAGCCCCAACCTACCAAGCCTCTCCTCATACGGGAGCCCTTCCATGCCCTTGATCATTTTTGTTGCCCTTCTCTGTACCTTTTCTAGTTCAGCTATGTCTTTTTTGAGATGGGGCGACCAGAACTGCACACAATATTCGAGGTGCGGTCGCACAATTGATTTGTATAGAGGCATTTGTATATTATAATGGCAGAAACTGCCACCAGATGTTATCCCAGACCATCCCCTAGGTGGTGGTGGCCCTTAGCCCGGACTGCGAGATGGGGAAATCTCCAATTCATGGCCTGGGCTAAGGACCAACAGCGCCTGGGACAGCTGTGGTATATATCATGTCATAACATTTGTTCAGCTGCTTTACCTACTGCAGTTTAGGGTGGCGACGGGGGCCAGGCGCCATGGTGGCCATCGTTGACCGCCATGGCTACCGGTCAGCTGGAGGGAGGGGTCCTCCAGCACAGGAGCAGGGATGGGCGGATGTACATCCGTGCATCTCCTTGCGCAGCCTCCGTAACGTTTGTTTGTCAGCCGAGCCAACTCCCGGACGGAGTGATAGCTCCTGCCTCTGCCCAGAGAAGCCCATGGTGGTGGTGGGAGCCATCACGTTTGAAAGCATCCTGTTGTTATCACTTTAAAGGTAGACAGTTTGTTCTGAACTGTTGTGTTAGGCCATTGTCTACAGCACTGATTGTATCAACATTGCTGACTTTAGGAATGTAAAGGTAATTAAGATGCACTGTATGCACAAAGGATCTTCTCACCCCTCCAAGAACTAAAGATCTGTGAAAGATAAGTGTGTAGATTGCAGTCTGATTTATAATTGCATATGGAACATCATTCCCTAAAATGTATTGGATAGAGATAATTTGTGCTACCTGCGAGGTCATGCAAATCCTCGCATAATCTGTTTCTCGAAGTCTAAAAACAACTGTCTTGGAAAGGCCTGCATTACTGATTCTGCCACTCACGAATAATTATGATTTAGCATCAGTGATGTGCCTTGCACTGAACAGTTAAGATAAGAATTGGATCCCTGCCTCAAGGGACTTACTGTCTAAAATTCAACAGCAGGAGGGGGTGCACATGGTGCATGTGCTAGTTAGAGGGTCAGAGGATGATGCTTAAGATACAACCATAAACAAGGATTCTATGGGGGAGAGGAGAAAGGGAATGCCTGATGAGAGGGGTAAGGTTTTTTTTAGAGGTAATGTCACATCCCAGACTTGGGATTTTTTTTAAAGAAGTACAACAATCCTAGGTGCAGCCTGCTGCATATGCTCTGTTGTAAATTATAAATGTGTTTTTCCTCACAGACGAACTTTCCTGAAATGATGAACAGATATAAACAGCTATTGACCTATATAAGGAGTGCAGTTACAAGGAATTACTCTGAAAAATCCATTAATTCTATTCTTGATTATATCTCTACTTCCAAGCAGGTTAGATTATCAATCTCTTTGGGTGGGTGGTGGCATCGGCTTTGTGTCCTTTGAACACCTCATTCTTAACAACATCGGAGAAAACATGCTGTGTTTAACCTGTTTAAAAATAGTATATTTCCTCAGGCTTAGTCCAAACACTTAAAATTAAAGCAATGCCTGGTAGACTAGGTCCATAGGATAAGTGGTGTTGGCTGAAATGCAAAGGAAGTAGGAAGTTTCCTTTTGTCCATAGTGCTCAGAAAGTCCTTGCAGCCTTCCTGGGAAAGAGGAAGTGTCAGCAGGGACATGATGTGCTCTGGCTGTTCCCAGAATGACATAAGGAACATGCCCAATTGGCACAGTCTCTCCAGGGTTTGTTCTGATCTGCACCCAAAACTAGGAGTTGTAATTGGCCATCACCCCTTTCTTCCCACACTATATACTCTGGACAGAATCCAGGGCATAAGAAATAGCAGAAAGTCTTTTGGTAAACTGTTTGGATCAGATTAGTAAATTCTTTGCTATTGGTTTGAAATGTTACTCGTGGTAGATATTTAGGATGGCCAACCCAAGGCAATCTTCAACATGTATTGGGTTGTATAAATGCAAGAGCTTGTAATTAGCCACTAGTTACACCCGTACGCTGTTGGGGAGAGCGGGGGAAAGGAATCCAGTCCCTGATAGCAGCAGTATGGTGGTGAAAGGTCATAGGAGTGTCAGCTTGCTGCTCCCCAGGACTTTCTGCCACTGCTGTTGATTCTGCTGCTTGGATCCCTGCGCAGGGAATGGCAAGCAATGGTGGCAGGAGCAACAGTGGCTTGCTGACACTCCCTGGTACCCACTGCTTCCCAGAACCCAGGTGAGAGTATGGGGACAAGGGGGCAGGTCATAAAACCACGTACATGGTTCTAAACCACATGCACGCATCCCGTGCAGATCCCCATTAAGGGGAATATGATGCACGTGCAAACTGCAATGTAAATTGCATGCAATTTCTGGGCACCTATGTGTTTAGGATCAGCCCGAAGGACAGACGAGAAGAGTAAGTGCTTTATGCACTTGTACCTGTCTCCATGTTATGTTGCTATGTGCCAGTGCTTGTCCTGCATAGTTAGTCCAAATGTCCATTCAAGCTCACCATGCAAGGCAAGGGAGTAGCCAGCATGTTACTGGTGATTTAGGGTTTTAAGTGCACGTTGCACTAGGGATGTGTTTTAGTAAGGTGTAAAAACACCCATGGTATTCATGGGAAATTGTGCCTGATTGATAGTTGAATGTGGAACCTCACTTCCTAAAATGTATCTGAGATCATTTGTGTTGATAATGCATGTCTAGTTTTACTTTGATTTCATGCAGTAGGTGGATAGTGTATAGAATTGCCCCGATCCAAGGTCTATGTACGTGCCTTGGGAGTACGCACAGACCACACCTGCAATTTTGCGCTCTCGCAGAGTGACCCAGAGAGTAACCCCTGCCTCCTGACCGTGCTGTAACCAGGGGAAGGGATAAGTGAGGCTGAAGTGACTGCTGCAACAGTTGGGGGACTTTCCCCAGGCCACCGTGTATGTGCGCGCACACAATTGTAGCTTTGATCTGTATGCGCGCCAAAGGCACATGCGTAAATCTTGGCTCTGGGCTAATATTTTTACCTATTCCTTTCTTTACTTAAATATGACCTTTCCCCATGTTTGTTGATCTCTTAGTTTTTTCCTCTCGTGGAAACAGTAATGTTAAATTGAATTTATTTTTCTTAAGGAACAAAAATTGAATTTATTTTTTCTTTTTACGGAACAAATACACTGTTTAAGCTACATATATTCTTGTACAAAAAAATAATAAATCTAGTATGATAATAAATCCCCAATTTCTAAAGTACTGCAAAACTCTTGTTAAAAATCCCTACATATTTGGATGCTTCTACAAGTTTGTGGCCCCAGTCCTGAAACCACTTTTGAATACTGTTTTTGACTTTAGTGGGACAACTTATAATTTGTTGATTTCAGTATTGCAAAAATGTTTGTGTGTTATGATGCCGTGTATAATTTGATATGCTTCATATGAAAATGAACATAATTTGGGTTTTGTCATGAAAGTTGCAACTGAAATGATTTATTAGTTTAATAAGATGCAGATTTCTGTATCATATTTGCATGTTTGAAGTTCAAATTGACTTTATTAACAGGTACAAATTTGCTGTTTACAATTATAGAATTCTGATTTTTTATGTCAGATGGATTTGCTTCAGGAATTTTATGAAACAACACTTGAAGCTCTGAAAGATGCTAAGAATGATAGATTGTGGTTTAAGACAAACACAAAGGTAAAACCTAGCTAAGTATTTAGTTTGTTCCATTGCTTTATAAACCAGCACTCAAAACTCCTAAATGTTCTAAAGACATTGTTCTAATTACAGCTTGGGAAATTATATTTAGAACGAGAAGAATATGGAAAACTACAGAAGATTTTGCGCCAGCTGCATCAGTCATGCCAGGTAAAATGTAGTAGACTTTTGTTTAGAAAACGTTTCAGCCACGATTCATAAACCATTTACTGCAATGTAGCCCCATCTTTAGGTTTCCATCTTGTTTGCTGTAATTTTACATACAATCCTGAATTTAATTTCCATTCTTTAGACTATGGAAAATACCAGTATTATTGAGCCTTATAAACGAGATCTAAAAAGTTTTAATATCCATTTATGCGCCTTATAAAAAGACAATATTAGAACCATCGTGCAAAAGCAATCAGTACTACGTGGGCTCTAAAATGAAAAGCATTTGTGAAGCTTATTTCCCTCTAGCATGATTGTAAAAATCATAACATTCAGGAACGACATCTAAAAATCTTTGTCTGCTATTTTATCTGAAAGAATTCAACACCGATGGTCCATTGAGATGTTATGTAAACAATCCTGTTACATACCATGGGCTCTTTTTACACAGGTGGCAGCTGCATGGGGGTGGGTGTACCCCGCAGCATGTGGGTGCTAGTGCACACGGGCGCACACCCATTTCCCACGCATCCCCACTCACAGAGCAACCTCGGTTTTCCCTAGTTGCTCCTTGAGTGCAGATGCGTGGGGGTGAGTGGAGATGCGTGTCTTGCAGGAGCGCGCGCGCACACCCCACTCACCGGCCAGTGCCACTCATGCCCACGCAGCGGATCTGTATGGGCATGAGTGGTACCATCTTGTGTAAAAAGGGCCTTAGTGTGGCTGTTTGCTTTCTGACCTCTTCATTAATGGAAAAGAATCTGCATTTTATTAGCTCCATATTTTGTGTCTCTAGGCAGGGCCAGGTCAGTGGGATCATTTTGACATTAGAAGTAACTCAACCAGCCATCCTTCCTCTCCCAACTAACTTTCATGTTTGTACATTCTTGGCTGAAATCCCTCAGTAGAGTGAGGGTTATTGTCCTCGGGTTGAGTTCTGATTGTTAGCTTAGAAATAATACTGCCACTGGCAAGCTGCCATGTGGGGTCCATAGTAACACAATGAGCTTCTTTATGCTACAACTTGTTAATTTGTTAATTGGGTTTCTATTATTTTAAAATAGCAAGCATGATTTGTGAGTGGAACTTAATTTTAGGTGAAAGTGCTGGCCTTTACTATGTGAAAAGACTAAAAAATAAACAAATTAAGCCACAGCTGCTTATCCATGCCAAACCAGCCTTCAGATTCTCTGTTTGCCAAACAGTTACTTGGTAAGCTTCAGCTTGCTGCTGACAACGTCACTCACGCACACAACACTGCTCTGCTGCACTGGTTGTATGGTACTGCCTTCTGAGTGTTGAGAGGAGAGGCAAATTTTGAATGTGTGAAATGTTTCATTTTGTTAACTGTATTTTAAACATTTGGCATTTGCAAGTTTAAGAACATAAGAAGTGTCCTACTGAGTCAGACCAATGGTACATCAAGCCCCACATCCCGTCTCCGATAATGGCCAATTTCGGTCGCATGGGAGAAGTATCAGCAGTCACAATGGGCAATCCATTCCCTGTTGATCACTCCCTGCTCCCTACAGTAAGAAGTTTCCTTGTTTCTGGTAGAATATTTAGCAGCACATTTAGTGTGATCTGATGTGGAGGTCATCTTTCAATATTATTATTTATATAGTGCTAGCCAGGTGCCTGACCTGAACAGCCATGATTAAACAGATTGGTCCATTAACTATTTTTCTTTTTTGTTTCTTAGACCGATGATGGAGAAGATGACCTAAAAAAGGGTACCCAGCTATTGGAAATTTATGCTTTGGAAATTCAAATGTACACAGCACAGAAAAATAACAAAAAACTGAAAGCACTATATGAACAGTCACTGCACATCAAATCTGCCATCCCTCATCCGCTGATCATGGGGGTTATCAGAGGCAAGTGGCTTTTTTTGTTTTATTTTGTTCTTATATTGGTATCTTTATTTCAGGCATGCAGATCGGTTTCACTTAAATCCTCATCCGAATTTAAGGTTGTTTCAGTGGAGATATAAGAACATATGTAGTGCCATACTGAGTCAAACCAATGGTTCATCAAGCCCAGCATCCTGTCCTCTGACAGTGGCCAATCTCGATCGCATGGGAGAAGAACCAACAGTCACAATGGGCAATCCATTCCCCGTTGTTCACTCCCAGCTCCTGACAGTAAAAAGTTCATCCTGTAAGCTACTTGGTTAATAGCCATTAATGGATCTACTCAGCAAGATCTTATCCAGGCCTTTTTTAAACCCAGCTATACTACTGGCCTTGACAACGTCCTCTGGCAACAAATTCCATAAGTTAATTATGCGTGGAGTGAAAAAGTACTTCCTTTTATTTGTTTTAAATCTGCTGGCCGCTAATTTCATGAAGTGTCCCCTAGTTCTAGTACTATTTGAGAGGATAAATAACCGTTCCCTATCTACTCATTCCACACCACTCAAGATTCTATAAACCTCTATCCTGTCCCCTCAGTCTTCTCTAAGCTGAAGAGACCCAGCTTGTCAAGCCTCTCTTTGTACAGAAGTCGTTCCATACCCTTTATCATTCTCGCTGCACTTCTCTGTACCTTTTCTAGTTCAGCTATGTCTTTTTTGAGATGGGGCACCAGAACTGCACATAATATTCCAGGTGTGGTCGCACCATTGATTTGTGTAAAGGCATTATGACATCCTCAGTTCTATTCTCTATCCCTTTACAAATAACTCCTAACATTGTTTGCTTTTTTTGACTGCTGCTACACACTGGGCTGAGGATTTCAGTGTCTTGTCCACAATCACTCCCAGATACTTTTCCTGAGTGGTAACTCCTAGCTTAGTACCCAGCATTGTGTACTCATAGTTTGGATTATTTTTTCCCTATGTGCATCACTTTGCACTTGTCCACATTAAATCTCATCTGCTATTTAGATGCCCAGGCACCCAGTCTCATAAGATGCTGTTGCAGTTCCTCACAGTCTGCTCGTGTTTTAACTACCTTGAATAACTTGGTGTCATCTGAAAATTTGATCACCTCGCTCTTAATGCCCTTTTCCAGATCATTAATGAATACATTAAACCGCACCGGTCCCAATACAGATCCCTGGGGCACACCACGTTTTATATCTCTCCATTGTGAAAACTGACCATTTAGTCCTACTCTTTGCTTCCTAGCCTTTAGCCAGTTACCGATCCATAGTAAGACACTATCTCCTATCCCATGACTCCTTAGTTTTCTCAAGAGTCTTTTATATGGGACCTTATCAAATGCTTTCTGGAAATCCAGGTTCACTATATCAACTGAGTTTCCCTTGTCCACATGCTTATTTACACCCTCAAAGAATTCCAACAAATTAGTGAGGCATGACTTACCTTTGCTAAATCCATGTTGACTCTTCCCCATTAAGCCATGTTTATCAACATGCCCAGCGATTCTGTTCTTAATGATAGTTTCCACTATTTTGCCTGCCACAGATATGTTTCAGAAAATTTTTCAAATGTGTTTGTTGGTGAGGTAACCAAAGTGTCTGTTTACTAGCTATAAAGCTTGAGTGAATTATGATGAGATCGTAGATCAAGCTTCAAAACACCTTTTACTGAAATTGGGCTTCCTCTGTTTGCTCTCAGATATGTCGAAGTGCTGGCAGAGACAGATGTGTAGAGGACGAGCCAAGCATGGGCTTAGGAACATTTAAAAAGAAACAAACTAGATACGCTTTTTATCATTTGACTCCTAGATAGGTTTCCTCAAAATGTGTCTGACAGCTGGCTATCTGTACACGCTAGTGGTGTGCATGTCGTTTTCATTATTACAATAACGATAACAAAAAAATTCATTTTCGTTATTGCAATAACGAAAACGACAACCAAGTAACGATAACGACATCCGAGAATACAGATACCAAAAATGATAAACAAAAATGACAATGTCGTTATCATTGTCATTATTTAATGCTGTGGCAGTTGGGTTTTGGAGGGAAAATGTAGAGAGGGAAGGAGGGAGCAGACATCTTGGAGTCTTAACAGGGTTGAACTCTTGAACTGTGCCTGTGTTGGGTGGAGTGAGCAGCTCAGTAGTATTATCCCTGGCCAGTGAGCAGCGCAAGCAGGCCTAGCAGTCTCATGGGACTCTGTGATTGCTCAATGCCTGCTGCCTCCAACAACCAATTAGGGGGGATCTGCGGGAAGGCACTGCAACCCTTTATAATGGGAGGGCCAGGTTTTTTCTCTCCGATGTGTGAGAGCTCTGCTTGTCAGGTTGCGTTTACAGAACTGTGGTGCTTGCACATAAAAAAATCCTCCCTAGCCCTTGTATTTATTTATTTATTTTATTTATTTGGTATTCCCACCAATACCTTTCCTTCCTCATACCCTACATTTTACCTTTTCCCTGCTCTTCTCCCCCCTGTACATTATATATAGATAGGTAGTATAGATTAGATATAGATATATATTAGACATATAGATTAGATTAGAATAGTTATATAGATATCAAAAATAAAATCTTTGTTTATCTATAACGAATATCGATATCTATAACGAATATCAATACTAATATCTGTATCAAAAACTAAAACTATGCCAAAGACGATAACGAAAATGACGTTGTCATTAATAACGAAAACTGAAAACGAAAACTACATGGGGGTCTGGTGCACACCCCTAGTACACGCTCCCTTGTATGGATAACATTGCTGTTTATCATTTGGATAAATTTTGTTGGACCCGCTGTGTACTGTCCAGTGACTGCAAATGCACACCATTTGCCTTCTCTCATCATCACTGTTTTCTTTTCAGAATGTGGCGGTAAAATGCACTTAAGAGAAGGAGAATTTGAAAAGGCGCACACTGATTTTTTTGAAGAGTTTAAGAATTATGATGAATCAGGGAGTCCCAGAAGAACCACTTGCTTAAAATATTTGGTCCTAGCAAACATGCTGATGAAGTCGGGAATAAATCCATTCGACTCTCAGGAGGTAAAGTTATGTAAAAACAAGCAAGAGGACTTAACTGCTCCAGATTTAGTATGAATACTGGAATAAATAGTTGTTGGTGCTACTGTAAACATTCATATTGTTGTTTCTGTTTTAGGCTAAACCGTACAAAAATGATCCAGAGATTTTAGCAATGACAAATTTAGTAAGGTAAGATGTTTCTTTTTTTTGGAGAGCAATCTATCTGGCTGCCCCGAACTGTGTAAAACCAGGATTTATTTGTGTATTGGCGAATCTTACAAGAAAATTTTGTTGCAGCTATAGCCACGTGTTTACAGCAGAGCAGCTGCAAATAGAAAACAAAATTTTTGCTAAATATTTATTTATTCAATAGATTAATATCAAACAAGATTTTTTTTTGAGATTTGCAAATATTGTGACCAAACCCCCCATCCCCTTTTAAAAAAACAAAAAAACAGATTTACTCCAGTACCAGGAAGAAAAATGCAAAGATTTACAATTTTTTCCTTTTTAAAACTAGATATCCTGCTGAATTTCAAACTCTACCATTCTCTATTGCAGTTTCCCCATAAATGTTAGTTTCCTTCTATACCATCATTCTTGACAATATAGAGAACATGTCATGTAAAGAACTATCACAATAGTAATGTGCGACATAGCCTTTTGTGCCCTGCACATCATTGGATACCATGGGAAAGTTATAGAATTAGATACATTGTCAGTCTACAGGTCATGAGTATCTGAATGCTAGATTAAGGAATTGAGCATCCCACACAGGTCGCATCTCTCTACAGTTTACTGCTTAACTACCTCCAGCTATCAGCTGGCTTTCTCTAAATGCTAACAATTAAACTTGATTGAACTCCTCTATTAGAGCAAGAATTATACTCAGTGTACATAATAGCTGCAAATCTGTTCTCTGTTGTTTTTTTTCATGAGCAGAAGCCTGCACATGCTTCTGAACAGCATCTATTAAGGAGAAAAATACAAATTTCTTTCTAAGATATGACATGCAAACACTGCTTGTAATTGCTTGGCTGCTGGAGAAGTTCAAAATAGCAAGTCCTTGAATAGGATTGTTTTTGCAACCATAATTGTCAGTGTGCTTCCAGCCAGCGTAACTGATTTTGTTGATGGTGGGAATTCAGATGTGGTAATTTGGAGTTGCTGATCCCTCCCAACTCCAATTAAGTTCGGTGGAAGTTTTGAATGGTTAGCACCACTTAAAATCAGGCCCTTCAATCTCTCATCGACGGTGGAACTCAGTCAGATGATTAGAGGCACTGATGCAGTTTTCCCCATTTTTTAAAATGGGTTTTTTATGGCAGGGAGTGGGTGAGCGGGGGGGAACCTTAGAAATGAGCTCTGGTCCTGTAAGCATATGTGATCCTAAGCATGTTAACCAAAGTATCCTGTGTGACCTGTTTTTAGAAGATGAGCAGTCAACAGCTTTTAGGATATCGAGACCATCAGCTTAATTATATTGGCTTAAGTAGATTGAACCGAGGTAGTGTTTCCACAAGATGCTGCAAAACCAGCCTGTTTAAGATAAAATAAGAAAGTGAACAAATCTGCATTAATCTTGTGCAGTTCTCTTATACAGTCAAAATTTAGGGAAATCCCTTTGCCCAAATATGGAATAAACAGCCAAGAATGCTGTGATTCATAAGTTATTAACATACCAGTACTGTTTGATGTTTGGCTGAAATGCCTTCTGAAGATGTGTATCCACAGTACTAACATAATGGTGAATAAAGTCACCGCTTCGTAATCTGTGGAGGGAACTACTTCAGAGAATTTCAATTCCAGTTAAGTCATTTTTACTTTAGGCTCATGCTTTTATATATGCTTGAGACAAAAGGAACTCCCACATGGCTTTCAAAACCCTCGTGTTCACTTGTAACAAGTAATTTATCTCCTTTACGTCATAAGTGTACTTGAGTCTTGATATGAAAGCAAAGAAAAATTGAAACCTGTTGGAAAGCAGCAAAATGTTTTAAAAGATGAATTAATGTCGGTGGCAGCAATCCCAAACCCTATCTGCGCAGGATCCATGCAGATCCTGCGCAGCACAATGTACTCGCAATGGACTTGCGTGCAGTGCATGCGGAGCATGGGATTGGCCCCACTGAGATTACCCTGCTATTTCAAATTTTCACAAAACCTAGGCTGCTTTCGCACATGCCTGAACAATGCTTACAAGGCTAGGAGATAAGATGCTATTGCAAGTTTTGTGCACACTAATCTGCATAATATGCACATTTACAATGCTGATTGACTGGCCTGTTCGAAGCCTTGTCAATCGACATTGGGTACTTTCAGACGATACGGGGCCCTTTGGCCCCATACCGGCACCACCGGCTTCGTTCCCCACCGGGGTCACCCCGTAACGGCACAACAGACGTGCCGGGGGGATCCCGGCGGGGAAAGTGGGAGGGGCCGGGGCCGCGCGGCACAACGTGTGGCCGCACGGCCCCGCCCCCTCCACGCACCCCGCCGCCCGCCCTCCGAGGAGACGGGCGGGCGGCGGGGCCAATGCGGCCGCCGCATCCGGCCGATCGTGCCACGGCCCGGGATCCCGCCGGGGATCCCGGGCTGTGGCACGCGGCCAGACGTTACTTTTCCTTGGCCACGGCCCGGGGTCCGTTTGACCACGCTTCCCGGGACCTTCCCCCGGCTAGCCCGGGAAGCGTGGTTCAAACGAACCCCATGTGCCGATTGACCGTGGCNCCATGTGCTGATTGACCGTGGCCAACATCTGGCGCGCCGCAAACAGACGTACGGGACATGGTGACCACAGGTGGGTATTCACCGTGGTTCACCGTGTCAACGTCACGTCTGAAAATACCCATTGTAAATGTGCATATTATGCGGATTAGTGCATACACACCACACACACACACAATATGTCTGAAAGTTGCAATCGCATCTCCTCTCCCAGCCTTGTAAGGATGTGTTCAGGCATGTGTGAAAGCAGCTCTTGACACTTGATTTGATCCTCAAAGTGCTTTATTGGTGCAAGTCACTGTGCTTCCTGGTTTTACATTTTGGGAACTTGAATGCATTGTAAAAGTGAGGTCTGATTTCTGGCAGAAATCTTTTCATTACTTTAAAAGGTTTCATGTCTTATCTTGGCTAATTACCTTGTCCTATTTATCTTCTAGTTGATCCACAGTTAAGTCATAGTGCTGAGGTTAGTGTTATCATTGTCATGGACTTTGGTGTGCATAGGATGGGGACTTCATTCTTGGTTCAGGGGCCCTTTTTACACAGGGGTGCATGAACACTCGGATATCTGGGTGGGTGTGTGGACTCCCATGCATGCACACCCATCCTCATGCATGGAGGCACCAGCGAAAACAGAGGTGCCTTCATGGCTGGGGTGGGTGTAAATGGGTGTATATCAGTCTACACCCTTCCCCCACCCAGTGCACATGGACCGTGCCCATGCCTGGAAAGAGAAACCGGGTACAATCCTCCACCATTAAAGTCAGTGGAACTTTTTGCCATTGATACTTAGTGGGTGTAGAATTGTAGATGGAGTTTGCAGCAATAAATGAGACTATTATGTGTAGCTGGTGGCCAATCTTCCATTTTAATATACAGGTTCTTCTGTGGCCGAGTCTGGGTATCCTTCAAATATCTGATCTCCTAAAAGTGTCCCATGTAATTGTCTTACCCCTAACCCGTACAAGCTGTACTTACGTTAGAATTGAAAAATGTTGGCTATCCTCTGTATTTGTGGGCAGTACTCCTATGAGAGCATGCTGATTTATTTTATTTACATAGTGCCAGCAATGTGTTTGGGGCTGAACAGTCATATTTAGAGACAAGTCTTTGCCTCAAGAGACTTGCAGTCCATGATGGACATGGGAAGGTGATAAGGTGGGAGGGAACATAGTGAGAGATGGTGGGGGCAGGATACATTTGTGAAGCTGCAGGTGTACGTGCTTCGCTTAGTTTGGGGGGGGGGAGGAATCCTGAAGGATAAGACTGGATAAAGAGAAGCATCAGTGAGGGTAAGGAGCAGGGGAACCTGACGGAGGAAGTAGGTACCTTGAATAGATTTGAAGATTGAGGGAGGCGTGTGTGTGTGTGTTTAGGGCGTTCCAGGTGTGGGGCAACATGAGATAACTGTTGGTGGCAGAGGAGGAACAAAGTTCTTGGGTGGGAGCATAGCAGGAAACGAGCAAAAAGATGGGGAGCTGCACGGCCCTGAAGAGCCTTGAAGGTACAGACAAGGTGTTTGTGCTAGATGCAAAACAGGAGAGGAAGCCAGCGAAGGGAGCAGAGGGGGAGTTGAGCATCCTAGTGGTAGGTGAGGTGGATGAGCTTGACAGCAGAGTGATGAAGTGAGAGGGTCCAGGTGAGATTGGGGGATACAAATAAGGAGGCTGCAGTAGTTAAGGTGAGAGGTGACTAGAATTTTGACAAAGGGAGCAGTAAGGAAGAGCGATGTTATGCAGGGAGAAAAAACAGGCCATGCAACAGACTTAATCTGAGGGAAATGGAAGAGTCAAAGATGAATCCCAGGCTAAATGCCTGGGAAACAGGCTGGAATTTTTTACTTTCTTTTTATGTAAAAAGAATGTTTGATCATGTTTGAACGTATTCGATGGCCAAGAACCATCATCGTTGTATTCAGTTGTAGAAATGGTGGTAAAATGTGTGTGGGCATAAGTGTTCGAAGAAAGATTTTTCTCCTTCATAGTTGCATTGTGTAATAATACACCAACATGTCCTCTTAAGTTTACTGCATGCAAAGAGAATTAGGTCTTGTAAAATGCCGAGTACTAAGAAATTGTCTGAGGTGTGCTACGTCTTGAATGAATAATAACTCATTTCAATTAATTGGGTTCAAAAGTGTAATTGTTTGCTTTTTATACCAAGGCTTGCAGCACTCACAGATATTTTGCTTATAGTTGTCTTTCAATCATAATCTAAACAATAATTTTGCCAAAACGACTTCTTCTTTTTTTTGCCATGCTTGAAAGCCAGTATTTATTCCAGTTGGGCTTGTCTTCACATGCTGCTATGGAAGGAAAAACAGATCTAGTTTTTTCTAGGAATCAGTCTGGTAACTCAAAAGCTAGAATACTGTATGTGTGCTGGAGGGATGAAAACCTTTTTGTTCCCACTTATGATCAAATTGTAAAGGCCTGTGGCTGTTTTATCAACAATAAAACTGAGCTGAAGCTGTACTGTTTTTATAGGAGATGCCATCATTTCTGAAAGATCTGAAGACTGTTAAACTGTTTACTGCTGATATTAGTTCTTAGTGTGTAGGTGCTGGAAATCATATTCTGATCGGTGACCTTTTTTCTTAATTATGACAATATGGTAACTCAGTTTCTCTTTCATGAAGTGCCTATCAGAATAATGACATCACTGAATTTGAGAAGATTCTGAAAACAAATCACAGCAACATCATGGATGATCCCTTCATAAGGGAGCACATTGAAGGTATGTTCGTGAGAGAATTGTGATCCTTAGTTTGATTCTCAAGTTGCTCTGTAGGTGCAAGCCTCGTCCACTTCAATGGGGTTTGAGCTGGCAGAGCACTTTGAGGACTGAACTGTTAGTAAGTATGTTACGTTGATTCTGAACTGGCAAAATTGGAATATTGTTCCTTAAAAGTTGTATTGCTGCCTGAGATCAGTATGACTTTAAAAAAATAAATAAATTAAAGAACAACAACAAAATAAAATCCTCAAAGTAGCAAACATCTTGCTAGAAAGAAATAATAAATGTTGCAGTATTAGGATAGTTGTGTTGTTCCCATGACACCTTCTCCCTTGCAAATTCTCAGTGTGTTTCTTAACGGGTGTCTTGTCCAGTAGCAATTCCCCATTTCACTGCCCCAATCAGTGTTCCAGAAATAGCCTGGACTAGAGGAGAGAGGCGCTCTTGGCTCACCTCTATGGTCACTTGGAGATAGGAAGTGACAAACAAGAAGCTGAAACTTGCTCCAGGTTAATCCAATCTTGATAGTCTTGCAAACTAACCCATCAAATGGCAGAGAACACAGGATCATCGTCATCAAGGAGCACAGGAAGTGATAAGTATTTTCATATGACTGAACGTAGGTCTGGAGTGCTACCCGCTCCAAAAGAGTGTTGTGTGAATGAGCTCCGTGGTGTAAAGGCTCAATTGTGTTTCTGTTTGAGTTAATTGGGTCCCGATGCAGTTGTTGTGAGAGATTCCCATTGGCTTTAGTGGTCATTAGATAAAGACTTAGGAACATTCTTATTGACTTGCATGGGAATAAGATCAAACACTTAATGCTCATATAATTAACATAGAATTAAGTGTCTTATTCATTTCAGTTATTTACTATAGAACGTTCTCATAATATGGAAGTGCTTGCTGCCTTATAAGGTCATAGTGATTACTCAAATATGCTGCATGTTTATCTTGAATGATCATTGTTATGTTAATTACTTTTTCCTCTCTTGCAGAACTTTTGCGAAACATCAGAACACAAGTGCTCATAAAATTAATTAAGCCTTACACAAGAATACATATTCCTTTTATTTCTAAGGTACTTGTCAAAGGGACTTGCATGTGCTTAAGTGAATGGTAATTATAAATGGGCATACCTGTCAAGCAAAGACAGACCTTAACTAAAAGCAGGCGAGCTCAACTTGATTTGTCCCAAGGGCCGGAATGTTTGGTTCAGGCCCAACACTGGGCCGCATGTGGTCCCGCCCCTAATTTGCATGTCTCCCAGGGTGAACCCACAGCAAACCTATTTAAAGGGCAATGGAGGGGAAAGGGGAGAGAGATCCTTTCACAAAGGGGGAGAAGTTGGCACCTTAGATTGCCTTGCGCTCAAAGTTGGAAACAGACAACAGGAGGCTGAGCAGTCCCTGCTATTGCGTACAATGCCCAATCAGCTCACAGCCAGGGGAGCAAAATGGGCTGGGCATAGAGGACAACCCCTTTGGGGGGTCCAGCGGCAGCCCCGTCCTTAATGTCTCCCCTCATAATCAGTCATAGGGGCCAAAATTAAAGGAACAGATTCCCTTCTGTCCCCCCTTGCCCTCCTAAGAAAGTGCTGCTGTCCTCACTTTGGGCTGTTGTCACTCCAGCTCCAAAACACTCTGGAAACTTGGAGCCCAGTCTGAGAAGCGGGTTCCAGCGCCCTGCTCCCAGATCTCACGCACCCCGTTCCCATTCCCATCTGGGCCCTCCCTGCCTGGCACCTGCAACACCACCAGCAAGGCAGGACCCTCCGGAAGCGCAAGGCAAGAAGGAAGCACCTAGTAGCTGCTTTGCTCAGGGCCGGGCTGCTGCCACTGCCCGAGTGGGCCTGGATGTGGGCACTCTTGGTGCTTTTTCTACTTCCCGCCTCCCCCACAGCCCACCTCCCCCACTGCACCAAGAGCACCCGCATCCAGGCTGACTCGGGCAGGAGCTGCTGCTGGCTCCACCCACCAGTGCAGGCAAAAGCCACCGTGAGCCGCACACAATGATCAGAGGCCTGTTTGAAAGCAGACCTCACAAAATGTATTGGCAAGCCGCGTGCGGCCCCCAGGCCATATGTTGTGCAGCCCTGCCTAAAAGTAACCTCTGAAAATACCATCTAGCCCACACAGGGGCTAACGGAATGCAGACGACTATGTCCCACAGAGCTGCAAACTTAAGCGAAGCTTGACTAGCTAATAGTATAGTTAATTTCTAATGCACAGCTGCTGTGCATAAAAAAGAATTTTATTTATTTATTTATTTATAAATATTTATTAGCTGCCCCCTCATGCCTATGGCATCCTGAGGCGGCTTACAGCATAAAAACACACAATACTAAAATTCCTTAAAACAGTTTTAAAAATACAAACCCCCCTCAGCATAAAAACTCTTCAGAAAAATGTTGTGTAATGAGATGAAAGGAATATTTACATCTGCTGAGGAAGCTTTGTTTGCATAAATTCATGGTATTCTAAAATTTAAAATGAAATCAGTGACGTTGCAAAGCATGTTTGTCATGAGGGGATCATAGGATACATGTAGAACACGTGTAACATATATGTAAAGGAAAGTCTGATGAAAGTGAAGTTTTTAACATTATAGCGGTGTATACGTTTTGCCTATACAGGGGATATTGATTCACACTTGTATCTCTTGTTTCTAACATGAGGCCAGGAGTTGTACTTGCTCTTTATTTGGGAGGCAGGCTCTCTGAGGCCCTGGCAGTTGAAACGCAAGCTCCATCTCATGCTCTATTCCAGCTATTCGTTCTTTGTATAGTCTCCCCATCCTTTTTTTTTCTAACCATAATCATTTAATAAGTTCTTTGCAAGAGGAAACTATTTGAGGAGCTACTAACCTTCTTCTTGCTAAACACACTTTTTTATTCTCTCCCTGTTGTGTCAGATTAGTATTGGTACTGTATTTTGGCATTAAATAAAAATAGTATTCGTATATGGAAAACTTAATCCAAAAGATTCAGTACTAAAATTATAGAAAGGCTGTGAAATGGGCAAGGGGTTGGATTTGGGACCTGGGAGACCAGCATTCAAATCTGTCACAGCTATGAACTCACCAGGTAGCTTTGGGCAAGCCCCTATCTCTTGGCCTTGGTTCCCCTTTTGTAAATGAGAGTAGTAATGACCTATCCCTCAGTCTGGCTATGAGGGCGAACTAGATAGGGATTGTAAGACATTTAGAACGCTCAAAGTGCTACGAAAATTATAATACACATTTTTTTTTGTCTTAGGAGTTAAACATAGATGTAGCCGATGTGGAGAGCTTGCTTGTGCAGTGCATATTGGATAAGTAAGTAACTTCTTTCTGTTTCTGATAATTTAATATTTAAAGTTTTATTTATAGTGCAGAAGTAGTAAACAGCAGATGTGTATTTCTATGAAAAATGCCGTTTGATTCTCCCATAGCAAGACAAGATGTTAACCATATTTTTGGAGCTGTTTGGGCTAGTAACATGAGCTTGGAAAGATTTGCAATTACTTGGCATGATTTTACTTTTGAATTGTACTAAAGCATGAAAGTGGATCACTAGAGCAAAGGAAAATATCTGTTCTCACTAAACCGAGCTTAGGTACATAAGGGTGTAAAGGTTTGGATTTTTAAAACCCAGTAAAGGAATTGGATCACAGTTAACCATTTAACTCGATGTTCTCTTTGAAAAACCTCAACTACAGTTTAGAAGATGGTTGAGGAATTTCTTACTCTTGAGCTATAAGAAATTCAACCAAAAAATTCTCATGCTTTCCAGTTGTTTGCTCACTCTTTATCTCCACTTCTCATGTTGAAAGCATGTTCTATTAAACAGTTAATTCAGTGCAAAGATGAATTGTTCCATCAGATGATTTTAAATTAATCAACATTTCATTGCAAAGTGCACCATGTTTGTATTGGTCTGAGTTTTAGCTGCTTGCATTAGATAGGAAAGGTGGGTGTGTAGTCTGACTTATAACCACCATTTCTCACTGGGTACATGTTGAATAACCGAAACCAGACAGCCTTATAAAATGTTTGTGCTTTAGCTCTGAAATAATGTGTACTAGACATGTATAAATGCTTGGTTTTTGTCTTTCTTAGCACTATTCATGGCCGAATTGATCAAGTCAACCAACTCCTTGAACTGGATCATCAGAAGAGAGGTGGTGCACGGTATACTGCATTAGATAAATGGACCAACCAACTGAATTCTCTCAACCAGGCTGTAGTCAGCAAGCTGGCTTAACAGAGAACAAGCTTTTACAAAACGTACTTAAGGCAAGAGTGCAGTGATGTAAACCTTAACAGAACTGGGAATGGCAAAACTACTGTCGGTTGGTGTGCCCTGAAATTATTGGAGTTATGGCAGAAGTGCTTTTTTGATCAGCTGGTTTGTGTTTTGCTGCTGCATTTATCCCAAGAAAAACAGCTTTAATCTCCAGAAGAAAACCAAAATGCCACGGGATTTATGCTGTATTGACATCTTGCCCGAAATATACACCACCATAGTAATTTGTGATGGGCAACTAATGACCAGAGAGAAGATTTTGTTTGTCATAATTTTAAATACACTGACACGTTCCTGTTGGTTAAATTTAAAATATATTTTACCTGCAGAAATTCTCTCACAAAAATAACCTGCAATAACTTGAAATACATACCCTTTTGAACACTTCCTTTTCTCATGTATAAATTGAAATGTTTGCTGCATTTTGCAAATGTCAATTCTCCAAAAATGTGTCCGTATATTTCTGTACCTGCAGTGTAGTAAAGGTTTAGAAGAAACCCCGTAATTATAGTGGCATACTGTCACTTAGGTTTCAAGCAGCAAAATAAACAGTGCAGTTCAGAAATTGTACAGTTTGTTTCTTGATGTGTTTTCATTATATTGTCAGGATTTTGTTCAGAAATGTAGGGGAGGTAGCCCCTTCCCCTCCGTCGTGTGATGAAAACATTTTGGACAACAAATTTTAACCTTTGTGTGTGATTTTGTTTCCATACGGTAATTATATGCAGATATTAGAGGTTGAAAATTGATATCTAGTAGGCTGGCTGATTTATCTTAAGCACTTGGCACCTTCCACTTCCACTTGTCAAAAGAAGTGGCACGTGCTTGGCACATCTGAGTCAGGCACTTTGATCTTGAGAATTCTAAGTCAGCATGTTCACAAAAGACTGGGAGTAACATCTTGCTAACATTAGCTTGTGCTTCATTAAACAAGATTTAGGTAGAGCGTCACTGACTTAATTAGCTGTATCAATTGCATCCTGTAATCAGAAGTCCAGAATTCAGGGGCAATATCTGTGTTGTTGCTGCATGGGTGAAGAATAAAGACTCTTGCAGTGGGTATAAGGGGATAGTACTTCTCAATCTTCTTGCAGGCTGTAGTGTAATCCCCCGCACAGTCATTATTCAAGCTTTGAACCAGTACTACAGTCACAGTCCCTTTGCTGGAGAGACTTAGCCCAATGAATCCATGTATGAATGTGGATCTGGTGTCATTGTCCCAGTCTGCCCCAACAGTTCTTTCTGTGACAGCTGATTGGCCAGCATGTCAGAAGGGGTGAGGGAGTCTTCCTTTGTGTCCTCTCTTGTCCACCCAAACACACTCAAACTCTTTATATTCTCTTCAAAGTTTGAGTAGTAAATGTTTAGAAGAAACTCTAATTATAGTGGATTTTCTTCTGTGTAAATAGAGAGAGGAGGAAGCAAGATGATAATTAATCATTTTTCTATAGCACCCCCCTGCTACGGCACTTGGAGTGCTTTACATACAACAATTTAACACCACTTTTAATCCCCACAACAACCCTATGAGGTAGGTTAGCCTGAGAGAAATGTGACTGGCCCAAGGTCACCAAGTGAGTTTTTGGCTAAGGCGAGACTAGAACCAGAGTCTCCCCGCACCACCACCTCCCTGTCCATGTACTGTGCACAGTAGATGGAAGCAAAATGTTGTAGGAAGTGTCCTGTATGATCAAGTAAAGTGGAAAGAAGATTGTGTAAAAAAAAAAAAAAAAAAAAAAACAACCACCTAGCACCCCTCGAGCTTCAACAGTATGTTTTCCACTTGATGCCTTGAGGTTTTAAACTTGCGGAGCAAACAATTTATATTTATGTTAATGTTTATAATATATAGTATTTTATATTGCCTGCTCTGAAATGTAGGCACTGGTTATTTCTCTATCCCCATTCTGATTAAAATACGAGTTTGTGAAGCACGATAGGGAGATGGGCAAATTGGGTAAAGCTGAAGGAAAAAACACTTTAAATCCCCAGACACTTGGAAATAAGATGTTGAAAGTCCTTATTTTACCTTCATACGGCGCGTTTTATGTTGTACACTGCATTAAGCTCAACGCATGATTTGAATTGCATAAAGATATTTTTACTAAGAAATGCACCCAACTTTTCTCATGACTGCAAATCAAATTTTGTTACTTAGTAAAGCTTCAGGAACCAACATTTAGGAGCAAAGAGTGGCAAACAACTTCTAAGAGGATGTGGAGTTTTTGTATTGAAAATAGTCGTAAATTAGCAGCCTGGATCTAACCTAAACAGAAAGATCACTCGGGAGAGACTGCAAAGGATTAGGAAGAAATTGGCTTCTGTGTTCCCTAATTCCTTCCAGATGATTTTTCAGCAGCATTAACAACAAAAAAGGCAACAAATGGTGTAAGGTAAGATCGACTATTGATTTCACAGAGTAATTCTGATATTACCCTAAATATTATGGAGTAGTTTTCGAATGACTTCCAAGTCACAGGTGTGCCTTTTTACTTACATTCTTATTGTTTGAAATCCTGTAGTTTGATGCTGAATTACACCTTGTCTAAATGGATTTTTTTCTCTATTAAAATCACATGAATCTGTTAAATGGCTTATTGTTTATAGTAAAGCTAAAATGTGTGTTTGATTTCAGGTGGCTGGTTTTTGTCTGCTGCTAGCAAATGAAAGCTTAACAAAACTTCAAGCATTTAGATTAGATGGCAATAATGCCATTGGTTAAATTATATCTAGCCTGTCAAGATACTTAGAGTCCTTGTCTGTAGTTTCTCTCAGGGCATGTGCTTGCAAACAATGAATGATACTGGCTATGCAGCAATGGGGGAGGGGGGACAGGCTCTAAGGGTCAGGGCTTCTAAGAGGGCAGGCTAGGAGCACAGAGCTTTGCAAGGAGGCTCTTGGGTGGGGTAGGGCTGTTGGGAGCCATTTGAGAGGCAGCCCCAGGGCAGCAGTGTGTCTGCACAAGAGTGCAGAGGGCCTGGGTGGGACCCTGAAGGGGTACAGCTGTGGGGAAATGGGGCTCTGAGGGGGCAAGGATGAGGGCTCTTGGTGGCAAGGCTTCATAGGGGTGGCTTTGGTTTTGTTTTTTTATGTCATGAGCTAGCCCCGAAGGCGGAGGGAGGGACAGGATATAAATCAAAAATAACTCTGCAGTTGTGCAGCAGGATTATTTGCAAAAGGCGCTGTTCTGTAGCAGTGGAAGATAGCCAGGTGGTGATGAGGCAGTTTGCACCAACGTGGAGCAAATGCCCGCTGACTTCCATTTG
Source organism: Sphenodon punctatus (assembly GCA_003113815.1). Classification (NCBI taxonomy): domain Eukaryota; kingdom Metazoa; phylum Chordata; class Lepidosauria; order Sphenodontia; family Sphenodontidae; genus Sphenodon; species Sphenodon punctatus. The sequence goes on from QEPC01000892.1 coordinate 4,021,944, forward strand.
GGTGCTTCAGTGAATTTTATCCTTGCGGTGTGTGTCGGAGGGCAGCAGCGTTATCAGAACTGAGGCACAGGGTTGATTAAGTGACTGGTATGAAGTAACACAGGAAGCTTGTGGCTGAACTAGGGAAATCCAGAGTCTGATGGCATGCCCACATGTTGCAGTACTAATTCAGATTCCTTTGTGTGCATGTTTGCACACACGCATGGCTGTGTGCCACACCCAGGGCCACTGCTCTAGAAAGTAATGGAGCAGGTGTGCCAGACTGGGGTGGTACCGCCTAACAGTCACTACTGGGGGGGGGGGGAGCAGTCCCTCTTTGGGTGCTGAAACTTGCTGTCCTTCTCTAGAGAGAGAGACGAAAAGACCCATATTCAAGACTCAGGCACCTCTTTCTTGGTTGCCTCCCAGGAAATAAACACTCAAAGGAATGTGAGCAGGAGAGTTTGTCCCTCTTTTTGCACTTGAAATGTTGGGAGAAAAGTGAGGAGGTGGCGCTTATTTGTAGAGGGGAGGGGTTTATTGGCATGTGGCAGCTTGTCACTCTTTGGCCACATGGAATGTTGGAAGGTATGGGCTGGGCTCATACATAACCTCAAACATTTGGACCTCCAGCTACAGGGGACCAGGACAGAGAGTGTTCCCTGCTCTTCTCTGAACACTGATCATTGGGAAGCAGGACAACCCTGCAGGAGGAATTGATCTGCTTCTTGCATATCAGCTGTTTAAAGTGCTGCTGTAGACTGGGATTCTTAATCTGCCACGAGCTCTCTGAGATAGTAGCATCCCTGTTCTCTTCCTGACTGACTAGGTATGCTCCGCAAACAGCAGCAAGGGTTGCTAACATGGAATCAAAGCTGTTCCCACACACCAAGTAGCATGTGTGAATTTGCTACAGCCAATGGAAAACCTGGGGAGATGCCAAGAGTTCTGTGCCCTGTCCACATGTTGGTCCATCATTGTTTAGTTACTTCAGTACAAATTGTTGAGGCCCTATGGAATCTTTATGATTTCTAAGTCAAACGGAATGACTAGCATATATTTGAAAGAGCACTTGCACAGGAGGACAACTCTTGCACTGTGTGATCTGAAGTTAAACTAACATAGCTGTGTATTAAAGAAAAAATAATTTTCAGTCTTTTTTTTTTTTTTCAATGCTGACCCCTGAATTGCAGGTTCTGGTCCTTCTCTTAAGTCTAAACACTTCTGAGATATACTATTTTCAATAATACATTCCTTGGGATTTCAAAATATTTGAGCTTGGATGTCAAGAGCTTTTTTTATTTTTAAAATGCAAAGATTAGGGCTGAAATGGGCAGCTAAACTGCTTCTCCCAAGAAATTTCACCATATGGGAAACAGGGATTGGTTTTACCAACAGTTTCCCAATACCAATGCAATTCTTCGATTCTCACAAGACCATGAGATACTGTCCCGATTTCCAGTCTTTCAGCTTACCATTTACCACATACCATTCATTTTCCACTTACTGCAGTGCCAAGGGTACTGTAAATTTTCAGTTTGTTATTTCTGAGCCAATCACTGTGCAAATAGCTTACCCCTTAATCTCTACACCAGTGCCTCCAATCAGAATTCTTGTTCCCTTTGCTTTGACCAATATTGGTAAAGGAATCTGTGCACCAGCCAATGAGTGAAAAAGTACAAGGGAAAATGGAGTGCAAGAAATGTGGTGTGTCTCAGGATTTGATATGGATAGCAAAGTACTAAATGGAGTCCTGGTAAGTAGAAAGTCAGCAAATTTGAGAAACTAAATGTTGATCAAGACATTAGAGTACTGAGAGATCCTTTGAATTAACACTAGCAGCTGTAATTATGACACAGCATATTTTTCTACAGCGGTATGGTACGACGTTTAGTTCCTCACTTGCAAAATCCTATTAAGAAACAGCGAGTTGGAACAACTCAAAGTAATGGGGCCTGTATTTCAATCAGATTAATAAGCAATGTTGTATAGCAAGTTATGCAATTGCCTCCAGCTAGTGAATAGATGAACTCACGGAGTCCTAGATGAGGCTCTATGTGTCAAGATCCAAGGCAGTCATTGCAACGAATGGCTTCTTGCGTGATGCTCTCCTAGTCGCCCTGTCTCATAGGACCATGGGGGGGAAATGCTGAGCCCTGCACCTGTCTGCTATCCTTCCTCTTCGCCAGAGCTGCAACCAGGTACCTGGCAAGTTGGACAACCTGTCAAATCTGGGCTGCCCAACTCGCCCTGGTTGCGTTGGGGTAGCAATTGATGCCTGAATGCAGCCCGATGGGTTACCCAACTCCCTTCGCCACCGGGCTGCTACTGCTGCCCCTCCAGTCTGGTTACTGATTGCTCCTCCCTGACCTGCATGCTGCTTAACTGAGCTAGGGTCTTCCACATGGCTTTTTCTGAGTGGGGGGAGCAAGGAGGCCTTTTCCGACTGCATGCACCCTCTTAATGGGTCCCCATTCCAAGGAGGGACCCATAGCAGGTGCGCATGGGTCCTGCGACAGCGAGGAGCAGCAACCAGGACAGGAGCTGCAGCAGCCCGTCGGTGAGGGGAGTCACAGGTACTGGGATCGGCTGCCTAGGACACCCCAGTAATACCCACATTTTCAGGTACCTGAAGGCCAGCAGGTACTCCATCAGGTGCCCACTGGGAGTGCCTGAAAATGCAGATGTCACCCATGGGTAGCAAATATGCTACCCACTGCAGCTCTACTCTTCGCTTTCCCACCCAGTGAGAAGGAACAGTTAGACGCACCAGTTTGGGAATCATTGATAGGAAGATAATACTCCATAAAGAGTGGCTATTTGCTGCTGGTTCTGCCCTTTAACTCAGAGGGTGCAGCCAGATGAGCAGAGGCAGGCCCAATTGCCTGCGTGCACCACAGTGTGGGACCAGTGCAGGGAGCTAGGCACATAAGCATGGGGGAGCCCACCTTGGAGCTGAGGTGCCACCCACAGGAGCGACCACTTAGCTTTCCCCCTCTTACCTCCCCCTGGCCCAGCTGAGAGTCGACCCCTGGCTGTGATGTGGCCAAACCCGAGAGGTGCTGTCCTCCGTTGCTCATGGCCCCGCAGCCTTGCTCCAAGTGTGGTGGGGCAAGCACGCCCTGCCACATGGGTTGCCCTGCCTTGGGCAGCCTTACCCCACTCGGGGTAAGGCTGCTCTACGACACATCCTCACAATTTTCCTGAGGATGTGTCATGGAGCAACGGGCTGCGTGTCCCCCCCACAGGCATGGGTCAAATATCCGGCAGACCTTGGACACACGCGACGTTGCATTGCGTGGCTTATTTGCCCAGGGAGTAAGGCTACCTGAAGAATAGTAGCCTCCCCAGTCCAGCTTGTGACTGTGCCCAGAGTTTGCTTGATTCTAGCTATGGGTATGTAGGAGCTTGTGTGAGGATTAGCATTTGCATTCTCAATGGGTCTTGTCTAGGTTAAAGCTGCATCTGCTTTGTTTTAATGGTGCTCATGCTGGCTTTCCTAAATGGGTACATTTTTGTGAGGAAGCCTTTTCCCAGTGTGATATAAGAAAAGGAAAAAATAGATTGTCCTTGAGCATTTATACACTCTCTATCAGTGGAGTATTTAGACACCAAGGCTGTGATCCACCAACCACTTACTCCAAGGTAAGTAGTTATTGGTGGATCTATGACCCAAATATGTAATGAAGACAAATACATAATGTATTTGTTCTTCATTCTGTAGTAGAAAACTATCTTTAGTTGAAAGGAGGGGAACTCGACTATAAATGGGAAAGTTCTCTCATACTAGAGATAGAATTGAAATACCAGGAAGCAAACTATAAAAAAACCCAAAAGGATACAGACGTAATTCATAGATGCTATCTAATCCATGTGAAAAGCTATTCAGGGATAACCTGTTTCGTTCCATTGTGTATCAGACTTGCTGGGCTACAAAACAGGGATGGTTCTTACCTACAGTCTGTTGTATATCCCCACCCCTGCCATATGGTGTCAGAGCGAAGGCTGCTGGTGCTGTCATTACTTCTCTTGACAGTGAAGATATTAAGCACTAGAGTGATGTCTGTGTCTTGGAAAGAGGTTTTCACATTAATACCCCACACTTTAGTAGTGATTTAAGCAAGATGCTTTTCTTGGGCTGAAGGAATCTACAGGAAATTCTTCAGTGCCCCCAGTATAGATAGAGGGATTGATGCAGTGAGGCATGAGGTGACCTTTATTTACAGTCCCTGCAGTTGGGAACCGATAGCTAGGTCAAAACCTGGGTGAGAAATCCTCACTCCATGAAGTGTAGAGAAAGTAAGGTTGCTGTGTTGGTCCCAAATATAGGCAATAGAGACAAAGTAGAAATGTGATCTTTTATTGGACCAACTCCAGTTGGTGGAGACATGCAAGCGTTCGGATCTCACAGGGTCCTTCGTCAGGCAAGTCAGGAGTTGGAGCTGGAGACTGAGCAAAGCAGTGAGGTAGGTACAGCGATTGGAAACAGCAAAAGGAGTGGAGGAGAAGGTGAGAACCCATATGTAACATCAAAAAGCTCCAGCCTATGACCGGATGGGGACCAAATCCTGGAAGAGATTTTCCTGAGCCTCCCCTCTTCTGGCTTTCAAACAACCTCCTAATCTCTCTGAGCTAATTATCTGGAGCAAACTCCCCACCACCCAGGACACCAACACCCCTACAGAAACAAGGCCTTGCTGGAACAGGAGATGTAAAACGTGTCTTCACATCTCTACTGCAGACAGCATCCAGACATCCCATGGAAATCTATTCGGAATACAAGGAACCTACAACTGAAAATCTGGTATGCCTCATTCAATGCACTAAATGCCCCCAAAGGAGCTGTATAAGTGAAACCCACCAACCCTTGCACAAACGCATGAACTCGCACAGAAAATAGATCTTGGACAAGCACAGATTCTACCGTTAGAATTCACTTCTCACAAAGCGACCACTCTATTTCGAACCTCTATTCTTGTCTTAAAAGGAAACCTATGCAACTCCTTTAAAAGGCAAGCCTGGGACCAAAAATTCACAGCTCTTCTGGTTACAAAGAACAATGGACTTAAGTTGGACATGGGTTTCACAAGCCATTACAGAAATGTCAGTCTAATGGCTGTCTACAGCTACAGAAAGCTTTACGTTCACTTATCAGCAGCTCTTACTCTTCTCACCTTGTTGTATTCCATCCTTTTGAGTTGTGGACCCCGCTACTTGGGGTTCATTCTCCCCTCGCCATTTCCCCCGATCACTGTATCTACCTCACTGCTTTGCTCAGTTTCCAGTTCGAACTCTTGAGGGTGATTATAAGTGTAAATAAAATTATTTAAAAGTAATGACTGATGATGAAGGACCCTGTGAAGTCCATAAACTTGCATACTTCCACCAACTGGAGTAGCTGGTCCAATAAAAGATATCCCTGTACTACTTTTATCTCAACCACTCCATGAAATCAAGGATAAAAATCCCAAGATTGAATGGGGCAAGGATTTCTGCCTTCGTTTCTAATGGCTGGTCCAAGGCAATTTTATTAGCTTCTACAGTGTGGGATGTGATTTTTGTCTTGGTGTATGACAACCACAGTTTTATGATCTGCATTCGTTCATCACAACCCTGTTAAAGCATGGCAACGTTTTGTGTAATGATGACGCAAAGGCCGGACCGCCCACGTTTGTGAGAAAATGCCAGTCTCACCTCAGGCGAGCAATGTCCTATTTTGGAACTGACTGTACTGTGCCAACACCAAAGCACTCATGCATGTGTATTGCCAAAGCACTGGAGCATCTGTCTGCTGCTGCCATCACAGCACCCAGATATCTGCATGTGGCCAGAGCCCCAAGATTCTACTACCACTAGAACTAGCCCCCCACCAGGTAAAGGAGCCACTGGGCAGTTTGTAATTATGATGTGCCTCTTTTGTCCACTTAAAATGTTGGCAGGTATGATGAAGAGCCTTGTTGTTAGGCTAAATCTGCTCAAAGACATTGTGAAATCTGTGCAGTATAAAGGTGCCTTGTCGAGAAGTGTGTTTTTTGGGGGGAGGGTGCAGGGTGGTTGGCCCAAAAGAAGAGAGAGCATTGACGGTGATTATAAGTGTAAATAAAATTATTTAAAAGTTTACTGCTTCACTGATTCTTTGTGCAAAGTGCACCATTTGAAATAAAGCTGCTTTGTCTGCATTGTCAGCTTAGTTTTCCCGCTCCTTTCCCCCCCCCCCCATGTTCAGTTCCTTGGACATACATTGTTTTGCTAGTCAAAGACAAACAGAATGTTGATATTAACTGGGTGCCAATAATACAGCTTGTGTGTATAACACATCTGAGCGCCTTTGATTTAATTTATAGCTTCAGTGAGCGTGCTGAACAGATTTTCTTTAAGCCCAGAATGTCTCAAATGATAGAAGAACTTAGGGTTGGGTGTTTGGGGGCGCATGGGCTGGGAGCTGTGGGGGGCGGGGGCTTATGGGGATTTTGTTTTGTTTAGCAGGGGGAAAACCTTTTTGAAAGGAGAAAAAGAATTTGCTATTTCACAACGCTGAAGTAAATGGAAGTTCTGCCAATGTCTTCAATGAAGCTAGGATTTCACACAAACAATTTCTTTTTTCTGCCATCTTGTGTAGTAGTAGTAGTAGTAATTTAGTAGTAGTAATTCAGCTTTATTTGACAAGACCAGTGGTCATAGCCAACACATATACACATACATATACATAACAATACAAAACTAAAAAGTCCAACTCATGGACGAATTCCAAAGATAGTAAAACCCAATATAACTTTACAAACATTATAATATTTACCCGTTTAAACAACATCTTAATTCACTGGCATTTTAAATTCAAAAACGATTTCCAATAACCAAAAGCCTTCATTAAAAAAGAAATAACTTGACCTGTAATTTCAGGGTCACGATCACTTAAGGCTATGTCCACCAAAACTTGATGAGACCTACCTGGATGTTTAAGAAATAAAGCACTCAGGCATTCCGTTCTAAAGCTGTCCTAAAGATGACAGCAGAATAACATATGACCCACTGACTCTACCTCCTGCATATTGAAGGGGCATAATCTTTGTGCAAATGGGATTCCACTTAAGCGCCCTTCTAGCAAGCTATTGGGTAAAGCATTCACACGAGCAGCCAAAAAAACCACTTCCCCCTTCGCAAATAATTAGAGACGAGATAAATTGCCATAGAATCCAACGGGGGTGCCAGAGAACAATATTCCCCAATGTGAACAAACGCACCCAGCCTAGCCCTCTCCAGCTGACAATCTATGTCCTGCGATCTAAGTATTGACTCCCTACGAGCTCCACTCTGGTCTTTGCCAAGCAGATTATCCATTGACAATCTCAGAGGGACCAAATGGGCCTCCATCTTGAGGCTCCAAGTATACCTGAAAAAGTCCTCCCTAAGAAAAGGCAGCAAACCTGTGGTGCCCGAACCCATAGCTTTTATCCATAGCTTGTGGGCCACCGCCCAGGCTTGGAAGGACCAGGACCGTTGGCCCAGTTCTGCCCTAATTGCGGCATTTGGCGATCCACCAGGTACTTTTGTGATTGCCCGTAAGAATTTATTTTGAATTCCATCTATATTGGCCTCCATAAGAGGCATCCATAGCTCTGCCCCAAATAAAAACTGGGCACTCACCTTGCTGTTAAACACTTCACAGGCCATTTTGAAGGCCGATCCCCCAGTTTGCACAAAGAGTTTCCTCACAGCCAGGGCAGATTTCTTAGCCAGCGCCTCAGCCCTATTGAGATGGTACTTCCAAGATCCAGAGCAATGAAAAAGGAGGCCCAAATATTTAAAGGTGGTCACTTGCTCTATCAAGACTCTCTCGAGATGCCATATGTGCCTGTTGTTAATCTGGGATTTTGCAAAAACCATTATTTTAGACTTATGGTGATTTATCACCAGCTCGTTAATTTGACAATACTGGACAAAAGCTCTCAGCTGCCGATTTAACCCCACTCTGGTTTGCAAAAGGATCGCCAGATTATCCGCAAATAGCAAGGCTCCAATATGTCTGTCCGCTAGCCTGGGTGGAAAAAATTGTAATTGGGCCAGAGCCATCTTGTATAATAGTTCTTGGGGAAATAGGTTTTAAGAAAAGGAACCATCAACACTTTTGAACACAACATCAAAAAGAGCAAAAGACTAGTGTATTTTTAATGTGGGAAAGTACAGTTTGAACTAGAGGCTTGCTTGGTCTGGACTTTCCAGCCCAGACTGAGGGCATTTTCTCACGTTACAAAATGTGCCCAATTTGCCTCCATGAAAATCTCTGGGAGGCAAATCGGGCATGGGGTTTGTAATGTGGGAATGTTAACCTTCGCCTTCTTGGCAATCCTGCGGGGGGGATTCAGAGCTGGTGCAAAGTCAGTAAATCCGACTTTGCATTCCCCACAGGGTTGGCACCAAAAACACGCGGGTTAACATTCCCACATTGTAAACCCTCTGAGATTTTTGTGGAGACAAATGGGGTGTATTGTAATGTGGGAAAGCGCCCTGAGCCTAAGAGCTTGGGGTTTTTCGTGGTCTGGCCTGAATGTAGTCCTACTACCTCCCTAGATAGTCTATGCAGACAGCAATGCCGTCATGTCTGTTATCTGACAAACATGCCCTCACTGTGAAATTTACTAAAAATTTCTGTAGGACACAAAGCAACATGTTAAGTGCTAGTAAAGATGCCAATATTTCAACAATAAAGCCTGTGAGGGGAAATAGAATGATACATACATTTATTCTGTAATGTATTGAAGTAGACTGTTGAATCTGCTTATCTGCACAGGGTCTTCTCTCCTTCAACAAGACTGATAAACTCCACCTTGCTATTGCTTCACAATCGCCACCCTCTCCTTCCCCCATTTCCTGCCCTGCTATTCCCCCTCCTGCCTCTCTTCTCTTTCTCCCCAGCATCCTTTGATGAGGTCACCTCCCTCATCTCTTCATCCAACCCCTGCCCCCTTGATCCCATCCCCTCCTGCCTCCTAACAATGATCACCCACACCGCTGCACCTTCTGTGCTGCACATCATCAAGCTCTCCCTATCTACTAGGTCATTCCAACTGACTTTCAAACATGCCACAGTCTCCCCTATCTTTAAGGCAGCCACTCTTGATCCCTCTGACCCTTCCAGTTATTGCCCTATTTTGCCCCTACTCTTTGCTTCCAAGATCCTGGAGTGGGCAGTCTACCTGCTCCGTCTTGATTTCCTCTCCTCAAATTCCTCTCTTCCATCAGGCTTCCACCCTTTCCACAGGACTGAGACTGCCCTTGCCAAAATCACTGATGACCTTCTCTTAGCTAAGTCTAAGGGCCTCTATTCCATTCTTGTCCTCCTCAATCTCCCTGCCACTTTTGACACTGTCGACCATGGCTGCCTCCTGGACTCGCTACGCTACCCTAGTTTCTGGGACTCTGTTCTTGACTGGTTCTCTTCATATCTCTCGAACTGTTGCTTCAACATTTCTTTTGCTGGTACCTCCTCCATCGCTCCCCCTCTCCGTGGGAGTTCCCCAAGGCTTTGTCCTGGGCCCTCTTCTCCCTCTATACTCTTTCTCTGGGTAAACTTGTTGAATCACATGGCTTCCATTACCACCTGTATGCTGATGACACAACTCTATTTTTCTACTCCTGTGCTCCTCTCCTCCATCCAGTCTCATATTGCTGACTGTCTCTCTCTGACAACTCTGCTTGGATGTCTCACCGCCAACTCAAGCTTAATATGGCCAAGACTGAACTCAGTTTCCCACCCACCCCAAATGTTCCCCTCCTACTTCCCTCTGTTTCCACTGAGGGTGTCGCCATCCAGACTGTCCCAAAGGCGCATAGCCTGGGATTAATTTTTGACTCCTCCTTTATGCCTCTGATCCAGGCTGTTGCCAAATCCTGCCACTTTGCAGGTTTGCTATAATATTGCTTTGTATACCATTGGTAAAATCCGGCCCGCCCTTACTGATGCCACTGCAAAAACCCTAGTCTACACTCCAGTCATCTCTCACCGTAACTACTATAACTTCCTCCTTACTGGTCTCCCCTGCTCTGATCTCACCCCCGTCATCTCCGTTCAACACTCTGCTGCCAAAGACGTCCACCTTGCTTGTCGCTTTGACCACGTTCAGCCCCTCCTCTCTGCCCTACATTGGCTCCCTCTATAGGAACACATTAATCACAAACTCCTGGTCTTCACCTTCAAGGCTCTTCATGGCCTTGCTCTCCCATATCTCTCTGCTCTTGTATCTTGCCACATTCCTGCCTGGGAGCTTTGCTCCTCCTCTGCCTCCACCTTTACTTGCTTGCAGCTCTTCTGCTGCTCTTAATGTTTTTGCCCCTTCTCTCTTGCTGCCCCCAAAGGCTGGAACTCTTCTCTCCTCCCCCCCCAAATACATTCATTCTGCTCGCTCCCTCTAAATCCTTCCTGAAAACCTACCTCTTCCATCAGGCTTTCCCTGGCTCCTCATGAGTGAAATTACATCCTCTTCCCTTACTCACTCAGAATCTCTTCCCTGTAACTAAGTTAAGCACATGCACTTCCATCTTCTCACACTCATGAATGTAACCTTGTCTCCTGATGTTCACCTCTCCCTCGACCCCCTTCCTTGTCTCTTAGATTTTAAGCCCTTTGGGGTAAGGACCTGTCTATAACTACTGACTGCACAGTGCCAGGTACACCACTGGTGCTATATAAATAATAAGAATAATCTGAACCTGTAGCTATAGTTCCTTAGGCAGTAGCCTATGTTGAATCTGCTGTTGTATATTGGTTACTACTTCCTTGCTGGTTTACCCAGCAATATGTTGTACCTTCCTGCCTTTGCCCCATAGTGAAGTGTCTGCAGGAGCCAGTCATGTATGTGCCACATTCCATTTTCATCTGGCCTGCACTTTGGCATGTAGCAACTTTCCGACCCACTCTATATCATCTATTCCCATTGTGGGTAGATTGGCCTGGTACAGAACAGTAGACTAAGAGGCAAACACCAAAGTTCTTAGCAAATTATTGTCCATCCAGGCCCGAAAGCAGATTACCTGATCTCCATGCCATAGAGCAATTCTCCACTGCCCTCTCCTTTAAGCTTCCCTCCTCTCGTAGAAGCTCAGAAAGCATGAATTATGAAAAATTAAAGAACTTTATTAAATTAAAGGACTTTAAATATTGAAGTATAAATAGCAAACGCTCTCAATATTGAACTGTTTCTTTTTCTGCCGCCTCCTTTTGGGGGCAGCTGGGCATGCTTGTTTGGGCGACAGGAATAGCAAAGATGCATCTTCCCGATCCTCCTCCTCCCATGGATTAGGCTGTGGAAAAGTGTTTGCTGGAGGCATGTGAGAATGATTGGTGGGGAAGGGGGTGCGGGGGGTGGAATCGTGCCTGGCCCAGAAACTGCAGGGAGCTTTAGAACTGGATGGAGGGGAACAAGCTGCTTTGCATCTGTGCCCCCATCCCACTCGTCTTCTCGATCATGCTGTCCGACTGCTCAAACCTCTGCCAGAGGCGGGTCTGGTGCCTGTTCTCCTGCCAGCAGTCCAGGTGAGCCTTAGCATCAAAGGCTTTGCGTTCTGTGGTGGTCTGCCACACCAGCTGCCTGTGCTCCATGGCCATACCATTAATGGTGTTGCAGATCTCGTCTGCCCACCATGTAGTCTCTCCCAAGCAGCTCCCTTGCCAAATCCTTCATGCACAGCTGGCTGTGGACCTGCAGGCCGGGTCCTGGTTCTGCCGAGCACTTGTGGCTAGGCGTTTCCTCCATGTCTGTTTCACTAGTAGACCTGTAGTAAGGTAACAAGGAAAGCCATTGGTTCAGACACCCCCACCCTGGTGTTTCAGGCCTCTGCCTGCCCAAAGGGAAACAGGAATTAGTATGCAGTTGCTGGGGCAGTTATTGTGGTGGGATCCCAGAGGATGCAGCTCTCTTTCCGCAATCACTGCAGAGGAGTGACGAGAACATGCAGAAATTGACCACTGCTATTCATGCCATCTCCTCCTCCTCAGCTGCCAATTGGGCTTGCAGCGGGGGAGCCATATCCACCCGCTTCTGTTCCCTGGCGAACGTGCAGCCATACGGGTGGGATGCAACAATGACTCCATCCATGCAGAGGAACTGGTCGAGGAGATCGTAATAGGTGATATTTGACTCCCATGGCCAGAGGCAAAGTTGTTGGCCTGGATCCCCCTTGTACTTGCACTTCAAGTCCTTTGCCTGCTGATGGCACTGGTTCATGTCCCTGGTGTAATCCTGCTGCACCATGGACTGAGATTTCTTGGAACACTGCCTTGTTCCTATAGCACTTCACCAGGGCATATTGGACCTTCTGCTCCCCCCACACAGTGATGAAGGCCTTGGTCTCTTCCTTGGTCCAGGGAATGCAGGGTTAATGGATAGATCGGTGGATCACTGCATATGCCTAGTAGTGGGATAGTAATGATGATTAGTAGTAATAGATCGGTAGGTGGAGAGCGACTGAGATTGGGTAGTGGTGGTAGCAGTGCCTGTTGTTGGTTTGAACCATGACCACAGCAATGGTAATCCTCCGCAAGTTGTTTTTGATAATGTAGCATCTGGGAAACGGCAAACATCGACTGGCGCAATAGACCCTTTTCACACAGACACTCTTAACGCTGATAAAATGGGTGTTACATTTTATTATACATGTTGCAGGGCACCCATAGAGCAAACCTGCAGCCCTGCAACATGTATAACAAAATAACACCAATTTTATCAGTGTTAAGAGTGTCGATGTGAAAAGAGCCATACTGCGAACCAGGACAAGCCAGGAGAACGCATATTTGAAAATGGTGTGGTAGGCTATTAAGGCGGGCGTTAACGTGCATGCCAGTGAGAGCAAGAGAGGAGATGGGGGGCTGGAAGTGGTCGCTTTTGTGGAGCAATCTAGACTTTTTCACCCATGACTCAGATGCTGGTGACCTGTACGTGCAGAGGCTGCACGCAACCTAATTGATATTATTTTTATTTAATCACATTTATACCCTGTCCCTCCTGAAACAGCTCGTGGGCGCATGGGCATGCGTTAGCTTGCATTTGCCTGCACAACGGGCTCTTCATGCTCTGGGACCCTACCATGAGTGGGGGCTGTATGTCGTTGGGTGCTGACCATGTGGCTGGTGGGCATGAACAGACAGGTGGACACCCACCTGGTGTGGACTTTCCAGCTTGTTTAACACCCAAAGCTTTTGAACTAAGAAGACTCTGTTGCTTATTTCTGATGCATTTGTTGCACTGGCACACAACAAGCAGGACTGAACTTTATGGACTTGACTTGCCTGTTTACATCCAACTAAATCAATGGGAAAATTGGCTCCAGAGCGCAGCTGTAACGTAACTGCATATTTGGGGCTAAACCTGTGGTTTTTACAGTCCATAAGTCTACATAGCAGGAGCTAGGGCAGCGGTGGGGAACGTTTTCCCTCGCAGAGGCCACTTTGAAAATTAGTAGACGCATAAATGGGGGTGGGGGTGGGGTGGATAAGGTGCTTGGGGGTGTGCTGAGGAAGAGGAATGCTGGGATCTATGACAAGGATCCATCCTTGTGTGCATGCCCTCAACTCCGCTCCCTTCCCCTTTCAGTGGTTGGAGTTAGAAACAGGATCTAGGAGCCAGATCCAGGAACTGGAATGGGCTAGGGGCCAAATAAACGTAGCCATGGGCTGCGTTTGGGCCCTGCACCTGAGGTTCCTCATCCCTGGCATGGCATAAGACCCACAAAGCAGGCCCTCTTACACTCGGCAGAGCCACAGCACTGGGAAGGGGTGTTCTACCGCTCATCCCAGGAACGGTTGCGTGCTTACTACAATTCCAGTCAACCTACTTTTTCATTCAGTTGGTAGCTTATGCAATTGCCAGATTTAGTAGGTCAGCTACGCCCCTTTTCTAGCCAGCCTCCCACCCTTTTCAGCTGTGGTGCCATGCCCTCTTGCATTTGGCCAACGGAACTCTCTATCACAGCAAGATGCCAGCCACCCGCATCCCACCCACCTCTCCATCTCTTTATTCAAATAAAGAATTAAGGCCCCAATCCAGCAAAGCCCCAAAGCACTGGAGGAACCTTTTTAAAAGCTCCAGTTCCTAATTACACTAGTGGAACCTCTGGTAGGTTTAAAGTTATGTAAAGGCCGTGATCCACAAACTACTTATTTCAGAGTAACTAACTCAACTGAAGCTTCAGTTCAGGACTTCAATGGGGTTAACTGCTTTATATATTTACTAATAGCCCTGTGGCTTAAATGCTAAAACTTTTTTATTCAGAGGGTGTTTTTAGACAAGTGCCTCTCCATCCATTAACCACCCATCATGCATGTTGCAGGGCCGCACTGGCACCCTATGCAGCCCTGTAACATGCATGATGGGTGAGTAATGGGTGGCAAGGCGCTTGTCTAAAAACACCCAAGGTCATGAATGGATAGGTTACAACTTTGCAGAATCTTTTAAACTACATTTTAATGTTAGCGAAGAAGGAGATTTCAGTCATTTAATCATGGAATTGCATTTTCCTCCCCTCCATATGATGGTCTATTGTCTAAAAAAAAAAAAGCCCTTTTAAAAATACTACCCAATGTAGCACTTAAGACTTCTTGTTACTGTAGGTGGAATGTGGGTCTGAATAACAGCCCTTTTGAAGCATGACCTTTCTGCTGGTACGTATTTCTGGAACACAAAAACCATTTTACAACGAACAATTTCATCGTAATGGTTTTATTTAAAAAACAGATTGAGTAGCTTATGAAAATGTCATCACGTATACTTGACAGTCCACAGCCTATTTTGGGTGGGATTCTTAGCAAGCTCAACCGCATTCCATACTGAAATTCTGATGTCCCGTACAAAGAAGGCAGTTGTTCTGGAATTATTTACAGTGGGCTTTTTCACTGAGTTTTCTGTCCAGTCAAGCAAGTTTTTCTACATTTCTGAGGTGATGAAACAGGATTGAATTTTAAATGAGTGAACTTAATTTAGCAGATGTATGTAAAATACGTCCAACTATCACCACACACATTTGATTTCATAAAGGCCTGGAGTGTAGATGGGTGGAGGCTGAAATTAGGCTGTGTACTTGGGGGAGGGGGCGGGAGAATTATGAAATCAACAGCACGTTACCTAGTTGTTTCCATCTAATCTTTTTGTCTGTGATGAAACTCTCCTTTTGAATTGCATTAGTTGAATGTTTTTTATATGGGTTGCAATCCTGAAACCAAGAATGGTTGCATAAAGGAGTAGTATTGCTTCATAGTTTCTAATAATAAAAATTAGATGGGTAGATATCCTCTCTAAGCATAAATATTTTCTCGCATGGGCTACGAAGCAGTGCTGGCTTGAAATTATTAATACTTAGGTCAGCTTTACTTAAGACAGGAGCCCATATGTTACACTCCCATTGTGGGGGAAAAAACTCTTGCAGCACTATCCTTTGGCAGATAAGACATGCTGGCAGTTAAGTGCATGAGATTCCCTTTGAAGGCAATGGGATTCTCTCACATGCACCAGCCAGCAACCCAGCTGCTACATGTATGACTAACTGTCCCAAGATGGAAGCAATCAAGGAGAAGATGCAAGACAACTGAGAGAGCCTCTACAAAGCCTGAATCAGGAGTGGAGTGAGCTGATGACTAGAAAAAGATGCTAGACAACCCTTTGCTCTGTTGGCATGGCTGGCTACTGAAGCACCAAGCCAAGCTGGGGAGCATGGCCCTGATTCATTTCCAAGGGTCTTTGTGCCTTGTAGAGACCTGGACAGAGATTGGGGGGGTGTTTGAGTTTTTATAAATAAATGCATTCAGGTAAAGGGGAGACAAAATTTTGAGGACTGGAGTGAAGAATGAATCTGCCACCAGGGTATGATGATCCTGGGTGCAATAGCATTGTACAAACGTTTAATAAAGAGAGAGAAGTATGGCCAATTAGGCTGTATTCTCACCTGCAGCAGCGGCAGCGGGAAGTCGTGGCAGCCGGGAGGAGCTGGCCAATGGGAAAAGAGCCGGTGCAAATGGGGATCTGCTGCGGCTTCTCTCGCGCATGTCAGGGTGCAAATTCCCGTCGGCCAGCTCCTATGGGCTGCCGCATCTTCCCTCCCGCTGCCGCCGCTGCCACCACAGGTGAGAATACAGCCTTACTAGTATACACAAACTCCTGTGCTCTGGAGTCTGCACTGGCTACCAGTAGCTTTCTGGTCTCAGCACAATTCAAGGTGCTGGTTTTGACCTATAAAGTCCTGAATGGTCTGGCCTCCAACTATCTGAAAGACCACCTCTCCCTCCCCACCCTATGTCCCGTTGTGGTCTCTAAGGGCGTTTTTAAACATGCGCTCTCCCAAGCGTGTTTTGGAGAAGACGGTTCCCAAGCGTGTTTGGGAGAAGACGGCTCCCGCGGTGAAGCTGTCTTCTCTGCCCCAGCCAGTGATTAAATTTAATCACTGACTGGGGGCTTTGCAAACCGGGGAAGCCGCAATTAACCGCGGCGGTTCCCAGGGACGCAAGCAGGGGCAGGAATCCTCAGCCGGTTTGATGCGGGAAAGATCCGGCATCAAACCGCGCCAAACATTTAAACGATCACAAAGAAAGGCGGCTGATTAAAGGATCAGCTGCGGTTTTTTGTATCGTTTAAAAGCGCCCTAAAGGTGTCTTCATATGAGAGGGGAGGCCCCTGGAGCCTTTGGTCACTCCATGGGGCCCTTCCCGCAGTTGCCACCCACAGGCTCAATATGGGACCACACCAAACGGGCAGGGGTTCCTACCTGCTGCGTTCCGCAAACGCTCCCCTCCTCCTCCACCATAGAGTTGCAGTCGCTCCTTGGGTGCCCAAGGCTGCTGGCTGTGACTCTATGGTGCTGAATATGCGTGTGCACTCCAATGTCCAGAGGGGCATGAGGTGGCTGTGTGAATGCCTCATGGCCCCCACCAACACATAGGAGGTGACCCTGGGGCAGTGCATTGCCCAGAGTTGCTCACATGGTGTGTTCCATGTTTCTGGCAATGATGCCATGTGGAGCGTCCCCAGGGCAAACATCTGGGATCCCCACCGTGCGCAAGCAGGTGAATCCGGAGCTAATGGGGGGGGGGTGAAAGTGGGGCAACACCTTGTGTGTTAACAGTACACCCTTACATCAGCCAAGAGTGCCATCTTGCAGATACCACCTGTCTGCCAGGTTTCTACAGAGGCACACAGAGAGGTGTTCTAGGTGGCTGCCCCTCAGTTATGGAAGTCTCTTCCCTTGGAGGTTCATCTAAACCTGAGCCTGTTAATCTTATGAGGCAATGTAAAGACCTTTTAGTGTGATGGGCAGGGGTAGCAGCGTTGTGGGTTGGGAGCTCTTTGGTTTTATTTGGGTATTTTAATATATATATTTAATGTTTTTATGTATTGTAACCTGCCCTGAGCCTTAATGGGAAGGGCAGGATGGAAATATGAAGAAACAAACTACGTGTAGAACAAACAGGGGGATCTGGGATACAGTAATCACAATTGACAAAGTTGATGATGGTGGCAATCCTAATCCAAATGTCTTTGCATAGGCTACCAGGAGCATTCCATCCGCCTTGTTGCCACCTATCTAGGAACAACCTGTTGTGAATCTTTGTCACTGACTCAGCCAATGCAAAAGAGTAATGTACGGTGATAACCTCTAAGTGGTAAGACCCCAATGACTTTCATAACCTAGAGATGCTCATTTGTGATGAGTTCTCCAGCCACACCACCTGCTATCCTAGTGCCTGAAATTTATTTTTCTGGAGTGTCTATGCTATTATTCTGCTCTTCGCTGAGTAATTAAGCTGAATTTGCCTCAAAGGATACTCCCTTATTTCTGTGATATAAGTATCAGGGGGAACATCAGTGGTACAGCATGTGTGTTTTGGGGGCATAGAGCTGCACTGGGGCCCATGATCCTGTGGGGCCCACATGCCTGTAGAGTGATTTGCACACAAGAGTGGAGTGCCCCAGCAGGGGACCCATTCCAGCCTACCTATGTCCCTGGTGTGAGTGTTTAAGCATTGGGGATTAGATGCCCTATAGTGTATACCTTAGGGTATCTTACCAATAATTAACTTGAAACATGTGAATACAGGAAAACCGCATATATGGCATACCTGATTTTAAAGGTAAAATGCTAGAACTATCCTAATAAGAAAGTTTTATAAAATGCATTAAACGTTAGAGTGGTTCTGTCAGGATAGTTTACTTATCGAGGATACTGTAGCAATATATTGTAAAGCAATTCATGTTGGTTTAATTTTAACTTCATATTGCATTTAAGATAGAGTTTTGGCAATTTTGTTTTTAATTAAATAAACCTGTTCGCACAGGCAAATTTATCTGATTCATATTTGCCTGGTTTTTATTAATGAATTATAAAAGCATTTTGTCTGGAAGCACTTGAGGGTCTTTATCGACACAAAGTCACCCTAAATATGCTTTCAAAGTTTTTTTCTCTAATGTTGGTGTTTGATCTTTGTTCAGAACTATTCTCCTCTTGGTGTATTTTAGCTGGGAGTGTTGATATTTTACTACACTGTTTAAGTGGTAATTAGCCAAATTACCCTTTGTTTTCTTTTTCTAGCCTAAATGGAAAACATTTTAAACCAGGCAAACATTCATATTAAATTCTTTCACATGAACTTGGATGGCTCCAAAACGGATGTTCAGTTAGCAAATCACAAGCTCTTAAGACTTTGTACCATGCTTAACTTTATGTACAAAAAGTAGCACAACGTGAAGTCAACATGCAACTATAACGCATGACATTAAGAATGTGTGTAAAGATCATTTGCAAGATCAGGGTCTTATTCTTTAATGCTGTGTCAATACTCAACATTTCCCTCAACGTTTTCTGCTGTTGATGGCAGCGATAGATCTAATGAAAACAGGGTCCTGGCGTTCTGACCACCATCACCCCTAATCTGCCTCCTCTGAGTAGGTCTGGACAACAAAGGCAAATGCTTGGACTGTTCTGTCCTAACCTATTCTAGGGCAGCTCAACCAGGAGTCGCAATGGAGGGAAATTTTAGGAGGAAAAGTCTAATGGAGACAAAGATGTTTATGGTATGACTAGTGTTTCTGTGATCAGTGTTGCTAAGGCAGATGTGAACTTCTATGAACCCTTAAATTCATTGTTCCTTCACATTTAAAAGCATCTGTTACAGGTGTAGGGAACCTCAGGACTGGGGGCCAAGTTTAACCCATGGCTAATTTTTACTTGGCCCCTTTCCAGTGCCTGGAACATCTGGCGAAAGCAGTGCAAAAGCACTAGATGAATCGAGTAGGAGAGGAAGAGAGACGCTCAAGGATAGAAGACAAGTCCATGGCAGAGACTCATGATCTGGACCTTCCGATTCCTGCGTGTACCCTGCGTTATTTATAACACATAAATATATATATATATATATATATATAAACATATAACTATATAAGCACCCCTACCCCCATCTTCTATGAGGTCCTCGTATCAGAGCAAGTGGACCCTGGGAGGGAAAAAGTTCTTCATTCCTGTTCTATTAGCTTGTGAGGCCCTAATAANATATTCATTTCAGCTCTGTTTTCCAAGCTTTACAACAGTCACAGATAGGTAGCTGGGGTGAGCCGTCAGCCATGCCAAATGTTGACTGACATCAAGACTAAAGATAGCAAGGAGGGATGATGCTTTTTGATGGCCAAATGGGAGATTCAGTATAAAACATTCTATGATATTTGTAAAACCACTTGGGCTACAAGACAGATACGCCACTGAGCCCGGCTCTGGAGACTATGGGAGCCCTCTGAAAGTGGCCTGAGCACCACTATTTATTTTTTTCAATTCAATTTTTATTATTAGTTGCACGACCGAAGGTCATTGCAACAGAATTAAAAATCAAGGTACATATCAAAATATATAACATGTCAAAATACTTTACATAACTATACATATAAAAATTAAACTTTTAATTTAACTGACTGATAAATTACCACAGTTCCACATGAGAGAAGCTCAGCCTTAGAAGTGAACTAAGAGTTGGGAAGAATGCCATGTGAGTAGGGATGGAGACCGACAGCCTCTTCTTGCAGAAAACATGAACAAAAGGCAAGCTTGCCTACGCTGCCCCATCAGTGTGTGTTAACTCTGAGACAAAATAATCCTGGCTCTAAATCCGCAATCCTTAAGTCTCTTTGATGACTACTGGAGGGCCAATGCTTATGCAATGATTACTCCCTGCACTAGAAACTGAATGAAAACCACCAACTGGTTCTACACAGGTCAAAGTGCTGAAATGTAATTTTATTTCTAAGCAGTAGGAATGGGACTTCCGGTTTTAAACAAAAGAGGCCAAAAGTGGCCACTCTTGGTTAAAACAGAGAGATCCAAGAATTGGGCCCATCTCCGTTCCCAATTCTTCTGTTCCTATTGAAGTAAATGGGAAATCCTCCCATTGACTTCAGTGGGAAAAGGGAAATCTCCTCCACCCCCACCACCCCACTTGGTCTTGGAGGGTGGGGGTGGAGATCCATGACCCCTGTACTAATACTTACCATTGCTGGTCCGGTCCGGAGGGTGGGGGTCACGGCTGCTGGCTGGGCCACTGGCTCTGCTACCAGCAGCTGGGCCTCCTCTGCTCTGCTCTGCTGAGCAGCCTCCTTCTTCTTGCAGGTCCAGAGCTTGCAAACGCCACTGGATCGACAGCGGCGCAGCGCGCATGAACAAAATGGCCACCGAGGCCTTTCTGTGCATGTGCAGTCCTAATCCAAAATGGCGCTGGCGCTATTTTGGAAGAGGGCAGCTATTCAGCACATGCGTGGAATGGTTCCCCATGGAAGTGCAGAACAGCTGCCTTCTTCCAAAATGGCACCGATGCTGCCGGGGCTATTTTGGATTAGGACTGCATATGCACAGAATGGCCTCGGAAGCCATTTTTGCGTATGTGCACTGCGCCGCTGCCAATCCAGTGGTG
>QEPC01000892.1:4060816-4083517 GCA_003113815.1 Sphenodon punctatus
CCCACCTGTCAGTCCCCACCCGTCTATAGCAGGGAACCTCCAGGAGAGCAGCCCCCGATGACCGCAGGAGCTGCCCATTTATTTTATTTCTACCCTGCCTTTTCCAAAAGGCTCAGGGCAGCGTACAAAACAAATAAAAACAATACATATAAAACAGCATAGAAACCCAACCCCCCAATCTTTCCCCTCCCCAATCCCACCACAAACTCCAGAAAACCCTTCCCAAACACCCCCTCGCATCCCTAGCCCCAAACCTCCATTCCCTATCCCTGCCTGCCAAATGCCTTAACAAAAAGAAAGGTCTTACACCAACTCCGGAAGATGCCCAGGTCCGGACTCAGACGAACCTCTGGGGAAGGGGGATGCCATAGCATATGGGCAGCAACCGAGAATGTCCCCCTGCAAGCCCTCACCGTGCAAACAAGACTAGGAGATGGTACCCACAGGGAGGTGCTCCTGGCTGATTGCAGGGGCTGCAGTGGGGCATGGAAGGATAGGTAATCTCTCAGATATGTGGGGCCCAGACCATTAAGGCTTTAAAGGTCAAAGCCAGCACCTTGAATTGTGCCTGGAAAGCGCCAGTGCAGACTGCAGAGCACCAATGTAATGTGCTCCCAGTGCCTCACCCTCAAAGGAGGCGAGCTGCTGCATTCTGCACCAGTTCCAGTCTTGTACACAACTACATTTGTACATAGTTATGTTTTTAAGCAACTTTTTTGGGGGGGGGAGTTAATTTGAATAAGTGTTGTGATAGACTTGTGAAGCATGGAGTTGCTAGAAAACTTAAGTGTTCATGCAATAGAGTTAACACAAGTGAGCTCCTCTTCATGATCATGAGCCTACAAACAACTTTATTGTAAAATTCAATCCAGAATCTTAAAATTTCTTAATCTGCACTAGCACCTCTGCTTGGAATTGGGAGTAAATTCAGCACCAGGTATGTTGCTGATGCTATATAAATTATAAATAATAGTAATAATATGGAAACCCTTTAAAGTGAGTACAACCAAGTTAGCTACACTGGAATTGTAATGCCACCTGAATGTGCCAAACAGAAGTTGTTGTTGTGGAGAAAACCTTAATGTAAACAAGTCATTAGTTTTAAAATAATATACATACACCATTGTTTAAATATACTTGCCACACCTGCTGCCCATCTCATAAGCTACATCCACAATCCTTGTGGCTCTTCACCCAGATTCTAGTGTACACATAGTTCATGCCATTTATTTTATCTATTTATTTACTTCAAATGTATATGCTGCCCATCCAGTTAGGGCAACTTACAACCAACCAATACAAATCCCTTTAACAGGCCCACTCATCCCTATCTGTGCCTGCCAAATGCCTGACCGAACAGAAAGGGCTTGCGTCGTTTCTGGGAAATGAGCAAATTCGAACTTAGATGATTCTCCAAGGGGAGGGATTTTGATAATCATGGGACAGCCACTGAGAACTCCTCTGCATACCCTTGTTATAGAAACTTCACAGGCAGATGGTGCCTGAAAGAACGTGCATTTCAAAAGAAACAATTACTGACTTTGTAACTTTACAGTATGTCCTAATTGGCAGCTGAACATCCAGTAATGTCCTGCACTTAAGATCTCGCAACAAGGCTCAAAATCAGCACATTTTAATAAAAAGAATATAGCAAAATTGCATGCTCCCCTGTACTAGAAATCATTGATAGAATTACTGGTGCTGCTCCACCAATGCTTGATGTCACAAAGCTCTGTGTAGCATTTTTAAATGCGACACAGCCACCCACGTCCACCCATCAACCACCCGCCTGAACCCCTGTGTGTGTGTGTAATGGCCTTGGCCACGCAATAAAGTACTGAATGAGAACCCCTTTGTGAAGGTGATATGGGTGGATGCACGCTCCCATGACCCATGCAGCACCCCCTCTTAACCACTCACGGAGCACTAGTGGAAAAGCCGGAGTATGACGTGCAGAGGCAGCCAAAAGAGTGCATGGAAGCCAACGCCCGCACATCACCAACCCATATGAA
The DNA here is from genome assembly GCA_003113815.1 of Sphenodon punctatus. Taxonomy (NCBI): domain Eukaryota; kingdom Metazoa; phylum Chordata; class Lepidosauria; order Sphenodontia; family Sphenodontidae; genus Sphenodon; species Sphenodon punctatus. Next base: position 4,062,829 of record QEPC01000892.1, read on the forward strand.
CAGTGGCTGCCAGCCATGTCAGCTGAGTGGGCGCCATTCAGAGGCACCGTGGGTCAGGAAACAGCCTTTGCAAGGCACAGGAACTGGCTGGGAGTGCTGGGGAGCCTGGGTTATAAGGCCAGCCCTGCTCGCTTGTCCCTCCCCATGGTGTGTGGCAGGGGGAGTGCATGGGGATGGCCTCAGTACACACCCAGGAAGCTGTCAGTTAAAATTCCTCTGCACGCACTCCACCTGAGTGATCGCTCCATGAACCCCGCTCCTCCCACCGTACTCGTTTAAGAACGACCATTGTTTGTTTTGTGCTTCTTTCTGGCTAGTGGCAAAGGTGGGCTCTAAAAAAAAAATCTTAAGTTTAAAGTTTTTATTTTTTCCAAACTGTTTAAACTTCTAACCTGTAAGAAGACATAAGATTATGGAAATTATTTTAGTAATGTTGTGTCAATCAGCCCTCATCAAATTTTAAAGAGCTAGACTGTTTTTTGCTAATAGTATTGGGGGGGGGGGGGGGAGGGGAAATCTCCAACTTTGGAAGCCAAGATTTTAAAATATCTTTCAATCTGTAATGTACTTTAATTAAGGCCATATCCTGCAAATGCTCATCTGCGAGCTTAACTACTTGGTGTGATCCAAAGGCCATTGGAGTCCAGGGAAACACTACTATCAGTGAGTTTAGATGAAGGTCATTGAATTGTCTCATTGACTTCAGTGAGATTACTTGGGGTGTAAAGTTAAGTGAATGTGTAAATCTCTATAGGAGTGGAGCTGAAGGACTTGATCTTGCTAAGACTTATGTAACCATGCTAATCTGTATGCACTGCATAGTCCTGTTGAATGCTATGTGAATACAAACTGCATAGTGCTGTGAACCTCTATAGTTCTTGTAGAATAGAACCTTCAGTATCTCTGGTACTGATCTTGCATCACTGAAGACAACAGGAGCACCTTAGTGGAAGGCGTCTTTGTCTTTTTGTATTCTGTGCCCACCATGCTTAGTAATTGTTTATATAAACAATGAAAATAATTTAAATATGCAGATTTTGTACAACTTTTAATTCTAGTTTCTATTTTTATTTATCATTTCTATAGCACTTTCAGTGTGATTGTAGTACTTTATAATCCTTATTGCTTACCCTCACAACCACCCTGTGAGAGGGGTCATAATTATTATTTCCATTTTACAGATGAGGAACTGAGTCTGAGATAGTGACTTACCCCAGGCCACCCAGTGAGTTCATGAGGTTTGAGCCCTGGTCTCCCAGGTCCAAGTCTAACACCTTATCCGCTAAACTAACCCAGCTTATCCAAATCCAGTTTGACACAAATCAGCAGCAAGTTTAATCAACTAGTAAGATGTGCATATTCTAAAGCTAAGTGGTTAAATGCATGCAGTTAGTCTGAATGTATGTAGAATGCGTATGCACACTGGAGTGGAGTGCCCCAACAACGGGGCCCATTCTATCTTCTGCACCAGGGCCCATTCCTACCTAGCTACTTTCCTGTCTGGTTATTAGTAAAAAGTACCACACCTGGTATAAAAACTGTATGTACTTGTAAATAATCAAAGTCAGATTTTAGTGGCTTACTAAAATCAAGGATTTTTCTTATTGATCTATATCAAGGTGACTTAAACTGATACTGCTTGCTTGTGGCACATGAGAATTAACAGGAATATATTCAGATTGAACTCGGGGAGCAAAAAAAAATATTTGCAGTTGCCAGACTTTATCCTGATATTAAACTGTACTTGCCCCACTACACCCCTGATCCAGTCACCAGCCTGAGTTTTCTGGTCCCCAATGGCTCCCAGGAGCCTGCAAATTCTGCACCCTGTGTGTAATAGCCTGAAGATTAGAAGGCAGGTGGTTGGGTGAAAAATTATGGGAATGATGGAAGTCCCCAATCAACTTGCTTGAGAAAACTACGGTCCTTATCTGTCAGAACAAGGATTGTTGTGTATTAGAAGTACAATAATTGCTCGGTGCAGCATCATGATCTGTGATGTAATGCATCCCTTTGCACCAAGTTCTAAGGAAGGCAGAGGACCATCTCGCATTTCACCTTTCATTAATTTGTTCTCTTTAAGCTAAGCCCAGTATGATGCAAAACATTTCTGTCTCCATCATCCCTCTCTCTTCTCTGGCTCAATCCTGGATTACAGGACAGCATGCTTTATAAAGCTATTCTGAATTCCTTTTCTGTTGCTCAGTTGCAATTCCTGTAATGTGCTAAAAGTGTTTCATCATTGTGTTAGAACATTCATAAATATTGTGTAGGTGACACTTGTTAACTGTGACTGATCTTCCTATTGTAGACAAGATTGCAATTTTTTTTCTTAAACTACTAAAAATAAAGGTAGGAAAGCAAGGAGAGCGAAGCTATATTAGGATACACTTGTACAGAGCTGTGCTTAAACCCTTCGAAAATGTTAACACAAAAGAAATCCAAGCGCTGTTGCAAAATATAAATTGCTGGCATGTCCTATATTCAAAATGGCTTGTCCTCTGCTCGAGGCAAGTAGCGCCAATAGCAGGATGTTATCATGGTGCAGAGTATTTCACAGTTTGGATGAAGGTATTTTGTTCAGTTTCCAGAATTTTCTCTATTTGAACAATATGTCATAGATATAAGGAAATCTGTTGTGGCATTGACCTGTGTGGACCAAGTGAGTTGTCCACAGCCCTTTACAGAAAGAGATTTATTTATTTAGTAAGGATTCGTATTTCAACATGGTTGAACTATATGGAATAAGTGCTTCAATGTATAAAAGGACATGTGCCAGGATTGTTTTGTAGCAGCAGAAATGCATGTCTTATTTTAAGCTTTCAAATGAAACTTAATATAACATTGAAGTTCTGTCCAACAAAATTGACAAAATGTTTTTTCTTACGTATGAACATTTAGAAATATTTAGGTGTTTCTGTCTGAATCTGGCCTTAGCCTGAAATTCATAATGTCAGCCTTACTGCTAATAAATCCCTGAATTTGCAAAATGCTGATAATTTGCTTGTTGCATCTCATGCAGCTTTGATTAATAGTACTTGTTTTACTGACCCATTGAAAGAGCTTTGGCTTCAAGCTATCAAGGAAACGACTAGAAGCTCTGCCTCCGAATTTCTTGGCACAATTGCATCTATAACTGACCCAATGCTTTCACCCTAGGTTAGGTGAGGTGGTTCAGGTCACTGATTAAGAACATTTTACAGCTCTTCTAGAGCTTGCTTACTCAGAAAAAAATATAACCTGTTAAAACTAGATTGCTTAATAAATACTTTTAAACTAGTAATGATGGAATAGCAAACCTCCACCAACCATAGTTGGTCCAGTAAAACATAGCATTTTTCTACTTTGTCTGTTGCTCAAACTAAACATGGCATAGTTTGTGCTGTTTCCTTGTGAATTTGTTTGAATGTTTTTGAGATATATTTTTCAGCTCTAGAGTATTTTTTGTTTTGAATGTAGCAGCTTCTTTTATGGAGGTGTGGAGATCAGCAATGGGTTGGTAACTTTGCACAGTACAGAACAAATTCCAGTACGCTTGAGCATAAAAGGCTGTTTCAAAGTGCTCGTTTTAAGTAAACCAGGATAAAATGTTTCATAAGATGTTACAAGGATTGCTGCTAATATATCCATTTAGACTGCCTGTAGTGTTTACCATTCCTTAAGTATATCTTTCTTAGGAGTCAACTACCTGTAGAAGTAGTTGCTTCTAAGTTGGCTAAGCTAGTCCTGAAATACATGGTGTATAGCAGTTTTTTGCATACTTCAGTTACCATTGAAGATTTGATCATTCAAGAGCAAATTTGTAGAAATAAGAGAAGCTATGTTTTACTAGACTTCTTGTTTCCAGACCATTAGAACAGCCAACTCTATTTTTATCTCTTTGAAATGTAACATATGTATCTGCTTTCTCGCACTGTGTATAGCATACAAGCTCCTCCAACTGTTGGGGTTACTGTCTTGGATGGATAACACAGGTTCCATTTTAATGGGTAATAATGAATGCCTTTTAAATTACAATAAACAAAAAAAACTTTAAGATTAAATTTACAGTGCTCTAACTATTGCACAAATTTTACCAGTCTGTTCCTGCTAGTATCATCTTCTGTCTTTGCAGCTGTAGATGACTACAGTAGCTTTTATATAGAAAACAAAGGGACCTTTCAGTGTATATGTTGTCTTGGAGGAGTTGCAATTGTTTGACTCAAATATACAATGAGCTACTGCAAATATTTTGTAAGTTAAAACTGAGGGCATCTACACAAAGGACACAACAGTCTATTCCTTATAAATTAAAAAATCATCCTATTGCTTGTAAGAAAATATGTTTTATTAAGAAACAGATTGCGAAATATAATTGGAAATATGAAGATTTGCTAATTTCTTGATCACTTGCTGTACAACCATTTGTTCAGATGAATCTTTAATTCCTCTCTCTACTTCTACATACTCTATTGCTTCCCATGGTTCATTTTGCAGTGGTATAATTTCTTCGGTCAAATGCAGCCTGATTAAAGATCACTGCTGAAAGACAGTTCGTCAAGGCACTAGCTTAGGATTTTCTGTCAAAAGTCCTTCACAGTTTGCTGTAGTACCAAGTGGTATTCTCATCGCTTCATCAGGAGAAGTTATTCTGGTTTCCTATGCCACGTTAAAATTGCAAGAATATTTGGAAAGACTTCTATATGGGCTTTTTGATCAAATTTCACTCAACCTTTGGTCAACATAGTTCGTTTTGTTTTTTTAAAAGGCTGGCTTTAAATGTCATTCAAGACACCTATGATACAAGTCTCACATTACTGTCGGGAGTTAAGGTGGTCAAGCCTATTTTGTCTTTCCACATGAAGATAATTCATTAAAAAGAGAAGGAAATTTTAAGATTTTCAGCTTTTTTTATTATTATTTATTATGTAAATTCTAACCCTGCCTTTCGCGATTGAAAACCATGGGAGACGCGTTATGTGAGGCTTTTTAACCACGCACTCACGATACTTTCCCCACTGGGAGTTCGCTTCTTGTTAGCTTCCCCCGATGCAGTAATGTGGGCAACAACCCTTAGACTGCTTATTGTGGCATGTAGAGTTCAGAGAACACACTTGGAGAACACTCCTGTCACGCACATTTTGCTACAGTGTGCGCGCCAACTTCTGAAAGCTCTGATCCTCAAAATGCTGCATTGGCGCAAGCAAGTACTTTGTGGATAGGAAACAGGATTGGCATGGTATTTACCAGGGATGGGTTTTCCCAAGGAAGAAAAATGGTGCTTACTGCCGCAATAAAAACGAAATAGTCCTAGTTTCAGGCATTTAATATTTTCTATTATCAAAACTTTCATTAATTCACAGCAGACTGCAGTGGGTTATGCATAAAGTTTTAGTTAGATTTTCAAGTTGTGCTTACTGTACTGAAGGCAGTCGATTCAGGTATTAATTTATTCCCCACCCTAAGGGAAAGGTGGGGTGTTTATTTTTCCCCAGGGAAAATGGGTGTTTACCATTTTACCAAAACTAGTTTTTCATGGGAAACTAGAAACCTAAATTGGTTTAGCTGGAGTGCCTGACGTTTTCGGTGATACTGAGTCAAAGGTCTTCTTAAGCCTGATACTTCACAAGCTTAACTTGAGTAGTCCCTCATCAAAACAAGATGGTGGTTCTCATCTCTGCCTGTGGAGGTATCTTGAGAAGAGGTGCAAAGTGATCTCTCTCTCAACTCAAAGTGATCTCTATTATAGAACTTGAGCCTACTCTTTTGGCTGGTGTAAGAACATCTAAATAGTATTAGCAACACTTCTTATTTAGTTTTTTCTTGAGATCCCTTCTGATTAACACTTTGTAAGGGCTTGTTCTCATGAGCACTTTCCTCCTAACTTACTACTTTGTTTGTATGAATAAATACAGAGGAGATAGGAGGGTGGGGGGCGGGGGGGGATGTACTTGTCTCTCCAGGTCAGTGGGGAGGCTCCTATTCTTGTGGAGGGGCATACTTGTGTGTACTGGTTCAGGGGAATTCCTGTCTACATCCCATGTTACAGTCCTCTGCCATTGTAGCAGATTTAAGTGTTTCTCCCTCCTTTCTAAAATCTCTTCCGCAAGGTCTGTCCTTGCAGAATTCTTGTTGTTCCAGTTTCCCACTTTCTCCGGAGCTCTGGACTCTGCCAGTTCCCTAACAGGCAAATCAGGGGAAGGGAAGAACTGTTTCATTTTGCTCTTTGGAATGGGAAAAAAGGAAGATAGCTACTCTGGGTTAACTACTCCATTTAAGGCATAACTGTGAGAACAAGCCCTAAGCACCCCACCCCCCAAAAAAAATCCACTTGTGCCACAGGGATTGTTTGGTTCAGCTACTCGGGCCTTGTGTTAATTAAGCGCACCTTTACTATCTGTAAAGGTGTATGCTCTTTAGGGGAGAGACTTAGTATAATCAGGAGGGGGATGATCGACTTTATAATCCTAGGGGAGAGGTGAAAAGAGCGTGAAGTCAGGTGGTATTGTTTTTTGAGAAATTGTGTGAGAAGATGTGTAGCAAGTAAAGACATGGTGATTTTTCAATAACTTCTCAATTTTGATTATTTAAATCAGATTTATATCACAAAAATAATCTCCAGTTAAAATTTTCAGTTTAATTATCTTCTATTTGTACTTTCTAAAGAAAACTGTAGTATTCTTGTTGGCTTGCTTAACTGTAACACACTGTTATTTACAACTAAATATAACCTTTTATAACTGGGTGAATTGACAGACCCAGTCTTTGAGCTACATTTGAATGGAAACTGGAATCTAGCTAAATGTGGACATCGGTCATAAAACAAAATAGGAATTATATAATTTTTCTTTAAAAATAATCTCTGGTTAAAATTAATGCAAAAGATTTCATTGAAAGAGAAACTGAAAGCAATTATGTGAGGGTGGGGTGAGGAAGGAGTTAATACCCACATGTTCTTCATTGTAAATTCTAAAAAATGTAATATAGTTTCTGCTGACTTGCGTGTGGAAGGATCAGAATAATAGGTTAGAAATACTCCCCCCTTGATCCAAACAAAAACAAAATTTTGCATGTTTTTTTTTTTACTGAGTTACTTGAATAAGTTAAAAGCTAAAAATATCGTAAGGGCTGGACAGCTCTTTTAAAAGTGATACATTTCTATTAAAAGAACTTGAAAACCTAGCAAACTTAAAATTGGGGTTCCTGAGCGACGCAAAGTTAAAAAGCATATTTGCTAACTCAAGGCAGAAGAAACATTATAGTAGGTACCAGCTCCATTAGAAAGAATTTTCTTTGAACTGGCCTCATCAAAAAACTTTGTCTAGGATGTGTAAAGAAATTTTTAAAATGTGGACCATGCCTGATGCAGGTTATCTAGCTGCTTGGGAAGAAGATATTAGAAAGGAGTTTTCTAAGGAAGACATGGAACCGATTTGGTCCCATATGAGAGAGGCTGTTCTAGATCATTGGAAGCTAGGGAACCGGTGATTAAACTTATTTTAAGATAATATTTAATTCCACAGAGACTGGTTAAAATGCAGCTGTTCAAAGATGATCATTGTTGGAGAAACTCTGGGGAGGTGGGTTCCTATTTCCACTGTTGGTGGAGCTGTACAACAATCCAGTCCTTTTGGAAGATGATTTGGGACTATATTAATAAAGCTACCAACTTAGTTCTTCCATTTTAAGACCAAGATAGCACTCTCAAGGCTCTTGCCTAAAATACAGCAAATAGACTATTATCAGTCAGCAGGTGTTCATTTTATAATAGCAGGTAATCATGCTATTGCAAATAAATGGAAAAGTCCTCATGGACCTACAGAAGCAGACTGGTTAAATGGGGTGTGGTTTACATACTCTATGGAAAAAGTTCTGGCTGACTGTAGAGGTGATCTCCAGACCTTTGCTAGTACATGGGACCCTTATTTGAAAGGCATCAGAAATGACCTGGATGAAATCCTCAGTCTGGGAGATGACATAGAAAACAGGAGCAACGAATAAAAAGAAAATACTGATTTCCCTACTGGACTATTTAAATCAGGATTGTAAAGACTGGTACTGCAAGTTTGTTATGATTATTTTCTGGTTTTACATATGTTACACACAATGTATGCATTTCTGCAGTTTGTATAATCCAGTAGTCCCACTGGAACGTCTGTAATGTTATATAGAAAAAATAATAAAAAGTTGGGGGTGGGGAAATAAAAAATGTTAGAACTCTGCCCTGCAAAACATTGAAGCACTTGCACTGTCAGTGGCCCCACTGACTTGAGTAGGATCGCTCAGCTGTTCTGCACAGTGGCATTTTTTTTGCAGGATTCAGCTCTTGGACCTCAATTCCAGAAACCCTTAAGGCTTATTCACACAACTCTCTTATTTCCTGGCAATCTCTCCATGTGTCCCTTAACCTAGTACTGCCCAGTAGCAATGCATTTGCACAACAGCGCATCTCTCTGCCCCATCCTGTGGTATTACCCACAATGGACAGGTCATGGAGAAATGTTCTTGTGATACCCCTGCATGTAATATGTAGCGAGTAGCATGGCTGTTCATAACAGCATTGACCTATATGAATGACCTTAGTTAAATAATATTTTAATGTATGAAATGTCTGGGTAACTGCTAGCATTTGTTTAAGTATTGACTATACATTAAGTTTTTCACTCTATACTGTAATAATGCATTCTTTTTTTTCTTTCAGAATGTCAAATTATCAGCTGAAGTAGAACCATTCATTCCTCAGAAGAAGGGTCCTGATACATTAATGATCCCAATGGCACTTCCTAATGACAACGGAAGTATTAGTGGGATGGAACCAACTCCTATTCCCAGCTACTTGATTACCTGCTACCCATTTGTACAGGAAAACCAGTCCAATAGGTAAACTGTGGTTGTCTTCATGGAAAAAGACACTTTTACTTTTAAATAGTAGTTGGATTTGTTTGTCAAAGATTTGCAAGGAACCAGGCAAGTGGTGATAAAACCTTTGTGTTCTAATGTATTGGGAACCTTAAGAACCTCTTCATTGCACTTACTAAACCTTTTGTTCCCTCATGTAGTCCCCTAATGGTTCTTGCCATTTTGCACAATTGCTATGAAACTTTACCCCCTACTTCTATCGTATACCACTGTTGGACTTAAGATTCTCCCCACAGTGGTTCTGGTGCTTGGCTCAGATTGTGGGGAGGAAGGAAAATTGGGCTCATAGCTGCTATGGAGATTTCTACAAAAAGCAGTTTCAGAGAGGCCGCTGAGTGGCTTTTGGCTCTTAGGTGGAAGAGAAAGCTAACTAAACTGTCATTCCCCAGTTTTTGGGGGGGCCACAGCCACCTACTCCACTTTGAGTTTGGGGATACAGCTATCAGAATTACAGGGCCTTGTGAACTCTGAGGAAGGTCTTTACCGTGGAATAGTTTGCCTTGTGTGACCAAACTCTAAAAGTTTGTAAAGCACTTCCTTTGTATCAGCTTCTATTTTGGAGGAAACAAATAGATTATTAGTAAAGTCCCATTTGTCTGTTCAGCAGTTTGACTATTCCTTCCTTGTTTTGTAGACAATTTCCATTGTATAACAATGACATCAGATGGCAACAGCCTAATACAAACCCTGCTGGACCATACCTGGCTTATCCTATTATTTCTGCTCAACCACCTGTTTCTACAGAGTACACCTATTACCAACTGATGCCAGCACCATGTGCTCAGGTCATGGGTTTCTACCATCCTTTCCCCACACCTTATTCTACACCCTTTCAAACGGCAAGTGCTGTAAATACAGTTGCTGCCGAATGCACTGATCGTCCAAACCAGCTGGGCCAGGTCTATCCATTATCTAATCAGCGAAGTAGAAGTAGTAACAGAGGACCAATTGTGCAAAAAGTAAGCATGTTGTTTAGCCTGTTTTAATAGGGAAAATAATAAAAACATATGAACAATAATTTGGCACAGAGCAAAGTACCGCAAGTACAAGTCCATCTTAGTTTATACCATGGCTTCTCTGAGCTGGGGAAGGGGAAGGCAAAGCTTGGACCCGGAGGAAGCTTGGGCATATGTTGTTGTTGTTGTTGTTCTTATAAACATTTATGTAGCACTAGCCACGTGCCTGGCGCTGTACAGAACATAGAAATAGACGTGGTCCCTGCCTGTGGCTTACAATCTAAAAGACAAGGAGGGGGAGACGGGGAGAGGGGATAGTGGGAGAGACAGGGGAGAAGACAGACAAACATTCAGGCGGATGAGAAGTCTCAGGTGCGTGTGCTTGGCTTGGTTACAATCAGGTTGGTTGCAGCAGTTTGCAGAGGAGGGCAGACAGTAAGTATATGGGGAACAACTAGCAGGCATTGGGAAAGGCGGCCAGGAAAAAGTGGGTCTTGGGGAGGGATTTGAAGGAGCGGAGGGAGGGGGCAAGGCGAATGTGGGTAGGGAGGGAGTTCCAGGCATGGGGGGCAGCGAGGGAAAAGGGTCGAAGGTGGTTAGGTGAGCAGGAGAAACAAGGGAGAGTGAGGGAGGGGACAGAGGAAGAGTGGAGAGCGCATGCAGGAGTGCGTACGGAGATTAGGTCCGAGAGGTAAGGGGGAGATATGTTGTATTGGGATCAAAGGATGCAGGATAGTAACTTTACAGAAGTAAATTACAGTACAATCACTCTTTTCTCCACCTTCCCAACAAGTGTTTACTGCTAGCTATTTAGATAACAAAGTGTATTACGTACTTGGGCTGGGAGACAGTGGGGACCCGGGTTCAAGTGCCGACTTAGCCAGAAGCTTATTGGGTGACCTTGGGCCAGTCACATTATTCTCTCAGCCTAGCCTACCTCATAAGACTGTTGTGAGGATTAAAAAGTTGTTTGTTAGTTCTTTGTGAAGCGCTCTGATTGCCATGGCAGAGGGGCACTATATACAGATAAAAATCATTATTATTGTTACTACTACTACTGTTAAGGTATTTGTTTATAAAGTAGGCAGCATGGAAGATATTGTTAAACTTCTCAGAAATGGTGGTGAACTTTCCTTCATGTCAGAATATGATCTAAAAAAGGATCAGTCCTATGAACATATATGGATATTCTGTTTTCAGCAGCTATCTTTTTTTTTAAAGAGATTTTGAAAATTGCTTTGTTCTATTACAATTGTAATGTCTTACATAAGTTATCATATGGTTTATATTTGTGTTTGCCTTATTTTTAAATAGCAACAACCATTGCAGATGCACATAAAAAGCAAAAGGCCTCCAGTAAAAAATGTAGCGACACAGAAAGAGACGAGTGCATCAGGCCCTGAGAGCAGGTCAAAAATTGTGCTGTTGGTGGATGCTTGTCAACAAACGGGTAAGATATTTTTGGTGTGTAATTCATGCTAACAACTTGCAACCATAGTGCCGTATTCTATGGCTCATTGAGGTCTGAAGCAGAGTTGAACTTGTATAGAAGTTCAAGTAGAGACTTTTAAGAAACAAAGAGGTACTACAGGAGATGTACTGAAAATTCATTAGATAGTACTCATAATTGTCAAATATTCATAAGTCACTGCCATATTGTGGTTTCTGATGGATCTTGGATGAAATGTGGAACCACAGTGGATTACCAAGGGTCTAAGTCCTTTTTCTGAAACCTATTGAGATGTAATCCTAATGCCCTAGCCAAATTTAAATCTCAAATGTAATCAGTTTGCCTAATCTCACCTGATCTTGTTAGGATATGGTGTGATCTGCTTTCTGTAATAAATGATTGTGGTGTTGCTGTTGAGGTGGGAAGCAGTTGCCAAATTGCACCCCAACGTGACTACACTTGAGATGATCCTGGTTGTAGAACTTCTATCGGAAAGCCTTGAAGTGGCATTCAAAACAGTAAGATAACCAACAGTAGTGGTACTGTAGACTTTGACGTCTACCCTAGTGACATTGCAATTGTATAGGTGAACTGGCTAGAGATGGACAGGTGAACTAATAGTCTTTATGTGCTGAATTCCAGTCGGGTGTTAACCTACCTCTTCCCTCAGATTCAGGGCCTCCATCGTCCTCTCCCCTGTAACTAGGCTAAGTATGCACACCTTGCAACAACTCAGATTTGTGTATGTATCCCTGTCTCACCGGATTTTCCATTCTCCCTTGTCTTTCCTAGACTGTAAGCCCCTCAGGGTAGGGAGGGACCTGTCTCTAATACTGTACATTGCTGTTACTATAGGAAAACACCCAAAGTTGAAAAGGCATGCTTAATAATTTTGATTATGAAAAATCTGTCCTATATTTAGAGGGGGGGAAATGGAGATTTGACAGCTTTTTCCTTTCTAAAGAGAAAATCTCCTCCTCTCCCTCTGTTCATGTGAACTCTTTTTACTGAGTATGTATAACTTATGGATGCTTATGAACCTTAAGCAGTATATATTAAGTTTTCTTAAGGGCCTGATTCTGCAGTCAATAGGAGTCTGGCCTGAGAAGGCAGCACAGTTTGGCTCAAATGGGAAACTAATAGCAAAATTATAAAGATTTAAACAGTTTATGATATGTAGCAGGGCAGATGGAATTTATCAACCAGGAAAATAATCAAGTCGCATGGTATAACTAAATAATAGTGCAGGTTTAGTGCAGCCAAGAGGGCCTGTCGGAACTCCATCAATCAAGATTTTCCCCTTGGCGCTCTAGAATTAAATTTACACACTCATTTGAGCCATATTTGGTGCAGCTGAGACTTCCTTCCCTTTATAAGGTATATATTCAGTTAAGTTTTCAGTTAATAGTCAGCAGTTATTGGAGTGTACTATTCTAAAATACCCATCAATTTAAGGCTATGTCCCTGTGATTCAGGTGAAACAGAAGATCTTCCCCACTATCAGAGCTATATGCTAATTAGAGAGCAGTGGATTGCTCTGATTTTAAAAGGTGGAGAGTATTTAACAATGCTGCAGAAATGTTTGTCTATTTAATTTTCATGTACCTGCTGCTGTTAAAGTGATAGCAATGTATGCCCATCTAGCGTAAGGTATTAGGAAAAGGTTGATAGCTCCAGGTTTTGGGTCCTAAGCAATCTTCGGTGATTTCTAGGTAGGATTTTGTTTTATAACTGAATTTTTAATTAATCCTTTTTGTGTTGTCTGATATTTTCTATATGTATGTTGGTTTTTATCTTGTTTTATTGTTGGATTTAATACATGTCTGTTTCTTTTGCTATAAGGCAAAAGTCATGTAGAAATAATCAATTGATTGATAGTGCAGCTTACCACAGAGGGCTAGTTCTAAGCAAGCAGTAAGTATGCAGTATGTTTTAAAAGCAGGGACGGGGAACATTTTCCCTGTCAGGGGCCTCGCTTGGAAAATTAGTACAAGCTCCAGGAGTCGCATAGAAGCTGAGGGTTGCAGTGTACTTGGGAAGAGAAGGGTCCACAACATGAATCTCTGCCATAGATCTGTCTCTTATCATTGTGTGCATGCCCTCATCTCTGCTTCTCTGTCCTGAGCTCCGTCTTTGGGTGTTTTTTAAATGAGACGCCTCCACGCATCTAACTGCTCGTGTGATGGTAGCATGTGTGGAGGTGTGCTCCCATGCAGTGGCACACATGGAGCACTCCTGAAAAATCCGGATTGCTTCATTCGGGCAAATGCTGGGAGTAGTTCATTTGAAGTGCTCTTTCCACACACGTGCTTGGGTGCCCTGTAGCCGCACCACCCAATGGTCAAAGATCCATCTTCGTCTTTCCTGTCTGACACCTGTTTGCAAACTGTTTGGCTTGTAGCGGACACCTGATAGCTTAACAAAACCTCATCACTTCCCCAAACGGAATGGGGATTCTTCCTTAGAGCTGCAACAGAGAGGCCCACTGGATCATGGTGCAGATACATGGAGAAACAGTTTGAAGAAACTTGCGCTGCTAGTGCCCGACGTGTTCGTTTGCAAACATCTAGTGATGTCTGTCCTGGAATCCTTTATGAAATTCTCTTGAGTAGGGCAATAGAAGGATATGTTGCAAGGGTTTTGTTTACAACTTCAGTGTTCTCCTTGATAAGAGGTGCAAGCTGGTGCCAACATTGCATGGTGCACTAATTTGGCAAAATAACATAGCAAAGTTTTCTCCACCAGCCTCTTAAGGATTACATAAATCACAATGCTTTCTTTCAGTATGCCTGCCTATTCCACCATTGTGTTTAATACAACAGTTGGAAGAATTTTGTTCTCTGATGGTTGAAAACTAAATGCAGCTTGAATATATGTAATATAAAACATGGTTTACTAGTCTAGATGATCACTGGCTCCATCCTCTGGGAATATATTTAAAGTATCCACTTGTCAAAAGTAGGCAACAGCCTATTTTCAGGTTTCTGAGATTGCAGGCAGTTTTTGCAGATCCTGACAAAATGCAGCTGTTTTTGTGGAAATAACAATCTTAGAAACCTGAAAATGGCAAGTACTAGGACTTAGCAGTGACTCAGGTGGCCAGACCTTAGGATCTGGCAGATGCTACCTCTTGAGAGCTGAACAGGAAGCTGAGGACTTTGTGAGTGACTCCCAGTACAGCAGAGTCTGTCCCGTCTCTCACTCCACTTATAACTACATTGACACAGCTGCACCCAGGCATCATCTTCCCCTGTGGCGTCCGCGTAGGCCTCCTGGTATACAGGGGGCCTGAGGCGGTTGGTACGCAGGTGATGGTTAATTCGTGCTGAAGCTGACCAATTGTGCCATAGATCAGTTTTGAAGGATTATGGCGTGACTAGGGTGGTGGCAAGGAATGCTCTTCTCTCTGCAACCATAGCATCTGCAGTCTTGTCCAACAGATTTGTTCCGGAAGGTGAAACAGCCTGGCAAATCCGGGCTGTCTCTGTCCGGAGGTTGTCCCCTCTTGCTCGCTGTGTGGAATTTTAACACCTACTTTACAGATGAAATCGCTCATATTCATCATGGCGTGGAGGCTGCCAGTTTGTTGGCAGTGTCCAAGTTGGGGCTGTGAATGTTCAGACTTGTCCTGTTTGGATCAGTTTCAGTTGCTGTCACCTAATGATGTGGGGCATGTCCTTGAGACAATGCAGGCAACCAGTTGTAAATTAGATCCATCCCCGTCCTTGTTTGTGAAAGCCAGCCGCGAGAGATTGGGACCTTTGCTGACGGGGATTGTTAGTGTCTCCCTTAGGGAGGGCAGGCCCTTAAAATGGTGGTTGTCCCAGTCCATGCTCAAAATAAATCACTGGATGTTGACTCCTTGGAGAGCTGTCACCCTGTCCCTTTAGGCAAGGTTATTGAATGCATGGTCACCAGGTAGCTTCAGGGGCATTCTTGACGCTATTGGATTCTGGGATCCATGTCAGTCTGGCCTTTGTTCTGGGTATAGCATGGGGACTGCGCTTGTGATGTTGGTCTCCAATCCTCACTGAGAGATTGACAGAGGAAATGATACCCTGCTGATCTTTTTTAGATCTTTCAGCGGCCTTTGATACAGTTGATCATGAGGTGTTGATAACATGAGTACAGGACCTTGCAGGGGTTTGCAGTGCAGATCTTGAGTGGTTCTGCTTATTCCTGTCAGGGAGATCTCAGCAGGTAGTGGTGGGCAATTTATTCATAGTCTTCCCGTCCCTTGTCTTCTGGAATCCTGCAGGGTTCTTTCTTGTCTCCTCTCTTGTTCAAGGTGTACCTAAGGCCCCTAGGCAAGATCAGGCATATATTTGGGATGAGTTGCTGTCAATGTGCAAACAACACCCAAATCTATTTGTCTTTTTTGTCCCACCCAGGCCCTGTAGTCTCTGTGCGTACTCAGTGCCTGCCTGTCATTGGGGACTGAATGCCGATGAGCCAACTGAAGCTGAATCCAGACAGGACTGAAGTGATGATGGTTGACCAACCCTGTGACCGGGGGGGGGGGGGATTGCGATTCCCATCATTGAAGGGGTCCAATCTCCCCTGGTTACTCTGGCTCACAGCCTGGAGATGCTCCTGGATACCAAGCTGCATCTGGAGTACCGGGCTGCAGCCATGGCCAGGAGTGGCCAGATACGGATCTGGCCACTTTCGTCCATGTCTTCATTATCTCAAGGCTGGACTACCGCAAAACGCTCTACATAGGACTGGGCTGCAGCTCATGCAGAACATGGGGGTGGGTCGCTGGGAGTACATTACACCAGTTCGTAAGGGTCTGCACTGATTGTCAATAGTGTTTTGGGCACAACACAAGGTGCTGGTTTTGACCTATAAGGCCCTAAAAGGCCTGGGCCCTACATATCTAAAGGAACAGCCTTCTTTCCTCATGTCCCTTCACGACCCCTAAGATCAGCTGAGAGCCCTCTTGCCAGGTCTGTACGGCCCGGGCTCACAGAGAGGCATTTTCGGTGACTGCTCCATGGCTTTGGAACTCTCTTCCCTTGGAGGTTTGTCTAAGCACTAACTTGTGCATCTTCCAAAGGCAGTGTAAGTCCTATTTATTTAGCCAGACTTTCAACAGATGGGTAGATTCTGGTTTGGGGCGGATGGGTATCTTTTTCTTTTTTCTTTTTTTTCTTTTTTTTTTTTAATAGGTGGTGGGTGTCTTATTGTTCCATGGGCTTTACTTTTATGCAATGTGCTTATGTAAGCTGCCCTGAGCCTTTGGGGATAGGGCGGGGTAGAAATCCAAATATTTAAATAAATAAACCCCTCGGACCCAATGTCCCTTCCCATCATCAAGTCGCCACTGACCCCTAACCAGTCCATACAACCCTCTGTCCACGATGCATCTACCCCACCAACACCAAGTCCTTCTTATCTTTCCAAACACGATTTCCCAGTGCCAAATGTAAACCTGTTCCTTTCCCCTTTGACCTACAACACTCTACAGCTTAGTCCCTTTACCAGCCCTTCCCTTCCTAGATACTACCAGTCCCCACTCCTCTGCGTTCTGCGTGCATCCCAAAAAACCCAAACCCAAACTCTAAGGCTTCTAAAATCTGTGAACAAAATTACACAAATTAAGAAAACCTGTGTCTTCTGCTCCAGAATTCACGGGTTTGGCTTGCAGAATACATGGGGATGTGAAAATAGGCTGTACCTTGAACAAGGAGTGAGTTATTACTAATCAAAAGTAGTCTTGAAGCTGGATCTTGCTACTGGTCTTATGCCAATAGTTTATTTAGCTAGAAACTAGCCTTTGCTCCGACTTTATTATGTCTTGTCTTTTATTGTTTCATTTTGTCATTCCCCCCCCCCCCCCCCCCCCCCCCNNNNCCCCCCCCCCCCCCCCCCCCAATGGCTGCTGCAGAGTAATTTTACTTCCTTTGTCCCACAGACTTTCCCTCGGATATTGCTAGCAAGTCACTCTTTGAGAGCACTACTCCAGTGGTCTGGAAATCAAAAGGCAGGAGGCGTCGAACATCCCACCCTGCAGCAGAGTCCTCTAGCGAACAAGGGGCCAGTGAAGCAGACATTGATAGTGATAGCGGGTACTGCAGCCCTAAGCACAGTAACAATCCGGCTGCAGCCATGACTTCAAGAAGTACGGATTCTGGTACAATTAATGTAGGTAGACATCTGAAGTGCCTCCCACACTTCTCTATGCTGAAAAAATAATAACGTTGAGAACACTCATGTGTGTTTTTGTTTTTGTTGTTTTCAGATTGTGGATCCATCAGTAAATACAGGTATAGTTCATATGTATATATTTTAACTTGCTAAGAAAGTCCTGATACCTGAAGCTTTGCTGTACTTGTTGATGATGATTTCACTCCCATAGTTAATTTTCTAATGGGGATGGCTAGGCAGGCAGTTACTGGTTTATTAATAACTCGTGCCTTTTGAAGAGAAAGTTCTACTACGGTCATCACTTTCCCATTTCCCTCTTCCTTGTGTTTCCAGGGACGTTCTCATAGTATGTTGCTAGAGTGCACAATAATGAATTCCTCATTGGTGAATTTGGGGCACTACTAGAATACAAATACAAACCCCTGTAGAGGGATTGAACCAAATTTAGTGATGAATAAAATGGTCAGAACTTGCGTTGAAGTTGATGGGAGTGGGATTTGCTTACTCCGGAACTAGAGTTGACCATTCCATTCTAATATGTGAAGAGGCCACCGTCTTCTGAAAAGCTTACGCAGATAACAAACCAACTTAACAGCCAGTTGTGTCAATCGGCAATTGCCTGGGCTTTGAAAGCAATTTTAAATTGCAGGTGTGGAACTAAATTTGACAAACTGCTGCAGGTTTTACACTTCATAATTTGCCTTGTACGATATTTTCAGGGTCATAAGTATTCTGTCTTTTTAGGTGGTATGTGTGATCAAGTACAGACTCGTGGCTACTCATTTAGTTTTTTCTCTGTGTAACATTCTGAATTTTGTGTACTACTTTCAGCTGGAATGGGTTGGACAAATGTAAATTCCCAGGCGACGCAGAAAAAACCATGGATAGAAAAATCGCAGTCCTTCTCAAGAGGTGGAAGGCAAACTGAACAAAGAAATAATTCACAGGTATTGTCTAATGTGTTAACAGCGAAAGCCATTAGTTTCTTGTAAACTGCATCACCAAAATCATTAAGAATTGAAACTACTTTTATGGATGGAAACTAGCTAGGAAAGAAGATCAAATGCTAGTTGACGAGACTCTGTGCATTTCTGTTTTATTGCCATCATATCATTTGGTTATAAATGTGTTTGGCAGTTTTCTGCCTTTATAATTAAGAAAAGAATGTTTGTCCTGGAGTGTGGTGTGTTAGTTTTTTAAATGGTGAGGCTTTTATGAAGAATGGAGTTTAAGGGCGGGGGGAAGCAACAAGTTTCATTTACTGCACAGGGAATTTTGAAGTTTAAAGGATTTTCATTTAGGTTATGGATTTTTTAGTGTTTGTTTTTTCCCCCCCTTCAAATAAAGGTTGCTAGGATGACTGTGGAACTTGGTTTTGCTCTTGCAGTCGTGCAGTTAATACTTCTATTTTTAAAATACTATCTCACTAGATGACTTGTTTTTTTGTTTTTTTTTAATTGCTATAGTCTGAAGAAATCTTCATCTAAGTTAGAATCTTAGATGCTGCTTAGCTAGGGACCCATGTCTGCTGCAGTGAACACAGGTCCCTCTTTTTAGCTAAAAGTTTGGCGAGTGGTTTGGAGAGACTGTGTAAAAGTAGTTTTGAGTTTAGCTTGCCTTACCATGCGGACACTTAACTTATTTTAAAATATAAAACCAGCTGCTGCCCATGCTAAGGCCAATGAGACTTTCAATGAGATATTCCTGTGTAATGTTGGGGTGTTGGCTGTTCTGGCTTGAATCATGTAAGGTAGTTCTGAGAGAGCTCACCTAATTAACCCCTTGCCATTGCAGGGACCTCTGGCATAGGTCCTTACTGTTTTTCTGTGGCATGGGATCATTTTAGTTTCTAAAGAAGGACTGGTGTGTTGTGTGGGGAAGTGTGCAAATGGTGGCCTGTCTTGTCCAAAGAGTCAGTCTTGATGATGTGGCGTAGTCCTGTATTACTTTGCATTCTGGGACTCTGATGATTGTGCAGAAAGCAGGGCCTAAAGTGGCAGCAATTTTTTTTTAAAAAACGATTTTGTAGGGTGTTGAAGGTCAACTATGCAGATAGGAAGGCAGGCATTCATTCTATGTAGTATTCCCCAAGGGATTTGTTTTGTGTATCATGAATCTTTCCTTTTATGTATGTGCAAACAGATTATGGAAACCAACAAGTTGTTTTCGCTAATTTTTCTGGGAATTATTTAATTCTGGATAGTTGCCATGCTGGTAATGTGGCTCCTCACCCTCCTAGATTGCTCATTTTATGCTTCTCTTCATACCATCATATCCTCCTCTTCCCCTTGTAATTAAGTTGAGCATATGCATCTGCAACTTCTCAAATTCTTGAATATATTCCTTTGTTTCCCCTTGCTTGTGCATCCTGGATTGTAAGCTCCTTGGGCAGAGACCTGTCGCCACAACTGATGAGCGTCACTTTGCTAGTACTATATAAGTATGTTGTTGTATAAGTAGTAATTATGATTTCTTCAGTATGTCTCAGTTCATCAGTGGCAATGCTAGGGTTAGCATTTCTGAGTGGGCGCAACCTGTTTTACCTCTCTATTTTCTGCAACTGCTATGCCAGCCTGAACAGCTGTACAGTAGAACTATAAATAACACTCAGCCGGAAAATTGACAGCAAACTGATTTTTAATGATTCAAGGCTGTTTCAGCAAGGAGAACCTCTTCTAGTAATTTGAAAGCTGTGATTCTTCTGTGTGTTTCTAGGCCACCAAAGTCTGAGGATCTCTCAGTGGTTGTCTTTTGTGCCTAAAGGTCTTCCATCTTAACTGATGCCCAACTGCCCAGGCCGTAGAGACTTAGATTACTTTTTAATGTCGGCTTGTGTAAACTGTAATAAGAACATGAGAAATTCTGTGCTGATTCAGACCAATGGTCCATTGAGCCCAGCATCCTGTCTCCGACAGCGAGCATTCTAAGTTGCTTCGGATAAGTACCCAACAGGTCATAATGGAATGATCCGTTCGCTCCTATTCACTTCCGCCTCCTGACAGTCAGACGTTATGTCTCCTAACCTACTTGGCTAATAGTCATCTGATGGACCTATCCTTTAATGCTAAGAATTAGCAGTGGGACCCCGGGGTAAATACCGGATACCGGTTTCCGGTTCTCAAAGAACCGGATTCCCGGATTAAATCCGGTATACCGGTACCGGTTTTATTTCATTGATTTCAATGGGGCACTGTGTCCCCATTGAAATCAATGAAATACAATTAATTCCTCCCCC
>QEPC01000892.1:4084951-4099319 GCA_003113815.1 Sphenodon punctatus
TTGCTAGAGTGCAGTGATTTTTTTGGATTAATATTACTTCACAGGTTTCTTATTTTTTTGCACCATTATGTCTGAATAATAAATGCAATTTTGGGGGAGGGGAATGAAAATATAGAAAAGAACAAAGACTCCAGGCTTTAGTTACATTTCAACTTTGTACAGAAACGAGCATTGCTGATTGACATACATTGGCAAAGCTAATGGGTAAAATTATTATAAACCCATGTTAACATTTTAGCAGAAAAATAACTTCAGAGAGAAAGCACTTAGCTGAGTTAGTCACAATGTTTTGCCAAACACTGGTACAAAACTTGAAGGAGTTTTTTTTTAAAAAAATTAAAAAAAAAAATTCAAAAGGACAGGAGGAGGAGGATGCTTCAAGCTACCTGTAGTGTAACTCTGTGGTTTCTGGTTGTCATGTACTAAAATGAAATGCAGAGTCAGCTAATGGTGTAAAGAAAATTAGCATGTTTAATATCTATATATTGCTAGCCAGTCGAGTTCATGCTAGGAATTTTTTCAGGCACACAAAAACCAATACAATAAACAGAGCTTTTAAGCAGTGACCCTGACTTGCTAAAGGTAGTGATACACTTCTGTGTTTCTGCAGACTTCAGACAGTGCAGATCTATGCTTGGCTGTTCCCTGACTTTCAGTTGGTTCTAGCTTCGCAACTCAAGGGCAGATGTTGGATAGAGTTGGAACATATAGTAAAAAGGTTGTGTTCAGAAAAGTGTTAACGTTTTAGTGAATACTTGTGTGAATTAAATGCAAGTTACCTGTAGCGTATGCAGGTAACTTGTGTTTTATAAGCAGGGACTCATGTTTGTTGCATTTTCCCCCATTGGCAACAGTGGGGGGAAAACTCAGGGAACACAGGTCCCTGTTAAGTATCGGTAGAACTTAAGGAAGCTTGAATAAGGTTAATTATTATTTCTTACTTAATTTCACCTGGCATTATGCATTTATGGCTGCATAATCTGAATTTGTATGAGCCTAACACACACCTTGTCCTTTGTGGTGTTCTTAGCCTGGCTTTAGATCTAGGGCACACAGTACGTCCTCAGAAAGAAGGCAGAATTTGCAGAAGAGACCTGAGAAGCCTTTAACCACAAGCCAATCAAGCAGAACAGAACAAAGTCCTGAGCCTTTGTATTTTGAGGTATTTTGTTTAATCTTTTTTGCCTGCAATTCAACAAGGCTTGATTAAAATGTTGAAATAATGGTTCTTCGCATAATAATCTGAAGGGTGGTGAGTGTTTGAAGGATTGGGGGAGTGTTTGTACCCCTCTGTGACCAGCAGTTACTGGGCATGTGGGTGGGAAAGGGGGAGGGTTATCTCCTGACCCCTCTGCGCGAGGGGAGGCTATGGGCACAGGAAGAGGCTGGGAGTGGGGAATATGCAACGGCCCCCTGGTGAGGAGGTGGGGTACGAGCAGGGGTGAGGATAGGGTTGTGTGGAATGGGGCCTAGGTTTTTCATAAATGCTTTTACATTTTTATGTTTTTGTTGTTTATATATACCTTTATTTTATAAGCTACCCTGAACCTTTGAGGGAAGGGCAGGATAAAAATTGAAATAAATCAATATTAACTAGTCTAGGGTAGGATGCATTAACTTCACACAGTGCTGCTGCTTTTCTTGTATATAGGGTCACTGCTTTATATGCTGCCTTGACTTTGAACCAATTGAAGATATGTTTTCTTTCAAGTTACTTTGTTGTGGCTTTTTAGGGAATTTCACTACATTTCTATAATGTTTCTGGGAATCAATCTCTCTCTCTCTCTCTCATATGTATATATGTGTGTATATATATATGTGTGTGTGTATATATCTATATCTATCTATCTATATGGCACATAGCACTTTAACAAAAATTATATATCTTGTACATTGCACAATGCTGGAGTAGGCATGTAAGAAGGTCTTGGGGGATTTTGCAACCTGTGATACGCTGAATTTCTGTGATAATTTTCTCCCTCAAACTGACTAATTTCTGGACACCACCACATGTGCGGACGGGGGCATGAAATTTCAGATCGAAATCAGGGAGCAAAAAAAAAAAAATGTTGGTTGCCATACTTTATTATTATTATTAACAAACATTTATATAGCGCCAGCAGTGTACCTGGCACTTTACAAAGTAATAAAACAGACATGGTCCCTGCCCCTAGGGCTTACAATCAGAGACAGGAGCTGGAGGAGAGACTTAGGAAGGGGAACAGAGGGAGAGACAAGGGGTCTAACATTCATGAAGATGCGAGGTCTCAAGTGCACGTACTTGGCTTGGTTACGATGAGAATGACAGCAGGCAGGTCCATGTTGCAAGGATAAGGGTAAACCGATCGTAGGTATAGGAATAGTGGCTCAGCAGGATAAAGAGTCAGACAGAGCAGAGCGAAAGAGGTGAGTTTTAAGGAGAGATTTGAAGGTATGAAGGGAGGGGGCAAGGCGGATGTGGACAGGGAGGGAGTTCCAGGCATGGGGGGCAGCAAGTGAGAAGGGACGAAGGCGCTTAGGGGAGCAGGGAAGGCGTGGAAGGGTGAGAGAAGGGACAGAGGAGGAGCGAAGTGCACGGGCTGGAGTATGGAGGGCGATAAGTGCAGAGAGGTAGGGGGGAGCAAGGTTGTGAAGAGCTTTATAGGTGAAGACTAGGAGCTTGTGCAGGATTCGTTCAGGAAGGGGAAGCCAGTGAACTTTATCCTGATATTAAACCATTCTTACCCCACTACACCCCTGAACCAGTTGCCAGCCTCCATTTCCTAGGCACTAATGGCTCCCAGGCACCTGCGAAGTTTGTGCCCTGCATGCAGAGATGTTCCCCTTTCACCACAGCCCCTCTAACAGAGTGCCTCCCTTTGTTGCATAAACATGTTGAATTTTGTCTGGGGTGAAATATAATATCTTGTAAAGGTTTTCTTTGTGGGCTACACAAATTGATGAACTGTATCCTCTCCCATATGGAGACCCATTCGTCTTGGTCAGTTATTCTTTCCCAGTCCTTCTCCCATCTTTTCATTTGAGTTGTTTTTTTGTCGTCATCTTTTGAAATCAAGAGTGTATGTATCGTGGAGGTTTTTGTTTTGGCTTGCAAGTGGGGCGGTTGTTAAGTGAGCATGGTAGTGGGGAGAGGCTGGTCTGTGTCCACTGAGTAGATCAGCCACAGAGCACACATGTGGAATGAATGAGGAGGGATTAAAACAGGTGGCGCCCAGGGAGACCATGGCCTCCACCCACCCCTCCTCCCACCTGCCCCAACCACAGTTCAAACAGGCAGCTGTTCCACCAGCCAGGCCAAGAACCACCCATCCCTACACCACCTGACATGAAAACATGGTGGCTCATGGGCAAGTAAAGCCACCACAGCTGCTGCCACCTTCTCTTATAAAAAATCTGGGAGGGCGGGGGAGGAGGGACAAGGGTAGGCAGACCCATGCACCTGCTGAAGTGTGCAGGGCTGGCAGCTAGCCACAAAGCCACAGGACGACAACACACGAAACCCCAGGTCATATCATATACAACCCACGGGCAGCTCAACAATACAAGGGGGAATGCATCGGGGAGACCAATGGGGCAGCAGCTGGAAAAACCAAACACCAATCCACCCCACTCCAGCAGTCTGACAGTCTGGTCCCAAACACATGCCCCATGCACCACAGAGTCCAGGACAAACCCTGGCAGTGCACGGGGTCCTGTTCCACAGGGGATCATGACTTCCAGCATGGGGGGCGATGAACCTGTGCTGCAAGTAATATGATTCTGTGACTGAGTGAGCGGGAAGCAGAAACCTCCCCACAGAGCTCTCTCTCCATGAAAGCGCACGGAAACACTCCGGCTTTTAGAGTGATGATGGTTCCAAACCTGCCTAGAGACCTCCTACAAAGACAACCTGAACCCCAAAATCATTGGACACCACTGTTGCAGATTAAGCAGAGCCTCCAGGCAGACATTCCTGGTCCTCAGTGCCCCAGCTCCCCAACTCCATCAGCCGTACCCCCCACGGGGTCAGGTAGCCCAGAACTGCGGAGTGGTTAGCTCAATCCCTTGGGTATGGAAAAAGGATAGGGTTTCTCTGGGTAAACAGTCAGGCTTCCCTGGAGGTTTAAGGGGCACTGGATCATTCACACCCTACTGGAGTAAAGGAAAAACAGTTTTCTGACGAAGTATAAGAACAAAGCCAAGTGGTGAGAGAGGTCTGACAAAGGCAAGGCTATAGCAAGCAAAAACAACCAATTAAATGTAAAGAGCACACCATGCAAGCTGCTGACTCCACTTGGTTCCCTTACCTGGCTCTCCCCAAGCTGGATATATGCATAACTCCTTATCCCTGGGCCAGGTCATCATCTCTGTTGCAGCTGCTCTCCTTTGGCATCAGGTGAAGAATGACCATGTCTGCAACCTGCTAGAAAGGTCCCCATCTAGATCTATCTAGACAGGAGCTTCCCAACCCCCTTTTGGCAAAACTGGGCCGGTTATGTACTTTTGCAGCCTCACTGAGAAGAGCTTGGGTATGTTTAGCACCCTTGGTCCTACCCTGACCTGACCCTCAAGTTATAGCTTCCCCAAGCCCACAGATGGGTTTCCTTTACCTAATTGTGGCCTCCGCCGTACTCGAGTACAATGCCATGTGCCTCATTCAAATAGAGAGGATATAATGATCCTTGACACCAGTCATAGCCATTCAAGTGTATACAACGGACAGACATGTAGCCTGTCCATTCCCACCCCCTGTCAGGTGACAGACCCACACAGCGCAATGTCTGGGGGGTGGGGAGGGTTGTCGCAGGAGAGGGCCCAGCATGGCACAGTCCAACGGCAAAGCCAAGCAGGCAGAGTCCCCCACACGGGGGGGGGGGGGGGGNCAAGCAGGCAGAGTCCCCCACACGGGGGGGGGGCGAGGGGTCACAGTCACCAAGTGTTGTTCCAAGCTAGGTCATGGCAGTGGAGGATCTGGAGTTGGGAACCCTGCACCTTCTGCATGCACCACCCATGCAGACATCCCTCTCCAGTATTCTTGTGCGTGAATACGTCGATCCACCATGAAGTTCAGGTCACCATGATCCCTACTGCCCAGAGCGAGCTGAAAATCTACCCAGGTCCAGATCTCATACAGGACAGCCATCTCTGCTGCAGTAGGCTCCACAGTTGGGTAGGTGCCCACAGCCAGGGCTATGAGTAACCGCAGCTCACACAGGTGATCTTGGCACTCCTACCCTTGTCTTCTGTAACTCGGAGCACGCGTCATGACGGTTACAAAGGTGATGAGGAGGAAGGGCCCCTCCTCTAAAAAGCACAGGCGAAACTCCAGGAGGATACAAATCTCCTGCAAAGCAACACTCTCAATTGCCTCCCACTGTAGCAGCATTCTTGCGGGAGGCCCATCCCTAGCAGGCACCAGTACACAGAATCCCAACTCGCTTGCTCTCTGCCAGCAATCATGGCTACAAACATGATGTCCCAAGAGCAACAGGCTCCACAACAGCAAGTTATAACTATCCTGCGTGGACAAGGGATTGGCCGACAGCAGTTGGAAATCATCCCTAAGCCAGACTTCACCTAAAGTCATGGTTGTACAAACATCCCAAAACGTTGTGTCTGCCTGACCACACAATGGAGGGGTACAGACCCAGGACATGGCCGGCATGTAACAGCCATGACAGGCAATGAGTGCTGTGTAGGGATGGGAGGCAATTTAAGCTCAGCAGGGTGCCTGCAACCAGATGCAGCTGTGCCCCAAGGCCGCCAGATAGTGGAAGCCCGGACCCCCCCCCAAGGAATGCTGGGAGACTTCTTCCCAGCGAGCTTATCACAGACCGTAACCGTGGTCCCTTGGTGATATGGGAACACCGGGCCACGTTAGTGGGGAGGGGCTCCAGCCACAGGGATGGCATCGGCACACCATCCCTGGTTGAGGAGTGGAGAACAAACTCAGGGGGAACGCACAGGCACCGTGCTGAACAGCATGTTAAGCAATACCATGTTACCATTTTATTCCCCATACGACGACAGAATGGAGAAACCAGATTCTGCACTACAGTAGTTGTGGGTTCCTGCGGCTCAATTTGGCACTCTGGGTGCCAACAGCTTGTGCAGGTGCTGGCAGATCTTCAGCGGGAGGTGCGAGTCCTGACTCCATTCAGGCAGATCTCACGCACTTTAAAGGGAGATGGGACAGTGGAGGAACCTGTCTAGTTCCTCGTGAAACTGCTTTGTGCACCTGGCAAGGCTGGACAGGAAGTGGTTGTTGTGGACCAACTTTTATGCACTCAAGTCTTTTTCCTGCTGCTGGTACTGGGACATGTCCCTATTGTACCCCAACCATGCCACCACCTTGGAGAGATTTTGGTATACTGATCCATTTCACTAGCATCCTACAGGTTTCTCCTGAATTTTGGCCTTCTCCTCTTCACCCCCCCCCCCCCCCCCCCGATAGAGGAAGACCCTGGTCTCTTCCTGTGCCCCTTGGGGGGAGGGCAGCCTGCACAGCTAGGGCCATGAGGAGGATGGTCTCCTGGTTGGGCTATAGGCAGGATGGGGTGGGGCACTGGTTTGTGAGTGGCCGTTGTGCCGCTCTAGTCATTGCAGCACCGTTTCTCCATGGTGCCAGTGGACCTGTTCCCTGGGTGGGTGTGCGGCCTGGCTCATATGTGCCAGGGATGTGTGTGGGGCCCTCCCCACGCATGGATTTTCCTGCTCCTGCACAAAGCAACCTTGCTTTTTCTCCGCTGCTCTGAGAGTTTTCCTGGGTGGGTGGTGTGCAGGTCACAGTGTGCAGGCCCTGAGTGGGTGGGATGTGGTGGACCTGTGTGGTAGCGTCTCATCCAAAACCAGCCTGGCTCAGTTCCTCAAATGTTGTTAGATTTTTAGATAGAGCTGCCTTGTATGTAGATTTCTCTGTAAAGTGTTTGATTTGTGAGTATTGGAAATATGGAACCTTTATTTTATTTGGTTTTGCACATTTCTTGGTATGTCCTGAATTTTTATTGTATTAGTTAATTTTTGTAAGCTGTTTAACATGTTGACTGTAACATGCAGTTTGTTGGTGTTAAGCAACTATCTTTCAGTTCACTACTCCACAACCAGTATTTGGAGAAGATTAACTGCTTCTGAAAACATCTATACGCTCAAAATATTTGAAGATTTGACACTTGGTTACAGGGCACTGCAAACTTTCAGGTCATCATCTTGCAGTATTTTCTCTCCTCTTCAGTTCCAACATGGTTTGAGTAGATGGCATCTGCATAAACTGTTTGAGTCCAGAATGAACATTTTGTACTATCAAAATCTAGGATGGATGAAATGAAACCTTTAGTCATTTGAGAAGGACCTGGGATTCTTTGCTATGCAGTAGCTTTTTACAAAGTCTTGCTATGTTTTAGTGCAGCTCTGTAGTCTTTCATTATTTCGCTTCTGTAATCTTTATTTAGGATGAAGATGAATTTCCAGAGTTAAATAGTGACAGCAGCAGTTCTAAAGGTGGCAATGCTCAGCAAAAAATCTCACCCAAAGTAGTAAGTAAACCTCTTTTGACTCTTGTGATAAATATATTTTATTTTTCTCTTTGTTTCTATGACTGGTTTAGTGCAGTATCTAAGATGACAGTAGCAGGAAGGATCTTAAAAGAATCCCAACTTAGAATGGGCTTCCTTATGGAACTGCCTTTCTAGTTTCCATCTTAGTTAAGACCACGATGCCAGGGGGAAATTGCACTCGTCAGAAACACTGCTTTTTCATTACTGTTCAGTAGCAAAAGCAAAATTACATGGCGTGTGAAATAGATCTTTAAAAGTCAATAGTAATATTGGTGGAAGAAGTGGTGGTGTTGGTTGTTTTTTGGGGGGTTTTTTGGGCGGGCGGGCGGGTTTAAATACTGCTTAGGAAAATGAAGCTAGTATTACTAAGGCTTAGAGTTTTATCAAAGTGAAGTAGTTTTTGTCAATCTTGATATGAACATTTTCTAAATATCACAGTGCAGGTTCTGAAGAGATGTCATTTTTCAAGGATAAAATGTTATTCTTGGTGCATCTTGAACTTTGTGATTAATCAAAAAAGGGGCCTATGTTAATCTGGTATAGAATAGTCTCAGTTCTATTTTTTAAAAACATTCCTACAAATTTGTCTTGTGTTGAATTATGTCTGAAGTAGTAACTAGAAATGCATACATAGTCAATAACTATTTTGCTATAGAAATACTGGGTACAGCCACATGAGACTCTACTACGATTTGGGCACCTTACCCTGATTTGAGCACCATTGCCACAAGATGCAGTGGGTTGTGTGCCCGACGGCTGCCAGATGTTCACCCTGCTGTGGGGCAAGCAGCTGACTGCTACACCCTGCGTCCTCTGAAATAGGCTGGGGATGCAGGGCATAGTAGCCTTGCACAAAGTGGGGCAAGGCTGCCCAAATCACAGTACCGCACCGCCACTCATGGGCCCAGTTTCCATCTGCCCCGCTGCAGGATGAAGTCTGTTGCAGGACTTGGAGTGGCAGGTGCTGTCACCAGTCCTGCGTGGCTATGTCATGGCCAGGGGTGAGATAGTGGGTGTGTTGAGGGAGGTTGGGTGGGGTGGAACTGTGAGTGTGGCAGTGTCTTGGCCTGCCCTGAGGAGTGGCAGAACGTCCAACTGTCCCACCCAGTTTTCCCGGGGGGCAGGAGGTGGGCCGTGTGCTCTGCTCTCCACACTGGCTCTGAAGTGTGGCAGCTGTGATTATCTGCCTCGGTATGCATAGGGGATCAGTCCCACCTAATTTGTGTGGCTGCACCTGTTAATGCTTTGTCAAATAGTTCTAAGCGTATCATTGTATGTAGTTTGGTTCATTTGCCACTGCTATGTTTGAAGAGGTTTAGTATAAAATCTGGTATTGGTTTTTGAACTCCTATTTTACATACTGCCTCAAGTAAGTCTTTTAATTTGAACAATATTTAAGTATTTACTCTTTTATAAATATTTAGTTGGATGACTTGCCTGAAAATTCTCCTATCAATATAGTCCAAACTCCAATTCCTATTACGACATCTGTACCCAAACGTGCAAAAAGTCAGAAAAAGAAAGCTTTGGCAGCGGCACTGGCCACCTCTCAAGAATACTCAGAAATAAGCATGGAGAAGAAAAAACTCCAGGTTTGTTATAGTTCCATCTAGTAGAAAGAGTGTTTTTTTCATAAACTGTAGTAGAAATGACTGGTTTCAAACAGGTGTAGAATTCAATTAGTCACGAATAACCTTAAAGATGAACTGTGTCTTGTCTTTGTATCCTAGGAAGCTTTATCAAAAGCATCTGGGAAGAAGAGTAAAACTCCTGTGCAGCTAGACTTGGGAGACATGCTAGCAGCTCTTGAGAAACAGCAGCAAGCAATGAAGGCCCGGCAGATCACCAACACCAGGCCTCTCTCATACACAGGTAGTTACAAAATGGGGTTTTGTAGCCACCATTTTCAGTATAACTTTTTACTATAAAACATAACGAGGCAATCCATATATGGATATGTACTAGACAAAAACAAGCATAATACATAGTGAAACTAACGTTCTAATTTTAAACTTGTAAAGCCTGGAAAATATAAAAATGAAAATCTTGGAACTCAAAGGACATTATAGTCAAAAATTATTTAAAACGATGCAATAGATAAGTGAGAACATAGTATGATTACAGGATATGTGCCTGTTTAACTGAAGTGGTGAGCAACACCTCTATTTATGACCTGTTCTAGATTAGATGTTCTAGATTGGGTGGTTTTATTTTTTCCCCCAATGTTGGATTTTTGAATGAGATTCAGAATACAATATGGCTATTGCAGACACACACGCATCAATTGAATTACCTGTCCGCAAATCCTTTTCTAGCACGGCAAATGGGCTGGTGCGGGTGTTCAGGATAGTTAATTCCTTAATTGAAAAGTGTCAGTCACTCTTCAAAAGGGCTAATAGCAAATGCTGGTGAGCTTTCATATAAATAAAGATACTTAATATGCTACTATATGATGTATCATGAATGAAATGAAGCTATCCTTGATATTCATTGGCAAATGGCACTTGGCAAACTTTTATTAACTTATGGCTTTGAAACTGAGTGTCTTATTAATTTTTATTTTTTTTTACAAATCTTCAAAGTCCTGATTGGATTCGTGTTCACAGAAACCTAATGGCTTTTTTTAAGGAAAATATCAAATTCTCTTAAGAAAAATATCAAATTTTGTTGCCTCTTGCCTTGTTCTGTTTTAATGTATCTTGATTAGAATGCAGATTATATCCCTGTTAAACAATTGATGACTTTACAGAGGGTCTTTCTATTAGACATGGTTGGATTACAACTGCTGTTCAAAAGAAATTCCCTGTTGATCTTTTTAACTGATGTATGGAACGTTCCCGCGTCCCTAAATGCATAGTTGTTTCCCTGAAACATGAAGCTAAATCAAGTGAAGCTTTAAACCATCTGGAAGTGGTAATTTTGGTGGTGTAATTTTCCTGTCAATGTAGTATCCTTTTTTTTTCCCCTTCCAAAGGAAGGAAAATGTACTGAGAAATTACCAGTGGAAATTATGAAAATGTGTTCATTCTGTCAGCAGTATGCTTTACTGGACTAATCTCTATCTTGTCTTTTTAGTTGGCAGTGCTGCTCCTTTCCATACCAAAGAATCTGTCAGCAGAAAATAATTAGCTAAAGGACTGCCATCTGTGGGTTGTCTTAATCCCTTGGATTCCACTGCTCCAAAAGTAAAGAGAGGAAAAGAAAGAGAAATTTCTAAGCTGAAACGCCCCACAGCACTGAAAAAGGTAAACAATAGAACTGTTGGTGCACACTTGGTCCAAGTTTATAAGCAGTCACTTTAATTTCTTAAATGATTCTTCCTATCTGCTGCCTCCTAAGTAATTGCAGGGGTTAATTAAATTTGTATTCAGCGATTTCAAAATTTAGGTAAACTCTAAACTTTTTCAGCTGATTGGTAGAAATCTTTTACCTCAGAGCATCCTGATACATATGGCACTAAATTTTCATAGGCAGGAAAGTTACTTTTTTGTAACAGTGTTGTGACTTCAGAATTCTATGGACAAGTGAATTGTGTTCCTTTAGAGTGAAGCAAAGTCAGTCAGATAACATTGAGGGGAAAACTGTAGAAGCCACTTTGTGCAGCTGTCTTCACTAGTAAGTTAACCATCGCTATTGCAGCTTTAAACCTTTCTCAAGATGGCTGATGTGAATTTGTGCCAAATGGTTAAACCTATGGCAAGAACAACAATGAACTATAAACTACTCTTCACAAACCTTGGGTCCCAAAACTGAGTTAACTAGGCATGGGCACTAGCCTAGTCTCTGAAATGTATACTCTGGGAAGTTGGTGGCAAGCATTTGCATTGCCCCTCGGTCCATTTGGCAGCTGGTACTACTTGAACATCCTTTAACTTTTACTGGAACCAATAGTACTTTTGTAGCAGGCCAAAGTTGCTGGAGTGCAGCTTGTTCTTGCCTCTTCCATGGACCACCAGCCATGTGGATGTCGGAAGCAAGTGAAGTACAAGCTAAAATGTTAAAGCCATTTTCCAGTCCCTGTTACACTGCCAATTGATAAAGAATCTGGCCCATACTTTTATCTGTTATATTTGTGATTGGTTTACCCTAGCTGCTTTACCATTATGTAAGGCTCTTTATTGCTGTAAGACCTGCAGGCCATGAGCATGTAGGAAAATATAATGGATAACCTGGTGCTCAGAGCCTTTTATCTTGGATACCATAAACCTCCACAGGCCCTGTTTCACACGGGCCGTGGTGGGTAGGCGGTGCATGGGAGTACGGCTCCATAGATCCCTCCACCCATCTCCGCGCACAGGGCATTGGCGCCCGTTGCTCGTGCGTAGGTGAGGGGGGGGAGTATGCACGCACTCCCACCCACCGCCTGCTGTGTTCCCACAGGCGCCCCCCATTCCCTCCCACACCTGCCATGAAGTTCGCACGGATGCCCCCACACACGTGTCCAAGAGGGGGTGGGGCGCCCACGTGAAAAGGGCCATAATCTCTTGCTTTCAGTTCTAATCCTCCTCCTTTCTGTTCTTAAAAAATCTTCCGGGAAGTTGTAAGATTTTATTTTCTTGCATCACATGTTTAAATGGGTGGGATCCACAGTGGTGAAAGAGATTAAAGTTACTTACCAGATGGAGCTCAGAAAAATGTTTAAAGCAAACTCTGAAGTACCCCAGCTTATTTAAAGCAGGGCTAGCTTTGGAGGACTATTGCTGGAGATGTGGAAACCAGGTTGGGTCTCTTACTCCTATTTTATTCTTTTGTCCTAGAAGTACTCATTTTTGGCTTAGCTTACGTGTAGTGCTTTTTAAGATACTTAAAATTAACATGGTACCATCACCTGGATTTTGTATTATGGGGATTATGGACTCTTTACAATTGTCTGTTCCCATGAAAAATGGCTAGCTTTAATATTTTTGGGTGCTCGACAGTTAATTTTAAGGAAATGGAAAAGCAATGTACCTTTGTTCTTGGAATGGTTAAGAACTTAAGCATGTTGCTTTAATGGAAAAGCTTGCATGGACAAATAGACATAATTGGGCTTGATATAATATACTGTAATATGAATCCTGTGTTAAGGTTTACAGGTGCATCCACATGAGACATTCTCCCTCTTTGGGTAGCAACGCAATGCAGTGGCTTGTATGCCTGAGATGCTCCAGGCTGCCAGATGTTCACCCTGTTCCATGAAGGGAGTGGGCAGCCAGCTAATACACAGTACTGCACCGCCACTCAAAGTGGGTTAAAGGGCTGCCTCCCGTGTGGGTGGGGCATGCAGCCCAGCCACGAGGTGGGGTCTGTGGATTGGGTCAGGAGGAGCGTTCTGTTCCCCATAGCCTAACAGCGGATTGCAGGGGACGGGGCATCTGGGAGGAGCACGTGTCCTCTTCCTCCTCGTTGCCTAACAGCAGATCGCAGGGGAGCTCCATCGCTTCTCCTTCATGATCCACTGCTAGGCAGCAGGGAAGAAGAGGGCACATGTTCTTCCCAGGTGCCCCTCCCCCATGATCCACGGTTAGACATGTAGAAGGAGTGCATGCACTCCTGCTGCCTCCTTGCGTGGAGAGGCTGGTGATGGCCGCAGGGGAACAGATCACGTGGCTAGCTCTCCCTGCTGTCCCAGAGTGTGGCGCCTGTAATTGCTCTCCCCAGGGCAGATGGGATTGGGCCTGCCCCAGCTCATTTGGCATTACCCTACATTTTGTTTGTAGTTGGGTTTCTTCTAAATGTATATGTATGTATGTTGGTTGGTTGTCTACGATGTCAAGCTCCCTCATTCTCCCCAACCTCTGTTAAGTTTATAGTATGTGTGTTTTCTAATGCTTTATTTTGTAGTGCTTAGGTTTTTATTTATTATTATTTTTGTTTGTATTTTACTGTTGCTATATACAAATGTTCAGGCAGCGGTAGCTGGCTGAAACTTAAATGCACAACCACTCTCCATTATAAACGGGGGACTGCCGAAACCCCAATTTTGAGGAAACCGCTTGAGCTACATTGCTGAAAATGTATCCATGGCTATAAGTTGTGAGGACCATCATATGCACAAAGTTTGAAGAAGATCCATCAGGAAAATAAAATGTTACGACTGTGTTAATGTTAATTGGTTGTGGTAAAAATGCACAGCGTCCTCACGATTTTGATTCATTAATATCTCCTCCCCCTGGATGAGTTGAGTCCCCAAACTTCACAGGATTGCCACAGATCAATAACAGCTTCCGAAATATGATACTGGTTGGTGCAGCCAAAACCAAGATATTAATGATTAAAAAACTAGTTCTGCAGCCTTGCACATGCACACTTGAGCTCCTCTCCCCGTCGGAGAGCCGGGGAAACGGAACTCTGTAAGCACTGACGATTGTAGTCTCCCCCTGGCTTGTGCACTGTGTTGGAAGGCAAGCATACCCGCCCCCTCCCCCGCCCTCGCTCGCCTTGCTCCCCCCCCCCCTGCAAAGCGGAGTCAGTACTGCTTGACGGAGCCGACACAGCCGCACCTAGCTGGGGCCCCGCAGTTGCATGGCTGGGGGATGGGGGGTGCGTGGGAACAAGTGGGGGGTGGGGATGCATGTTAGGCAGATGCGCATGCACTCCCACTCACCATGGATGCATGCACCGCATTGTTCACGCGGGACTCCAGCCATGAACACACAGAAATCTGCATGTTCGTGGCTGGGAGAGGCCCATGTAAAAAGGGCCACATTCTCACAACTGTCTTACGTCTACTATCTTAGGTAGGAATTTAGGATGTAAAGCAATATCTATTCTATCTTGGAAAATAAATCTGCAAATATGGTTCTGAGATTATTATGGCTGCTATTTCACTAACCTTTCTTTGAAGTTATTGCTAA
>QEPC01000892.1:4112888-4133667 GCA_003113815.1 Sphenodon punctatus
CAGTCAGGTAGACATGCCCATGCTGGCAGATACCATGGGGAAAATCTTGCAATCAGTAAACAAATTATGTGATTTGCAAGCTAAAGGACCCCACAGAAACCCCTCCCCCTCCCCAGGCTCAAGGAAAACCAGGGCGGGAAAACAGCCCCTGAGGGCGGGAAGCAGCAGTCAAAGGGCCTCACAAGGAGGAGCCAGAACCAAGCTGCTGGAATCCTCAGGATCCTCTGAGGAGGGTAATACTGAGCCTAGGCCCAAAAGGCACAGGGGAACGGAGGAGACCCTTGCTACTTCGGACTCCGAGGGTGAATCGGGGCAGGAGTGGGATGAATTGGAGGGCGCAGCTTCCCAGGAAACTACCCAGAGACGCAGACAGACAGTTTCCACTCTCATATAGAGAGGAGTTTCTGAGCCAAATGGCAAAAACACTTCGGCTAGCAGAGAAACAGAACAAGGAGGACTCCTCAGACTCTCAGGAGGAGGAGGAGAGGGATTATATTCCCTCTCTACATGGCAGGGAGGCAGGAGTAGCCCTGGATAGGGTCTTTGAGAAGCTGGTCATTCAAGAGTGGAAGCATTCAGATAAAGACTCAAAGGATGAACAAAACTCAGGCTTCCCTGTACTCTTTCTCCAGAAAGAAGGAGCCGATATTAAAAAAACCCAAGGTTGACACAACTGTAGTATCGTTAGCACGCCAGACAGTTTTCCCACGGAGGGAGACTGTTATCCCAGGGACCCCACCGACGGGGCCATAGACTCCTCCTTGCTCAGAGACTTAGATTTGTCTGCAGCTTCTTTGAAAATAAATATCATTTCTTCCTACGTAGCAAGAGCCCTTTTAGCTTGGATGCAGGAAGCCCAGGACTCCAACATCTCGGAGAGGAGAGCGCAGATTCTCTCCTCTCGCATATCCCTAGCAACAGCTTTTCTGGCAGATGCCACCATGGATTCCATGGCCTGGGCAGCTAGCGCCCTGGCCAGTAACATGGCAGCAAGGAGACGCCTCTGGCTAAGGTCCTGGCACGGGGATGTTACGGCCAAAAATCTTCTAGTGTCGGCCCCCTACAAGGGCCTCAAGCTATTGGGGGTTTGTCTGGACAAGGTTCTAGCAGATGCAAACGATAAGACAAAGAATAAGAACCTGCAACAAATAGGGGCGAAAAAGAGGTTTTTTCGAAACCCCCCATACAAACAAACGGGGTATGTACCATTCAGGAAATTTCAGGGACAAACTAGGGAACACCAAGGGAGTTTTTCCTTTCGCAACAAGGCCAGCAGGCAAGCTCCTAGATTTGACAGACAAAAGCAGAAAAATACCATTCCCAACTTACACAAGCAGGATGCATGACTGCACCGACTCACCAGAGGTAGGCAGCAGACTACAACTTTTCTCAGCAACCTGGGAAAAGTCCGTCTCGGGCGCATGGGTAACTCAAATGGTAGCCTTCGGCTATCGCATAGAGATGACGTACCCCCCTCGTTCGAGATTCCTAGCCTCCCCCAGGTCAAACTCTCTGAAAAAACACAGCACTATGACTGGGGAGATTCAGAGACTATTAGCCATAAAAGCAATAGTCAGTTCCCCCAGAGCAGACAGGCCAGGGCCTATACTCCATAGTGTTTCTGGTGTTGAAAAAGACCGGCACCTGGAGGGCAGTTCTGGACCTCAAGCAACTGAACAAGGTAGTGAAATACCAGAAATTCAAAATGGAGACAGCAACCTCCATATGCCAGAGCTTGCACTTAGGCAACTGGATGGTCTCCCTGGACCTTCGGGAAGCGTACCTACTTGTTCCCATCTGCCGACACCACAGAAAATGACTCAGTTTTTGCTACCAGGACAGCCACTATCAATTCAGGTCCCTACCATTCGGACTGTCATCGGCACCAAGGACGTTTACCAAGATCCTAATCCCCGTGGTGGCGAATCTGAGACAGGAGGGCATCCACCTATACCCATATTTGGACGACCTCCTGATCAGAGCTCAGTCTTACGACAAGATGGTACAGGACTTGAACCCGAGCCACGTCTTGCCTATCTGCCCACGGCTTCCTGATCAGCACGGAAAAGAGTCCTCTAGTACCAACACACAGGCTAGAACACCTAGGCCTGATTCTAGATACGAACTTAGGAGTCGCTTTCGTACCACCACTCAGACAGCACAGGATAAGGGCATTGATCCTCCTCCTCGCCCACCAGAAGAGAGCAAGATTGAAATCGCTGGCCCAGCTCCTAGGGCTCCTCGTGTCCTGCACAGGTCCGATTCAATGGGGTCGTCTACACCTGAAACCCTTGCAGCAGCTGCTGCAACCCATGCAGCTAGAGCTCACGAGGGGCGCCAACCCGTGGGTAACCATCCCATGAGGATTCGCACGCTCCACGTCTTGGTCGTTGGGAGCAAAAATCTTCACCAAAGGTGCTCTGTTAGCAGAANCCAGGGAACGGGAGCAGAAGGCTACAGACTATCAGCTAAGCCTCCCCCCGCCTTGGAAGGGGCACCGCACAGCGGGAGCCCTTCCAGCCGCAGCGCAGCCAGTTCTCCATCAGCAGGGCCGTCCCCGCGAGCCAGAATGGAGGGAACTCCCAGAGGGACGAGAAGGACGGCGCGCGACAAGCAGCTACACCCCCCCCCCAGGATGGCAGTCAGGTAGACATGCCCATGCTGGCAGATACCATGGGGAAAATCTTGCAATCAGTAAACAAATTATGTGATTTGCAAGCTAAAGGACCCCACAGAAACCCCTCCCCCTCCCCAGGCTCAAGGAAAACCAGGGCGGGAAAACAGCCCCTGAGGGCGGGAAGCAGCAGTCAAAGGGCCTCACAAGGAGGAGCCAGAACCAAGCTGCTGGAATCCTCAGGATCCTCTGAGGAGGGTAATACTGAGCCTAGGCCCAAAAGGCACAGGGGAACGGAGGAGACCCTTGCTACTTCGGACTCCGAGGGTGAATCGGGGCAGGAGTGGGATGAATTGGAGGGCGCAGCTTCCCAGGAAACTACCCAGAGACGCAGACAGACAGTTTCCACTCTCATATAGAGAGGAGTTTCTGAGCCAAATGGCAAAAACACTTCGGCTAGCAGAGAAACAGAACAAGGAAAACTCCTCAGACTCTCAGGAGGAGGAGGAGAGGGATTATATTCCCTCTCTACATGGCAGGGAGGCAGGAGTAACCCTGGATAGGGTCTTTGAGAAGCTGGTCATTCAAGAGTGGAAGCATTCAGATAAAGACTAAAAGGATGAACAAAACTCAGGCTTCCCTGTACTCTTTCTCCAGAAAGAAGGAGCCGATATTAAAAAAAACCAAGGTTGACACAACTGTAGTATCGTTAGCACGCCAGACAGTTTTCCCACGGAGGGAGACTGTTATCCCAGGGACCCCACCGACGGGGCCATAGACTCCTCCTTGCTCAGAGACTTAGATTTGTCTGCAGCTTCTTTGAAAATAAATATCATTTCTTCCTACGTAGCAAGAGCCCTTTTAGCTTGGATGCAGGAAGCCCAGGACTCCAACATCTCGGAGAGGAGAGCGCAGATTCTCTCCTCTCGCATATCCCTAGCAACAGCTTTTCTGGCAGATGCCACCATGGATTCCATGGCCTGGGCAGCTAGAGCAGACTGTGGTTTTCGGACCTAGTGGAACTCAGTACCACCCATCAAAGGCTGCCAGAAAGACCGGACTTGCTTCTGCAGGGTCCTCTAACGTACGACAACCTTCCGACGTTGAGACTGACAGCGTGGCTCTTGAACACACATCCCTGAAAAAAAGAGGTTATTCAGAGGCCGTCTTAGCGACCTTACAGCAATCCAAACGACCAGCCACTAGAAGGGGCCTATAGGGCAACTTGGAAGACCTTCGCACTATGGGCAACGCAGAAGGGTCAGGACCCTTGTGTTGCAAAAATTCCGGACATTTTGCAGTTTTTACAAGACGGTCTTGAGAAGGCGTTGAAACCGAACACCCTAGTAAGACAGGCAGCAGCAATAGACTCTGTTCTAAGTTCAGTCTCAAATAAGAGAATCTCTTCTCACAAACACGTCCGACAATTCCTGAGGGCAGTTAGATCAATCTCCCCACGTAATTCACAGATATCCCTCATGGAGTCTCTCGCTAGTCCTTGATGCCCTAA
Organism: Sphenodon punctatus; assembly: GCA_003113815.1. NCBI lineage: Eukaryota > Metazoa > Chordata > Lepidosauria > Sphenodontia > Sphenodontidae > Sphenodon > Sphenodon punctatus. The sequence goes on from QEPC01000892.1 coordinate 4,117,013, forward strand.
CTAGACCACCTTTTGAACCCCTGAAGCATATATCTCTGTATATGTTATCTCTTAAGGTGGCATTCTTAATAGCAGTTACTTCCACTAGGAAGGTATCGGAGTTAGGGGCCCTATCTATGGAGGAGAATTTTTGTGTTTTCAATGAGCAATCAGTCACCCTGAGAATAGACAAGGCGTTTATTCCTAAAATTAACACTTTTTTCCATAGGGCTCAAGAGATCACCCTACCTTCTTTTTGCCTAAGCCATCACATCCAAAAGAAAGGGCCTGGCATAAATTGGATGTGAGGAGGGCGTTAAAAATTTACTTAGCCAGAACGCAGGGATTCAGATCCTCCACGGCTCTTTTCATCAATATTAGACCAGGGCAGGCTGGTACTAAGGCTTCTAGGACTCTCATTTCCAAGTAGATGAAGCAGGGCATTGTAGAAGCATATAAGGCTAAAAACAAGGTTCCTCCCCTTCAGATTTGGGCTTATTCCATAAGAGGAGCAGCCACCTCATTCGCATTTAAACATAGGGCCGCCTATGAGGAGATTTGCAGGGCAGCCACTTGGTCCTCCCTGCATACCTTTGTGAGGCATTACAAGCTGCATGTGTTTAAGTCCACGGAAGCGGCCTTTGGCAGAAGGGTGTTGCAGGCAGTGCTGGAGGCTCCAAGCGCTGTTGGCTCCCACCCTACAGAAATCTAAGGGCTCGGGTATATCCCGTGCGGAGGATTAGCCGGAGGCAGAGGGAGAAAGGGGAATTGGTCACCTACCTCGGTGAATTCCTTTCTCCTCTGTCTCCGGATAATCCTCCGACCCACCCTGCCAAAGATGCAACACTTGGAGGGGTAGAGGTATCAAATATTCAGAGATTGGGGGCTAAAAGCGAGTCGGGGACAGGTTAGTAGTTGGTTCCCTCACTTAAGGTTTAGGATTTACGTAGTCCACTTTATCACGTTAAACGTATGTGTGTTGAGTTGTTTTGTTAAAAGTTGATCTAAAGACAGTGACCTCGGCTGAGATATGGACTGAGGAACCGGACAAGGATAGCTCCACGCGCAGGTGCAGAAGTGTTTTCTTCTTCTGCCTCCCGGCGGCCATCCGCAGAGCTACCCTGTGCGGAGGATTATCCGGAGACAGAGGAGAAAGGAATTCACTCAGCTAGGTGACCAATTCCCCTTTCCTGAGCTTGCAGTTTGTGCCTGTGGTGACCTGGCCCCAAATTTGAGAGAAAAGTATATGCCTCTGCATTAACCCTTAAAGTCATTGCCTGTATCTTTTTTGCCATTTTTAACATTTCTCTTTGGTGGCATTTTAAGTGCTAGTCCTAAGGAGTTGAAGATACTGGGAGTCTCTAAGTTCCATTTTACATTAGTGGAAAATAGCCAGGCTTATTGGTGTTAAACATTTCAGATCTTCAGCAAAGTTGTAACGCTTCCTTTAAATGGGGGGCTTTCCTTGGGTCTGGTTAAATGTAATGATGACAATGGTGTGTTGAGCATGCTTTAAGGCATGGGTAGAAAAGCTTTTCCCTCCCCCGGCTACTTTGAAAACTAGTACTAGCTCCAAGGGCTACATAATGTAGGCAGGAATGTTTAAGGAGGAGTGCTTCAGGAATAGAAGGGTTCTGCTCATGAATCTGTCCTTGATCTCCTTGTGTACATGCCCTCATCCCCCTTGCTCTCAGCTCTGGCTTTCAGTATTTCAGAGTAAGAACTGGATCCAGTGGCCAGATGGTCCAAGAACTGCAAAGGGACCAAATAAAAACTAGCCATGGGCTGCATTTGGGCCCCCCAGACCCAAGGTTCCCCACTCCCGCTTTGAGCGAATGTTTTGGAGGAAAGTGAACACCGTAGTGTTCGGTTAAAATTGTTTGAAGTATTGCAGCATAACACTTAATGTTAGAGTCCCACTTGGGCTCAAATATCAGGTGTGAGCCCAGCTATGCTAGGATTAACTCGAACCTGATCCTGATGCAGCTGGGCTTGTTGGAGCCTGGGTCTGATGTAACCAGGGTTGATCCTGCCCCCATGAAATGCCATGACATGTTTTGGTTCTCTGTGGAGGGGGCGGGGGGATTCTTAGCCCTGCCCTTTTTCTGATGTAGCTCCATCCCCACAGAGCGCCATGATGTCGCGGTGTTTCATGGGAGCAGGAGCAGGTTGGAAGAAGAACAGGGTGAAGGCTCTCCTCTCCGCCCCCCCCTTTCTACCCTCCAAGCTATTTTTCCCAACGTTGCCCCAGCCTGCTCGAACACTGTGACATCATGGCACTATGGCAGCACTCATGGCACAGGGCAGCACCCCTCGCCGCCAGGGAACTCAGCTTGAATCCAAGGAGCTTGGGCCAGGAACGCTCCTGAGCCTAGTTCTACAGGGCCATTTGGGTCCCAGCAGGATTCTGCTTGGTGTAGAATTGCTACCGCCACTCAACAAACCATTAAGCAACTTTTCCCACAAGAAACTACTTGACAAAGAAGGTTTTGTATGTCAAATATTGAAAGATATTGGTGGGGAATTAACTTATCATAAGCAGGGAGCGCAACAAAAAGCTAGGTTCCAGTGGACAGGAATCTGTATCTTTCATTTGATTGTATAATCCTGTATATTGTCTCCCATAGTCCATCTTTTGCTTCAACTATAGATTTAGAAAGCAATTTTAAATCCTGATCATAAGCCGCTAGTGCTCAGCTTCGTTCAATATTAAGTTGACTGTTTTGAAAATTACTCTTTGGTGCAAAAGAAAGTGGTGTCATTTTACTGTTTTCTTTAATGGAAATATGCAACTCCACCTTCTGTTAATCATACAGCGCAAGGAGCTATACTATTCCATAGTTTAATAATGGTAGGTCTAACTATTGATATAGTCCAAAATAGTCTGTAGAGTCAGTATGTTGAGTCAATACGTTTTTTTTTTAATTAATCGTACAAAATTAAAAACTGGTTAGATCTGAATCACTTGAGACCAAAAATGGATGTGACTGTTGGGACTTCAGCCGTATGCAAAAAAAAAAGAAAAATCTTCCCAACGTTTTGAATCTTAGACTGAGAAATAGTGTGCTGCTATTTTTCCTCCAGTGTCTCTTCCAAAATTAACCCCAATAAGAGATTTACTGTTGAATATGTACAGCATAATTGATTAATTGACCAAAGTAAAGGTCAGATACTTTTTGCCTTGGTAAGGCAATTAACCTACGTAGGAGTGCAGTTGTTTCTCCATGACTTGGATCCTTCAAATCAAGACTAGATTATCCTTCTGAAGAATGCTGCAGCCCAACCAAAAGTGCCAGGGTTTACACAGGATTTACTCTGCGATTTATTTATTTTTTTTCTGTGATCTTTTTATAATACAAAACAAGGTAGATGATTGTGATGGTCCCTTTAAGCCTTTTAAATCTAAGGTGGTTTGTAATCTGTGATGTGGGGTAGAAACTTTTCTACGGGAAACTTTCCATAATGGAAAATTTTCTGCTATGTTCCAAAAATGTTTCCAGTTCTAGAAATGCCTTGTTCCATATAATTAGAACATTTTTTCCTAATTAAATATTTTAGTTCAACTACTTTATGGCTATTGTAAAAACCTTTGAGAGATTTATCCAGCACATAAAACCTTGTTTAACCTGTGTCCTTTTTTTAGTTTTTTTTACGAAGTACAAGTAAAATAAACATGCTGAATCAAATCTCAATCGATTTAGGGCATTGGAAAAAATTTCAGAATCTTTGCATCAAAAAAATTTTCAGAAAAATTACCGAGAAAACCCACATCACCGTTTGTAACAGACCTTTTAATAAAAGGGAAAATATTGCTGCGTGAAAAGATAATAAAAGGAACAATTCTGTTTCAATGTGTTGTTTAGAACCTGTTTAATAAGTTGGTATCACTAACTGAGGAGGCCAGAAAAGCCTACAGAGACATGGTTGCAGCAATGGAGCAAGAACAGGAGGAGGCCTTAAAGAATGTGAAGAAGGTGCCCCATCACATGGGCCATTCTCGAAATCCATCTGCGGCCAGTGCCATTTCATTCTGTAGCGTTATCTCAGAGCCCATCTCTGAAGTGAATGAGAAGGAATACGGTAAGTGTGTTTTTGTTTAACCTGTGTTTATATAACCAAAAAGCAGAACTAGCTTGATTAATCGAAACTTGGCAAGTAGCTTAAAATCGTAAACTCTCTCCCTGTACTTGTCAGCTGCTGTTAAATACCCCCAAAAGCTGCTTCCAAATGGGGGCCATTCATGAACGAATGAAATTATTTACATCTGTTTTGGCTTTTGCTTTATAACAAAGGAACCAAAAAGTTAATATATGTAAATATAAATAATATTAAAAAGTAAAAAGCCCATAACAGGACAGTATAAAACATATATAAAACAAGACGACAGGAGTATAACACAGTAATAAAGTCCAAAGCAAGATTATAACCATGTATAAAATACAGCAAATGACCATTAGTATCAGACATCACCATTCTTTTTCTAAATCCGCTCCCCGCATTAGATAACACCATTCTCTTCCTAATACTATGGGCTAAATGGGCAGAGACTATGCATAATATGGGGAAGCCTTATGTGAGCCCTTCTGGAATGGTTGTGGCTTCAATTCTGAGTTGCTTCAGAATAAATTATGTTGATTCACTGGCATAGTTGGTGGCCACCATCATTCATGCTTCCATCACCTCAAGGCTAGATTATTTCAATGCACTCTACGTGGGGCTGCCCTCTGACTCTTCGGAAGCTGTAGCTGGTGCACAATAAGGCGGCATGGCTCCTTTGGGGAATGACTGGCCAGGAGCACATTAAACCAGTGCTTTGAAGCCTCGCTGGCTCCCTATAGCATTCTGGGCACAATTCAAGGTGCTAGTTTTTGTAAACGGTCTGGGCCCCACATATTTGCAAGACCACCTGTTCTTCCATGCCCCAGTGTGGCCCCTGCGATTAGCTGGGAGTGCCTCCCTGTGGGTACTGTCCATTAGCCTTCTTCATACGACAAAAGCTCGCAGGACAGTGTTGTCGGTTGCTGCTGCCCCAGTGCTATGGAACTCCCTTCCCCAGAGGTTCGCTTGGGCCTGAGCATCTTCTGGAGGCGGTATAAGACTTTTTTGTTCGAAAGGCATTTGGGGGTGGGAGTGATTTTTGGGATAGGGGTGTTGAGAGGGTTTGGGTGTGGGGAACGAGGAGGTGGTATTGGATGGGTTGGGGTATCTCGGGGGGTTTGTACTAGTTTTAATATTTTTATGGTTTGTGAGCCACCCTGAGCCTCTGGGACAGGCGATGCATGAATTTCAATAAATAAATAAATTAGCATTAGTAGTAATAGCTGGCATTCCTGAGCACCCTTAATTCAGAAGCTCTTGGTATTACCACCAAAGATGATAACGAGGATAGTATGCTGGAATAAAACAGCAATGTTCCAAAATTCAGTAAAGCATCCTCCACAACCTCCATTTACTGTTAGGGGGTGTTGTGCTGCTGAAATAAGGACATGCTCCCTTTTCAAACAAACAATGCTACATCTCTTTAAAAAAAATTCTTCTAAGCATGGGACAAAAGGTGGTTGTTTTTTCTGTCCTTGATTTATTTATTTATGTATTTTATTTCTGTAGTATAGTTACAATATTGTAATTGAAATGTACCCTTTTTCTACTTGGTACTTGAGAAACATGTATAAGACTTCTTTTGAATTAGTTTATTTATTTATTTTTTTAACCATTGGTCATAACAAAATGAACAAGATGAGCGGAATAAACAAAGGAACAAATACAATTTAGTTATCCACCTGAAACTTCACACAAACCCCATAAACTTATCACAAAACCATTATAGTACAAATTAAAAAGTATAATGGCGCTATAATACCTTTCCCTTCCTAGAGTTTATAATAATGTCCCTACAATGGTTTGAGATTTTTCTCCAAGCTTCTAATACCTTAACCTTTCTAGGGATCATGACCATCATCCTTGGCCCTTATGCTAGCTTGACGCTGACTTTGTGACTACGGGCAACCATCTCCAGCCAAATTGTATATACCCCACGATGTTAATCTCGGGTATCACCTTAGCTGCAGGAGCCAGAGCCCCAACATTTAAACGTTGCTTTAACTAACAGGCCTGTGTCTAATGGCATTAAAATTAACAAATAAGTATCAACACCCCCTCCAAGAGTGCCAGACAGTAACCGATGGCACAATCTCACATACGATCATTAGTCACACTTTTACAGGCTGTCCCATAGTGATCATTTCGACCATAAGGGGGAACATCCCCCCCCTCCATCTACCACAAGTTCCCAGCATCACCTGCCACCAGCGGGGGGCCTGTAATAGATCGGACGGATCATAGGGGATCAAATCACAAACCGTGCCCATTCTGTCCACGTATCGCAACATTGTGCCCAGAATGCCTAAACCTTAAACGCATAGCCAAGTTCGCAAAAATTGCCACTGCCTTCGTTAAGTCGGAGGCAATAGGGCATAGGCATAAATCATAAATCCTGGCAACCGAATTACTCTCGAACAGTTCTTGGAAAGGCGCTAATAGCCTGTCCCGAAGGGATTTCAACATTGGGCACTCAAAAATCAGATGCTTATTGGTATCCAGCGCCTGTAGATCACAAAACTGGCATGTCCTGTCTTCCCACGGGGTCCCAAGATAACAGCCCTCCAAGATGGCCGAAGGGAAAACCCCGCAATGAAGTCTAGAGAACACCCGCCTAGTGTGGAAGTTTGGCCAGGCTACCAGATAAGAAGAGTCTGCTAAGGGGGCTCCCGGGGGGACATAGTCTCCGGCTATCCGCTAGAGCTGCCTTTGCGCTGAGTCTAACTGGCGCTGTTGATCCCTGAGTTGTTCTTTCACCAAGAACATAGTAGATTTAAAGCCCATTGCTGTCAACCTTGGAGGGTCAAACCCCAGCTTCCTAATTTCCTCTTCCACTCGTTCCATCCAGGGGGTGAGGAGACCTTTTTCCTTTGCTGTCCTCAGCAGGGAATTGACCTCATCAGGTAATAAGGCAATATTAAGCCAATACCTAATAGTAGCCAGTATGGCCAAAAGACGGAGGGGCCAACAGCCCAGCTCCAACCTCAGCAGAACCTGGGGTGTGCCCCTCGAGACGCCCAGAATCGCATGCATAAAGCCATTCTGGAGTGTCTCTAGTGTATCAATAGGAGCCAAACCCCACACTGGGAAGGCATATTTGAGTTGGGCCATAACCTTCGCCTGAAACAGGCGAAGGGCCGGAAGGACCAGCCTACTCCCCCTCCCAAAGAAGAATTTAACAACAGTTCCCGCCGTTTGAGAGACCTGAATCTTTACAGCTGTCTCATGGGCTTTCCAGCTCAGGGAGTTAGAGAAATTAACCCCCAGGTATCTAAATTGGCTCACTTGGGCAATTTCATTACACCCAATCCGCCACTGATGCGTTCCCCTATGCTTCCTGCGATTTACGATCATGACCTTGGTTTTAGAATCGTTAATAACAAGTCCTTCTCTGGAGGCATAAACACCCACGCGCTGCATGGCCCTCCTGAGGGCCCACCAAGGACTGCGAGATAAGTACCGCGTCGTCCGCATATAGAAGTAAGGAGAGCTTTTGGTCTTCCACCTGCGGAGGGTGAGAATCTACTGTCTGCAGAAAAGAGGGGAGATCATTTAGAAAGAGGTTGAACAGGACTGGTGCCAACAGGCACCCCTGCCTTACCCCCTAACCAACATCTACCCTCCTTGTAAGAGCACCATCCTGGTTGTACCTCACCTGGAGGGTATTCCCTCGGTGGAGCTGCATTAACAAGAACAAAAGCCTGGGCTCCATCTGCAGGGAGCTAAGCTTAACCCAAAGCCGTTCCTGCAGATGGAGTCAAAGGCCATCTTCAAGTCCACAAAACATAAAAAGACTCTCCCAGAACGCGCCACACCCCTTTCTATTATTTGAGCCCAAAACCAGAATATGGTCCACCATGGACTTGCCCCTCTGAAACCCCGCTTGCTCTGGGACCATAATATCATAAACCTTAAGCCAGTTCAACAATTTCTCCAGCAGATATCGGGAATACAGTTTCCCCACCATGCTAAGCAGGCTTATTGGCCGATAATTCTCAGGAAGGAAGGGATCACCTTTTTAAAAAATTGGTATTACAATGCTATTGGTCCATATTTGGGGGACCTTCCCAGTTGCATTGATGTTTGTGAAGATTGGGGCCAAGAACTCTGCCCACCATTTAGGGGAGCTCTTGAGTGTGAGTTTTTTCCAAATTTCGGGGCAGTAGTAGCCAGAGGATAAAGGGGGGGGGGCGCGGATATAAATATTCTCTACAATCATTAGCGCACCCGAAGGAAGTGTACAAGAATAAATCCAATATAGGATTTAAATTAATTTATTAATTCAACTTTAAAATTACTGAAGGCCGGTACCACGAGGACCAGGCCTCCACTCGGCCTCCCCAAGGTTCGAGAGGGGGATGCCTTAAGTGAGTAGATCCTGAAGCCCTCTAGCTCCAATTCCCCCAAGGACCAAGTCTCGTGCAAGAGGCAAACATCCAACCCCTGAAGAAAAGGCCTGAAATCAGGGTCCTTAAGCCGAGACCTCCACCCTGAGATGTTCCAGGAAGCAAGCCTTACCGGGGTGTTTGCGGCTAGTCAGAAACTCTGGCTCCCTAAAGGGGCCCTGGATAGCTCACCATTCTCCTCGGCCACCCCCTTCTGGGCAATTCCCAACACCCCCTCTTGCCCTACACCAAGGAGGGGGGGTTAAACCTCCCAATCGGGGGTGGACTGGGCTCCCATAAATCAGTGCCACCTGGGGTGTCCAGAGTCCTCTCGCTTGTCCCCTGGGCTCCCTGCAACCTCCCATCTTCATAATTAAGGGCCCCATCAATCGGCCTCAGAGAGCTACCAGGAGGAGTCTTTAAAGCCCCATCTCTAGAGAAGGTACGTAGCTATCATCTGCTGGAAGAGTAGCAACTGGCCTTACACCTTGAGTAGGGCAGGTAATTTGGGAGTCTTCCTTAGCGCAGTACAATTTCCTAAGCTGGAACTTCGTCCGACTAGACCTCATTGAGGGGGCTGCCGCCCTTAGTCGGTTGAGTTGGGAGCACAAGGAGTCCAGTTTAGCTACTAGCTGAAGCTGAGGGGCGGGCAAAGTCTCTCATGGGTCAACCCTTGAGGAAGGATAGGATCGTGGGCGGGAATCTGCGGCCTGTAGGTACTGCATGTTCATCTCCATTGGAGATGCCAGCAAAACCAGTGATTTGTCCTCACCCTTCTGACCTTGGGACCCTCACTGCTGGGGTTGGACACAAGAGCCGCTCCTAATCGGGGGGGGCAAGGTCTGGGAACAGATCAGCTGAGTGGTCAGGTGCCGGAGGTGCCCCATCAACTGCATCCGCACCCCCTCTTAATCGCCCAGACTTGGATCCAAAAGCCCTAGAAAGAAAAACTGCATGCTCTTCCAGATGGGTTTTTTCCCCCCAGATCATTCTGACCACCTCTAAGGAATTAAACTGTACTTTGATCATTTGCCTAGCCTTTGATACCGAGAGTTGGTCGACCGAGGCGATGTCATGCCTCGTAATGGGAGCATTTCATAAAACCCTTAGATGTTCCGCTACATCCAGGTTCATGTTCCAAGGGAGGGGACCATTTACCCCAAAAGTGGAGAATTACAAGTATCAAATTAAAGGGAAGGGATAAAACATACCTAAATCTCCCTTAGAGAGGGAGTTAACAACATTCCCTGCCGCAGATTCACACCGTAATCTAGCCCCGTGCTTATCATGAGGAAAGTTAACAAGCAAGGAGGGATACTGTGCAATCTGAGGCTGTAGCTGGCCATTCGTGTCTCCACCTCTTGTCAGAGCAATCTGGTCCAATTTCCCGTGGATCTGGTTCACCTGGGAGCACGTGAAACGGATTGTCTCTGCTGTCACCGCCACATGTTTTGTTAGAAAATCAGTCAAACACACTGGGCCCAGATCCAGAGAGATCGAATTGTGACCCGTGGGCAGCAGTGATCCCCCTTCCACAAAATTTATAGGGGTTGAATGCCACGAGGGAGGTGTCACACGTGGTTTTCTGGTGGTCAAATGTATTCCTGGGGAATGTGTTTTTACTGGTTTTAATAATAAATCACTGCCTTATTACAAACCCTCTCTCAGACATTCACATCAAAAGGGGGAAGGAAGTCCGTCTCCTTACAGAGTGCCAGAATAAGACCGCTGACTGTCTGACCTAGACTGTGTCTCTATTTCCTTACAGAGGGTCAGACAAAGGCAACTGACTATAGGATTTGGCTCATAGAGGGGTGAGGGGGAAACACACTTTCACGCCCGTAGGACACAAGAGGTTCAACCAAGGCCTTAACCCCAGTTTAAGTCCCTCGGCCTGGTCCACGGTAATTAACTTTCACTCATCCACTGTATTCATGTGATAAGATTCTTTTAGATCCTGTGGTTAATTCAAGAGATCAGAGAGAGACTGAAAATATATTGGCAAACCTCTTAGCTTTATTTAGCACAAAGTTAACAAAACAAAATATATTCTTATTACTCTATATGTTAATACAATAATCTCTCAACATTAATTCAATCTCTCATACATTACCTATCCTCCTGTCAGGGTGGCCAACCCATAACAGAGGTGATGGGGGTGCCGGGACCTGTCCATTGATGTTGAGATGGTACCACGAGCTGATGTTACAGGCATCCCTTGATGTTTCAGGCGTCCGAGTTCCAAAAGACATCCGTCCCATATTTATAGGTCTCTGGTTCCATTAGGCCATGCATATGTTATTAGGCAGAGTCGGCCCTCCCATGCCTTTCATGAGTCATTTTGACTAGGGCGCATCTGTCCTCCTATGGTTCCTCTTTTTTGACTAGTTGAACTTTGTCCCATTTCATAGATGTCTGTTTTCAGCCTTATGCCCAGAACTGTTGCATAAGCAATTAATGTCCAGAATCAAGTTCACTTAGGGGCTTTTGGCTTCAAGCAGTGTTTAGGGCCTATGGCCTTAAGTCATGTCTTGCTGTTTCAAGCAATTCTTCACAGTGTCTTCAGCCTGGACAATTCTAACTTCTATTATCATTCATACACCTGTCATTCTACACCTGACATTCATCTGTCATACTAGTCTTTCTATGTCCATCAGATGCCAAAAGCGGGCGAGGAGTTACCATACCTCCTCTGTCCGTAGAGATCCCAGAGAGCCATCCACCACCCCCCGGGCTTCAGCACTAGGCTTTGCAAGAAAGGGGTCAAGCCTTCTCTGTTTCAAAGTTTTGATGTTAGGGGGAGGGCTTCCACCCATAGCTCCTCACAGCCTCTTATTACCTGGCATTTTGTTCTCCCAAGCGGCCGCTACTGGTTCCGGTGGAGGGGGGGGGGGCACAAGAGGATGGTGGAAAAAAAAACAAGAAAGGGAGGGAGCGCCTTACCCCCGATCTCGCTGAAGGGCGAGCAAAAGGGCGCGTGACCCTTTGGTGCGTGCTGCTGGAGACTGCCTGTCTCTCTTTATTCCAGCCGTGGGGCTGCTGGCTCAGCCCCCGATCAGGGCGCTCTCGCCGTCAAGGTATGCAGGGCATCTGGGTTGACTGTGGCCGGAGTGGTGCTCTGCATGGGACAAAAGTTTGTTGTTGTTTTTTCTGTCCTTGATTTATGTATTTTATTTCTGTAGTATAGTTACAATAATGTAATTGAAATGTACCCTTTTTCTACTTGAGAAACATGTATAAGATTTGAATTAGATCTTACATCTGTCTGTTTTTCTTAAACTTGTGGTCCCTTGCAATTTGCAGAAACGAATTGGAGGAACATGGTAGAAACATCTGATGGGTTAGAAACTTCTGAAAATGAAAAGGAGTCCTCCTGTAAGACCATTGTACCAGAAAAACCTGGTCATGTTCCATTCAACAAAGTCACAGCAGATAAGCAGCTGTCCCTGGTCTCAAGCGGGACTACCTCCACTGCAAATCCTGTAAAATCAACCCCAAGTGACAAAGAGGAGGTGAAGCCAGATGACAACCTGGAATGGGCTTCACAGCAAAGTACCGAGACGGGGTCTTTGGATGGCAGCTGCCGGGATATTTTGAACTCCTCCATGACCAGTACGACCAGCACTCTGGTACCAGGAATGCTTGAAGAAGAGGAGGATGAGGATGAGGAAGACGACGATGACTACACCCATGAACCCATATCTGAAGAGGTTCAGCTTAACAGCCGAATTGAATCTTGGGTCTCGGAGACTCAACGGACTATGGAAAGCCTTCAGCTTGGGAAAACGCTTGGTGGTGCCGAGGAAGACCATGCAGAACAAAGTGAGGAGGAAGAGCTTGAAACCCCAGAGCAGGTAGATCCAGTCATTGAGAGTGAGGAATGGACAAATGATAAGTTCGCAAGTAATGTCCAACATAAACCCACCACCTGCAATTCTCTGAATAAAGAACACACAGATTCCAGCTTTATACAATAAAAAAACCCAAGCACAAACTCAGGGAATTCTAAATCTCACATTAAAACTAACTGTTGTAAGGGTTGCAGCCATTACTTCGTATGCTTCGTCTCAGCATTTTGCACTGTTAAATGTTTAATATGTATTTAATTCACAACATAAATATTTTTGTAGCTTTGTTACATTTTTCATTAATTATAGCTTAGCTTTTTAATCAATATCCATGTATTCTCTCCCAGAACTGACACTATGTAGAAACTTCCAATTAATAGATCTTTATTTGAGTTCCTTTTTGTAAAAGGAATCTACTTATAGATGACCAGTTTTTAAGCAAAGTTCTTTTAAAAATGTGACCTTTAAGTTCATTTTGAAAATGGCTCTACACTTTAAGAATGGCAACAATTAGCAGTCGCGGCATTGCTGTTATACCCTGTTTGGCCATACGTTTCTCACTCTACCAGAAATAGAAGAGAGGGGCATTGTTTACTTTAGAGGGGAGGGATATGAAGAAGAATCCAAAATACTTTGCTTGCTGTTGAAAAGGAGAGTGGATTACTGGGAAATGTATGTATGATTCTTACGCCAAGAAGCAGCTTTTTAGTTGGCCTTTGAGGATATTTCAGAAGCTGCTGATTTCTTGAGATAAAGGTTGTAAGCTAGAAGAATTTTTTTCATGAAGCAAAAACTTGTTAAGCCACAAGGGCAAAATATTCCCTTGTTCCTTTGCACATACAATATTTTTAAAGTGGTCGTGTCTGCAGACCCACAATAAGGGACCGTTAACTAACGCACCATTCTTGTTCTTAGTAACTGACTTTTCCTATTCCTTTTACTTATCTCAGGAATGATAATATGCAGAACTTTAGTTACATACAAAATCCCAGGCAAAAGTGGCAGATGACTTTTAAGGAGTAAGTGTAACTGTTACAGAGTCAGTGTATTGGTGTGTTCGTTTGCATGCTTTGATCCAGACCCCTTCTTTATACTGAGCTCAGGATCAGCCTTGAGGATGAATTTTCGTTGGAATTGTGAGGTCTCCTGCTCCTCAGGTGTGGCAGCAGAGTGGATCTATGAGAAGGAATGGCTTCGGGAAGGAAGGAGAATGCCCATGATACTCATGGGCTGGAGTTTGGTGACTCAAACTTCAAAATAAATAAATAAATTTTGTTCTAGGCCTGCTCTTTCCTTTGTTATTGGTGGATGTACATTGGGTATGGAGTATGTATCTAACCCCTGCATGCCAAGAGTCTGAATTTTCCAGCTTTGTCAAGTACTAGCAATGGATATAGATTGCAGCGGCCAGTATCGCACTAAAAGGGAGCCAAAGAATTGTCTGCATGGATAAAAAGCTTTTATTGGGGAATGTGGATTTTATTTTTTTAAATAATCTACATCAACTTTATTGTAGAACACATGCTTCAAAATCTGGAAGTTTTCAGTGGCACAAAATAGGTGTTTTGTTTTACACATTTAGCTCATCTAATGACTTTGGGACCAACAGTTCTGGGACTTGAAAAGCTAGCTTTTAATGTTGCACTGGGAAAATCAGACTCGGGGGTTTAAGAATTGTCTGTTCCTCACAGATGCTTATCAGTCTAGCAGAACTGGCAAACTTGAGTTGTGTAGATAACCTGCTGGTAGTTGTAGACATAGCCAGTTCCTCTGGAGAGGTCTGCTGGGACAACTTGCTCTGTCCTGTCATTTGTAGATCCTTGATGTAATCTTCCTAAATCCTGGCAACAGATCTTTATACAAAACAAAGGGTTAGAAATGATGCCTCCTGATTATTAGTCTAATTGTTTGGCATATTTTACCCACTGTCACTCTCCTTTGAAAGGTTTAACTGCATTTGGAAATTATAGGGGTTTGAACTGCTGTCTGAGGGTCAGTTTCGTGATCTGAGACACATGATTGCATGCGCACACTGAGGGCAGAATTTGTCCTAGAATTTCCAAAAATGAAATGGAATTTCAAAAATAATAATAATTCGGGAGGCATTTGTAAATTTCTTCAGTGCCAATGATTCAAATTACTCTTGATCTTGAAGTGTAGTAGCATTGAAGTTTTCTTATGTCCTTTTGTGAACTTGAATGGTCACGTTAAGACGTTCAACATTTGTATTGAGCAGGAATTGTTCTTGTAATCCTCGGTTCACAGGCGTTACAGGTTTCCGAAGTAGGACGGCTGAGTTAATTAAAGTTGGTATATAGCACTTTTAGCACCTCTCAATTTTCCAGCAAATTAGATAAAGCATTAGCCTCTTAAATGTGACAGATCTCCTCTAGAAGGCAAACCAAAAATCAGTGAAGGAAGCCATCCATTTAAGTTGTAAATGAGCAATAATTGAGAATGGAATGAGACTGTACCTGGGAGGAGTCTAATTTGCATCTAAAATAGGTCAGTCCTTCCAGCATGGTGCACTTGAGAGGTATAATGTATTAATCTTGATCCTATCCACACCTGAAATAAAAAGCATCAATGTTCCATTACATTGACCGTTTATTTTACAATGCTATGATTAATTCCTGTAAGGTAGCTGGACTTCAGCATACAAGTAGACAATTTGTTACACTCCAAAAAAGGATGTTTCTGCAGTAGACGTACAGGTATGATTTTTGTGGTTGTGAAAGTAATTCAGAAAATTAATTCAGAAAACAAACATCCGCTTTTTTAGTCTGTGTTTATTGAAGTTTGTTAGAGTTCAGAACACGAGAGAAATATGTAAAGCGTGGTAGGGCATCTTTAAGTTGTTAGAGGTGACTATGCATAGGAAGTATTTTATATAACACTTCCAGTATTTGTGCAAAAATAAACTTACATGGAAAATGAACACATGGAAAATAATTCTGCAGTACATTATGCTCTGCTTAGACCAAACAAAAATGTCTGAGTACGGACTTGAGGTCTTTTATAGTGTAGATGCTTAAGTTTAAGCAAGGTAATAGTCCCAGTGGTTTGCTTAAACGTGTGTGCACACGCGCCTACAACACTGAGGCCTGAGCAGTGACTGCAGGATTTGACCGCTACTTTAGTCCTAAAAATATGGGTTCTTCAATAATGCACTTGTATGATTTCTTACCACGAAGCTGGGAGATACCTAATGTTCTTTAGGGTTGTGGGGGGGAAGTGAGATGTACACATTGAGTCCTGGGCTGCAATCCACCAGCCACTTACTCCGGAATAACCCATGAACTAACTTCCGGAGTAAGTAGTGATTGGATTGTGGCCCAGTTTAACCTAACGTTTAACTTTTAATAACATGTATGCAAAACCGTATTGTTTGAAAAGCTGCTGTTTTATGAAACTAAGTATTTTCTTTGGAGCTGTGCTAACTAATCAAGATACTTAGTCATCTTTAAATGTCGAGCTTATTTTTAATCATTTATAAAAATCAGAAGTTTGTTGCTTTACAAAAAACAGCAAAAGCCATAGATCTCACTGTCCAGATTTGACTCTGCCCTGCCACACACCAACATGAAGTGTCTAACTTGAAATGGTGACCTTAACGGAATAGCACCACAAAGGGCCCAGCCCACTTTCTAAATGTTCATAAATGGGTTCTGTGTTTTTAAATAGATGCTAAAAATAAAATGAAGTCTGTTTAATCTTTAATGTCTTAATTTGAAATAAAGCTTAGGTTAAAATAGATAATCATTCTGGACTACAATATGAAGTTTTTTGTTCTCTTCTTTTTTGCTGTATGAAGGATAATTGTTCTGTCTACCATACTTTTTTGGAGTAATAGCTTTTTTGCACTATGTAAATACTAGTGGGGATTCTTCCATAACTAATAAAAATGATTGTAGAAATACTGTACATGGTGTCTTATTACAGTGAAATATTTACTGGCTATATCCTATATTTCATGTCCATGACCACTTAGATCATATTGCCAGAGTATGTTACATCTGATCACACGTACAAAGACTTTTGTATTGCTTTTGCCAACCAGCGGTGGTCTGCAGCTTGTCCACCAGGTGGCACTGTGCACTATACCTCTCTCTACAACTATTTGACCTAGTGGTAGACATACTAGCTAGACATTGCTCCAAAGGTGTGTGTGTTTTTTTATCTATCAATCATTGTATTAGATGTCCGCTTGCACCATAGTCCTTAGCTGAATTACAGATTACAAAAGTAGAAATCAAAGTATAAATGTACACTTTATCGCTGGGTCAAAACATAGTAATCTAAACTTAGGCCAATATTTAGAGAAGCCAAATATTGGAATCAAGTC
>QEPC01000892.1:4160143-4180057 GCA_003113815.1 Sphenodon punctatus
CGGACCAACTGGGGTTCGAGCTGGGTCTATCGGCACAGGCTGAGATCCATTGGAGAGGCAGAGGGGGGAATGAGATGGCATCACCTCGTCCCCACCCTGCAGATCCCAAATCAGGGGCCTCTGCCCAACATCTTTGTGATCCACCTGGGTGAGAATGACATCCCCCACCTGAAGGGTGTGCAACTGATCAAAGATATGAAGAGAGACTTATGGGAGATTAAAAAACGGTTCCCATCGACCCTAATCATCTGGACTGATTTGGTCGAGCGGATGACATGGGGAGTAGGGGTGCACCCCAGAAAGATTGACCGGACCAGGAAGACGGATAACAGGGAGGTGGGAAGGTGGCTCACAGGTCTGGGGGGGTGAACGGATTGATAGCCGGGCACTGACACGCAAATGTCCTGCACTTTTCAGGCGGGATGGGGTTCACCTGTCACCCAAGGGTAACGAAAGGTACCTCAGGGCCTTGAAGAATATGCTGGTTCGGGTATTAGAAAGGTCAGATGGGTAGGTGGGGGTCGGGCTCGTCCGGGTAATCCCGGTGACCCCTCTGTGGCAGGGGTCCAGTACTATAGGTTAGTATAGGATAGATAGGTCGTAAGTAAGAGTCATCTCCTTAAGAGATGGGGAGGCCCACTCGTCGGAATGCAGGGGATGGCAAGCGCCGGGGCAGCCTCCCTGGGAGGGACGTCGAGCAAAGGCAGTAGGGACAAGTATGGTCTCCCGTCGGCAGGCGCCCTCATCCTTACTCATGCTCGAGATGTTATGGTCCCCCTCACCTGTGGCTGGGGTCACTGAGAGGGGAAGACGTTATGGACGTTTTTGTGGGTGGTAAACGAGGGTACATCGCATCCACCCAGAGGGTTCTTATTGTTATGGTTAGGTTTCAACTACTGGAACCATATCGCATTAGGCGATTACCCCCACCTGAATTACAGTTGTAAATGGTTTAAATAAAGAGTGTGGCCGTTAAAATCCCAATCATGGTGTCCTGTCTCCTTCGGTGCGTCGGCAAAGAGAGGAAGAATACACACAAGTTTCCCTATTGAAATTATCACATTATAAGTTCCCAGAATCTTGGCCAATTCAGGTCAGGCTTGAAACTTAAAAAGTAAAGACCCTGTCTCGCAGGCAAGACAGGCTGACTAATGATCTTCATATGTTGGCAGAAGCAAGGTGAGATCTTTCCTCCTAAGAGTTTTGTCTGTCCTTAAAAAGCCAGTGAAACCGTGTTGCTGGTTAATGAATAACATCTTGTTTCCCCAAAACAGCTTGTTTTGTTCCTTTCTGCAAAGAGCCTCTCAAGTTCATTAGCAAACATTTCAGACACAATCTTTTTGTGAGAAGATTCATGTTTACCTAGATGAGCTGTTTTGAGTTTTGCCTGCAGTTCACATTTTTTGGTTTTTCTACACATACATTGTAGAAATACAGAAACGCTGCTTAGTTATTTACAAAACGCATATCTATGGGCGCATCCAGACGTGCGTTTAAATCGCACAGCGGCGGCGGCGGCATGGTGCGATTTAAAGCAACGCGCACTTCCGTGTTGGTGTGAATGCAGCGAGCGCGCACATTTCAGCCTAACGCGAGCTGTTGGAGTGCGGTTTTCAAAGCTGCTCTGAGCAGATCCCACATAGCCCTACATAGCTCGGAGCAGCTTTGAAACCGCACTCCAACAGTTCCCGTTAGGCTGAAATGTGCGCACTCAGTGCAGTCACAACAACCCGGAAGTGCGCGGTGCTTTAAATCGCACGATGCCGCTGCTGCTGCTGTGCGATTTAAACGCACATCTGGATGCAGCCTAAGCTTTTCATTATAACCATATCGTAAATCATATGTGACTCCTTGCAACAAGGCCAGATAAAAACTAGCTGAGGCTGTATTTGACCCGTGGACGGGAGGATCCCTACCCTTGCTATACAACTAGCCAAGTCGGGGAATCTCTGTGTTCAGGAATGTTTGACTGTTTCATTCAAGGTGCCTGCACCTTACTTCTCATGAATTAGCCCCTCACAATCACTTGTCTTGCATGCTTCCAAAAATAAAACCCCAGTTTTTTCCTGTGCTCACACAGAAATGTATTAGCTAAAAGACGTGGAAAATCCACCTGCTTTCCCCAGTTCCTGCTATGTGTGCTTTGCCTCTGAATAAGCATAGCTTCACTTCTTATGCTCCCTAATTCTTAAAAAAGTCTCTTTCATGAGGCACGTATTCCCCAGAGTTTTTACATTAATGGGCCTGCCCTCTAACGTGATTCTCTGCCTTCCGCAGTCAGCTACAGCAGCACCTGTGAGGGCACATGCAGCTCAGCTCTCTTCCCCCTTGCTCACAAGGCAGAGAATGTGACTGCAGTAAGTGTGTGGGTGAGACAGAGAACTAACATGAGGAAATGCATGTGACAGGAAGCATCCACTGCAGTTTAAAGCTCTCCCTGGGAAGGGTCAATAAAACCTATTGTTGCTCTCTCCTCTGCACGGTGGGAAGATCTAAGAGCCTTGTAGAGGGGGTGGGGGAAGCGGGGTGTGTGTGTTTCCTTTTGGGGAGAGAGAACAGTCTTGTGGTGCTTGGTTGAAAATAGAAATCTGTTTGTTTTCATATGATTTACACAGGTTAAGGAGGGCTAGGTAGTAGGAGTAGGTTTGCCATATATGCATGTTTTTCCAGGATACTTATGAAAAATGCATGTTTCAGGGCCTATATTGGTGTCTAAGGGGCCAGTGCAGCCCCTGCAACATGTATTTTTCATAAGTGTCCTGAAAAAATTTGCATATATGGCAACCCTAGATAGGAGGAAGCAGCAGAGCGCATCGCCTGTGTGCTAGCAATGCAGAAATACTGTGACCCAAACAGAGTCCTCCAAACTGCTTATCCCAGCCGCTGATACAGGCTGTGCTCTCAGCATCAGACCACATGCTTGGGGTACTGATGGCCAAAGCCAGCCAGCTCATGTGTCCTCCAGACTGGTACCTTGGGTATTGTCTGTCTTTTGTGTGGCTTTTTCGCCTCCCCTTTTCCAGCATAAAGAGCTCAGGTCCAGGCTGTCACTACTGTCCACAGGCCCAAAATTAGTCCTCTTGGAGTTATCTGTCTCCCCTTTTGGATGGCTATTTGAATCGGCCTAGAATAAGTGACTGTCCATAAAATGTCACACGGGAGGAAAACAGCATGGCTGTGACAAGGGAGCTTCGGGGTATTGGTCATAATGTGACATCACAATCATTTTTTGTTACTCCCTTTTCAATTACATTTGTGTTCAAAAACTAAACATGATTCTTTACATAGGATAAATGGGGTTCTACATTACTGCTATTAAAATGTGAGTAAGGGGAGGGGCATGATTTGTGTGATGAACTTTTGGGAGGGGGGTCTTTACTAGAGTGATAAACTGTCATAAGAGCTGATATATGTGTGTGTGTGTGTATGTGTGCTTAAAATAGACACACAGAAAAAGCACAACCTACTTTATATGAACCGCCTAGCTCTGTGTCTAAGTTGGAATCCTGACTGTCCACTGTTGTCAAGGGAAAGGGGAATTAATTCCTCCCCATTGCAATGTTATGACCCAGTTCTAATGTTCTTCATTCTGAATGCTTCTGGCCATGTTATTACAAGTACAGAATCTCTAAACAGAAGGCGCCTCCCTGCATGGGTATCTGTGAGGCAGGTGACAATAGGTTAAGTAGTTTGACAGCCTGCCATGCTTACAATTTGGATGGCCATTTCTAGCTTTCAAATGAGCTCATTTCTGGAAGTGCTTCCCTCAAGCCAGTGCTGCTGGGGATCTAGCTGAAGCAGCTGCCAGCTCTGATTAACTGGTTCTGTCCAAACTCTCCTGTAACTAACAGATTTTTGAGAGGTGACTTACAATCTATTTCCCTGCTCCTAGATATACCCCAAAATGGGTCTGGTGGTTGTAGACAGTTGGCTATGTAGGACATATTAATTCCTGCCCACCCAGTTAATCTGTATATAAAATATAATTTCTACAAAATCAGTTACATGCTAACTGAAATTCTTCATTGAATAACTCCCTTATAGCCACCAGTTCTCCATAAGATGACCCTGACGCCCTCAGGTTTAATAGAAACATGCTGTCATAGGTGAAAAACTGAAGGAAATTGACATGGTACAAAAATAACATGGCTTGCTAAAGACACTTTCTGTACAAGGTATATTTAATATATGGAACCTACTGCTATCTACTATGGAAGCAAGTAGGTTTAAGTTTAAACATTGCTTAGACCAGGAGTGACCAAAGTTTCTAACCCCATGAGCTACGTATCAAGATCTTCCTTTTACCGCGGAGAGTCACAAAATACACACAGGCGCCTACACAGGACTACAGAGTACCAGCTCCGATCCATGATTGACTGGTACTCTCTAGTCCTGGCTGCTGAGATTCTGAGGAGCAGCAACTATTCATCTACTGAGACTTTGTTGCAATGAAGTTAGACACAGGACCATTAAGGCAGCATAGGACTTGGGACTGGCCCTGGCTGAATGCCCTGTTTGAACTGGACAAGAGAGATGTATCTGACTACCCATTTATATATATATATATATATATATATATATAAATAAATTGAACACTTATAAGATATAAAATAGCAGCTGATAAATACCCACCCACCTCCTCGAAGGCCCGGCGGAACAACCAGGTCTTACAACACCTACGGAAAAAGGGGAGGTCAGGGGAAAGACGGGCCTCCAGCGGGAGAGAGTTCCACAGCCGAGGCATGCCCACTGAGAACACCCTCCCCACCATTGTTACCCGGGGGACCTTGAGTTGGGTGCCCCTGACTGACCGCAGGGGCTGCGAAATGACCTGGAGGCTTGAGGCGGTCTCACAGGTAATTAAGACCCAAACCGTTTAGGGCTTTATAAATCATAACCAACACCTTGAATTGGGCCCGGAAGATAATAGGCAGCCAGCCAGTGCAGAGTCCAGAGCACCGGTGTAATGTGCTCGCAGCAACCCATCCCCAGCTGCAGCCTCTGGACTGTCACCAAGGGTAGCCCCACTTAGAGTGCGTTACAGTAATCCAGTCGGGAGGTAATGAAAGCATGGATGATGGTGGCCAGATCTGAGTCTGAGACATATGGCCAAAGCCGTCACACCAGATGTAATTGGTGAAATGCTCCTCTTGCCACAGCCTCCACCTGACAATCCAGGTGGAGCTGCAGGTCGAGGAGCACCCCCAGACTACGGACCTGAGCAGCCAAAGGGGGGCAAACCCCACCAATGATGGGAGCCACCAGCCCTTCAGCCCTACCCACCAACATCACCTCCGTCTTCAGCCTCAGACGGCTCATAATCATCCAGTCTCCCACAGCTGCCAAGATGTTGGGTAAGCACTGAGACTGCTGGGCCTGGATCTCCAGAAAACGAGCGGTAGAGTTGTGTATCATCGGTGTACTGATGACATCGTACGCTGAACCCTCTCATGACCTCACCCAGCAGTTGCATATACACGTTGAACAGGAGGGAGGACAGAATAGAACCCTGCAGGACTCCACACGTGAGATTCTGGGGAGACGATGTACATTGCCTGAGAACCACACGCTGTGTTCTCCCTGCCAGGAATAAGCGGAACCATTCAAGAACAATCCCGCTCACCCCAGCCCAGTCCCACAGTCTTGTCACCAACATCTCATGGTCAATGGTATCAACCCCTGCCGACAGATCCAATAAGATAAAAGCTGAGGATCTGCCCTGATCCAATTCGCAGCACAGGTCATCGACCAAGGCCACAAGCGCAGTCTCCATGCCAAACCCGGGGCAAAAGCTAGACTGCAAGGGATCAAGAAAACCGACCCTGTCCAGATGCCCCTGAAGCTGCCGTGCCACCACCCGCTCAATAACCTTCCCTAAAAAGGGAAGTTTAGAGACTGGCCAATAGCTGGCTAGGGAGTCAACGTCCAAAGATGGCTTCTTGAGCAGGGGCTGCACCACTGCCTCTTTAAGACGGCTCGGCACCCTGCCCTCCCCAAGGGAGGCATTGACCACCCCCGCCAACAATGTCCTTAATGTCTTCCGGCTGGCCTTCAACAGCCAGGATGGGCATGGATCTAATTCACAACAGGTGGCCTGGACACTCCCATTGTCAGCGGACAACACCCACTGAAACTGATCCCATAACATCACACATGGCAGGGCTTCCCGGACCTCCGATACCTCCACTGTTGTAAATGCAGCATCGTAAAAGTTCAGACATTTACACAAGCAAGGACATCTGCAGCTAGAGTATTATTCAGGAGTATTAATATTTTTCTGCCTAAGTGGATCACTAGCTAATGGTAGGAAGGAATTTTCTTCTTTAGTAGGATAATGAACACTTATCAGGAGCTTTCTGCTGTCTTATAAAGAAGTTGGTATTGGCCAGTGCCAGAGAAAGAATGACATGCTCCTAGTCTGGGACTTGGCAGACCTGGTCCCAATAGCCAGCTGTACATCAGTGGTCATAAGGAGAGGGAGGGGTGGTGGTACTATTCCTAGGGCAAAATCTGGAAGGAGATTGGAGCGAAGGCGAACAGCTGGGGGATACATCATTCCCAACCCAACCCCTAACCAAAATGGTGCCACAGAGTAGAATACAGAAGCTAGTCAGGCAACAGCCACTTACTAGGGGTGCTTCCCTCCACAATTCATTACGGGTAGCCGTGGATCAAGTATTGGTTCCCCCCATCTCTGTCTCCTTGGATGTGTAATTCCCACTGAGGCCAGTTGTTCTCTGCCTGATGCAAGAGGGTTTAGGAATGTAGCTATTTTCTTTCTGGTCCACTTCCAAATCGATGCTGCTTTTTCTTCTTGGAATAGCTTGTCAATGAATGCGTGTCAAGTGCCCTCCTGCTCCTCAGCTCAGAATCTCTTATATGATTCGCTTCAGCTGGATCAGTCATTGCTTGTTCTTCATTATCAGTTCGGCATTGTCCCTTCTCATAACTGTAAGGTCAGGAGGGTGTGAATTCTGTAATTTAATTCATGGAGGAGTGGTCTATCAATGGCTATGAGCCAGGAGAGTCAGGGCCCGGGGATGCAACTACATGTTTAAAGCACCTCCAAATCTCTGACTTCTGGAAGGAGGAGTGAACCAGAGGGAATGGGTCTCTCCATGTGTGTTCTTTCTCTTAGGTATTTCAGCTGAAACAGCCTGTACTGGGAGGGTTGCTACCTCTTTAGGCTTTGACCCAGAGCCTCAGGGCTCTGGGGGAAGCCTTGATTTCTCCGGGTCAGTCAGAGGCACTTATGGGTAACCTGGAAAACTGTGGCTTCTAAGGGCAGCTAAACAGAAAGAGGGGTGGGCCATTGGGAGTTTCCCACCCCGTTTCCAACATGATCTCACGCCTATGGAGTGCAGGGATGTCATGACACTCTGCAAGAGTGGGGTTATGTCAGAAAGGGGGCATGGCAACCTCTTTGTCCCCAACCCCACTGGGTTTGCGCCCAGAGAAAAGTGGCAACCCAAGGTACTGGCCACTCTTGGAGACAGGAGACTGGGCTAGCTGGACCATTAGTCTGGCCTAGCATGTGACTATGTTCTTATAATTGTCTGGCTTCACTGAGAATAAGAGTATTGAGCTCAAAGAAATCTTTGTTTGCAAAATCCAGAAAGACAATGTAGGAAGGAAGGAACTTTCATTGCCTGAGAAAATAAGTACTGGAGCTGTCTCTAGGAAATAGACAATCTTATTAAAGCAGGCTCCAGCCATTCAAAATGGAAAATTCTATTTCCTGGCGTGTGCCTGGTTTCCCCGCCAATATGCCACAGGAAGGGGGAGAAGGAGGCTGGAGGAGGAATGAGTTGCAGCATCATGCTGTAACCTCTCTTTGACTTAGACACAGCAGTCAAATGTGAACCAGAGTGGAGGGCGAGAGAGAGAGCCTCTTTTGATGCTTCAAACAAGGCTTGCAGGCTCCATTTCATGGACACTAAAAGGCCTTTTGTGCTGCCCTGCAGTGACAGGATAACTGCCCACTATTTTAAAACTTAAATCTTGCTACTACTACTCAAGAAGAGAGCTTTTAAAATTTACAAATGCATAGGTCCCCCTCCCCCTCCCCCCCCGCAAGGGCTAGTGTTTTGATACTGTGGTTCTGTTCTGGCTGTCGCTACCAATCTCCTCATTCTTATTGTTCCGTTAAAAAAATAAGTAGAGAGAGCTTTTGACAATTCTATTCCACATGCGGCGCTCCCTGTGACTTGGTAGAATAGCAAATTATGATGTACCTCCCACACCATAATCCCACTCACTGCTGCCTCTGGATAGGTGAGCGTGTCTTCCTTTGATGCCTGTTAACTCTGTTTCCCTGCCGTCTTGTTGCTGGGGAGATCAGAAGAAAACTTTGAACGTGGTGGCATGTGAAGTTGGGGTGTTAAGGATCTGCCTTTGGGGAAATGGGGCAATCCTGGTGGCCTGCATGTCAACAAACGTGCTTTGCTAATGTCGTCCCCTCATGGGGCACACAAGCTCTCCTTAGTTGACAGAATCCAGAATAGTCACCTCCAAATGTTCAAAAATCAGGAGTCTGCCCTAAATCATGAAATTTTAAAACTAATTTTGAGGTTTGTTTAATTTGCTTTGTGGGTTCTGAGCTTTGAGGGCATACCCTACCATCGCAGCATCACAGTGCAAGCTTTTGCCCCGTGGGAACCCCATGAAATATTCTATTGTGGGGCCCTGCCACCTCCTTCCCCCCCCCCCCCAGCCAGTACTGACTAGGAGGAGATGGATAGGGATGGCCTTCACGTGTATCAGGTGGCTGCAGCTTGCAGAAGTGGCTGGCAGCCTCTCCAGCAGGAGTGGGGAGGCCAGCTGCTGTGCAGCAGGCATGGTGTTGGCCTGCCTTCCTCTCCTTACTGAGTCCGATGGCTGTAACAGTTGGAGCAGTGGTTCCCAAACTTTCGGTCTGTGAGACACTATTTTGACATTAAGTTTTCCTGCAACCTCAAATAACAACACTGGACCATATACCCACCCCATCCCTTGCCCTTGGGAGTTGCTGCTCCCAATGCAGATTTAATTTGGCTGCACTTAGAAGCGACTAAATCAAATCGCATCACACACCCATGCATGCCCAAGTTAAATCAGGCGCCAATGCAAGCCCGTATATTTTGTAATTAAACCAAATGCCATCGAATGCCTGATTTAAATGCTGTCAGATCTCTACAGATGACCAAGTTAAATGAAATGTAATCAAATGCCATCACATGCCCAAATTAAATAGCCTCACACGCCTGCAGCAGGGTGAAGGCTTGCCAGGAAATCCCTCAGATTTAGGGCCCAATAAGTCAATGTCGCCGGGGTTATCGGCTCACCAAATGCCTCTGTTCTCAGTGTCTCCAGCAGTAGTCTCTAGACACACACAATGTGTCTCTCAGGTGGCCCATGCCTATATTCTATAGTCTAGGCTCTCAGTGTCTAGCAACCCCCTAGTAGCCCACCAGCGTCCTTTGTTCCTTGGGTAAAGCCCTCTCTGGCTTACCCTTTGCTCCAGCTGCTCTCTGCAGCTCCTTCTGTCTTTGGCACCATAGTCTTCACAGCCAGGCTCCCACCTCTGGCTATAGCAGAATCCTTATTGCCAGTCCCCTCTGCTCTCCCCCTGGCTCCTACTCCCACAAGAGCCTCTCTCCTACTGAACCGCCTCCCAGGCTTGTTTTCCTAGGGCTGGCTACTGGCACCTGCACCTCTGTCTGCACCTCAACTGTGCTGGCACTGTGGCTCTGTCCTGCCACAATGCCTATGTTAAATCAGATGCCTACATGGATACTCTCTTCCTTGCACATGCACTGTCACAGGCACACATGCACATAAATCTCTACTCCCCTTCCACCTCCTATCACCCCCATACTTGAAAACACTGCTGCTGCTGTAGTCTGTGAGAATGGCTACGAGGTTAGTGCTGAAAACCTCAAAACCGAATGGCAAAATATCCCAGGTAGCTATGACTGCCTAAATAGCAACAATCCAGGTCTATTTCCCTTGTGAGAGAGGGTGCGGTCTGGGGGCTGGTGCCTAGAAACTGGATTTGGAAGAGCTGAGTTTCATCCTCTGCCTGATCTGGACTCATTAGGTGGCCTTGGGCAGATATGCTGTCTCTCCATGTCAGTTCACCATCTGTAAAATGGGAATAATAATTTTATTTTATTTTATTTATTTATTTAAAATGTATATCCCGCCCCTCCTGCCCACAGGGCAGTCAGGGGCGGCGAACAACAATCAATAAAACAATAAAAAAAATTAAAACAATTTAAAAATACAATATGTAGGGAAACACCCCCACTCCTACTCCTACCCCTTGCCAAAAGCCTGACAGAACAGCTAAGTCTTACATACACACCGAAATAACAGGAGAGTGGGAGCCAACTGAGCCTCCTCCGGGAGCAAATTCCACAGTACAGGGGTGGCCTCCGAAAAAGGTCTAAAACTCCGCCTCGCCCGGGGAACCTCCAAAAAGGCTCCCACGGACGATCTCAAGGGTCACACGGGCACATGGGGAGTGAGGCGATCCCGCAGATAAGCAGGGCCCAGGCCGTGAAGGGCTTTAAAAGTTAAAACCAGCACCTTGAACCTGGCCCGGTGCTTTATAGGCAGCCAGTGCAGAGCCCGTAGCACTGGTGTCATGTGCTCCCTGCAACCCGCCCTCGTAAGGAGACGGGCCGCAGCATTCTGCACCAGCTGCAGCCTCCGGACCAGCTTCTTGGGCAGCCCCACGTAGAGTGCGTTGCAGTAATCCAGCCTCGAGGTGATGAAGGCATGGATGACAGTGGCGAGGTCAGAGTCTGAGAGATACTGCCGAAGCTGCTGGACAAGATGTAACTGCCGAAACGCACTCCCCGCCACAGCCACAACCTGAGATTCCAGACTGAGCCACGAATCGAGGAGCTCTCCACACTTGAGAGACCATGGGAGGGCAAACCCCCCTCCCCCCCCAACAAGAGGAGATTCAACCACCCCCAGGTCCCCCAAGCCCTCGCCCACCATCACCACCTCCGTCTTGTCAGGAATCAATTGCAAATGGCTCGACCTCATCCAAGCCCCCACAGCTGACAGGCACTCGGAAAATAAGGAGACTTCATGGCCTGGGTCGCTGGAAAAGGCGAGGTAGAGCTGAGTGTCATCAGCATACTGATGACACTGCATGCCCTGAAACCCCCTCACGATCTCCCCTAACGGCTGGAATGCTCTGAAGTATGGACTGTAAAGTACTTTGCATGTGCTGTATAAGTAAGTTTTGTCCTCAGGCTTTGAGTCTGTGAAGCCTCAGCATTGAAACTTGCTATTTTCAAGAGGCAGGCTATTACAAATGGATGGGTTCAAATCCATCTTAGCCATGAACTTAATGGGTGGCCTTGGACAAGTCCCTGTCTCTCTGTAAAATGGGAATAATAATGATGACCCACCTACCTCACAGGTTTTTTGCGAGGGTGAATTGGATAAAGAAAGACTGTAAAGCACTTTGAACACTGACAGTGCTATATAAATGATGAATAATGATAATGTCAACAACCAAAGAGGTATTGGGAGGCCTGAGGAGTGAAGTATTTGAATCATGTTAGACAGCATCTGTAGACAGAACTCCATATTTTCAGTGGAGAAGCAAAATAGTCTTATCGTTTTATTGTTTGCTCTATACAGTCATAGAAGAGTTAACAATTTAATGTGCAGGATACTTACCATAATATGCTAAGCTTGGTGAGCTTCAGTGTAGGCAGGTGGGATTGCAGTAAAACCTACCATCCCTCTAGTAGCAGAAGTAAGTGCATTATGAGGGAAAGTACCACAGTGATTATTAGTAATGAAATGTTGATGCCTTCATTCTCTTTATATATTAAAAAAAGAGGAACTGAGACTCGAAGAGGCTGAAAATAGCAGATGGCAAACAGGTTCTGCCTGAATCCCAGTGCGTAGCATGTAAACACTGAAAAGGATTCTCCCCCCCCCCCCCCATGAATTATCTGTTCATTATTTCATCAATTTCAAGGAGGATGTATTGTACTCTGTGCCATTGCTGCTCTGAACCTGGTTTCCTGTGTGCTTCCCATTTTGCAGGTTTCATTGTGTCTTTAGGGTAAATTTGATAGGCACAGGAAGTGGCATTAGATTGGATATTGAACCAACAGTCAATAAAAAGGAACTCAATTTCTAGGAAAGATACATCATTTCTTCTCAGGGGAATTGTACCATATGCCTAATATCAGTGGAATGATGGATTTAATTTTTAGCTTCTGGTGCTGCCTCACACACAAGAGAGAGACTGTTGCTGTGTTTTCAGCAAAATACGAATTAAATTTATTGCTAAGTATAAGTATTGCTATATTCACTCCTTCCCTGTCTTCACCTTAAAAACTGCCTTTCTTTCCCAAAGTCATATTTCTCATGGCTACTAGTTTAGTGTATTTATGGTGTATGAGTCATCAGGCTTTCTTCTGATTGGCTGAAAATTAAACACCCCTGGGACTGTCAGTCAGTTACAGCCATTCTCAGCTTCATTCACAGATTTATTAGCTTGCACACAGAGAAATTCATTCAGAAAACTTCATTCATAAAAACTGCAACACTGTCTTTATAATCTCTTAATAGAAAAATTCTACAGTGACCTGACTTCTAAAGAAAATATAGAGACGACTCCAGGGCTGTCAGAAAAGCTGTGCGATGATGATGATGATGATGATGAGTCTGGAGATTTGAAGTAACATTGTGCTGGACCCTACAAATATTCAGAGTATTTCTGGATTGCAATGCTGAATAGCTTTCCGGACAAGAATTAACAAGATTGATATTGAGAACTGCTGGCTCCATCCACAGAATTATTTTGGATGAATTTTTCTCCACATCGTCTTGCGTGAATAAAGAATGTAAAAATTGCAGAACCAAGATTTTTTTCCTCCTCCCACCCTCCTTTTTTTCAGCAGGGCAGCTGCATGCTAAAATACTAAGAACGAGGCTTGTGGATTTTATTTTATTTTTTGCTGAACTAAAATGGTTCTGGAGATGCTAGCAACTTCATGTTGTTTTTGTGTGAAATAGTTTCTCTGAGCTTATACTGCAGCCAAGCTTTCACCATTAATGATGCAGGCTACAGCAATAAGTGTTCGGCGCAGAGAACGATTTAGAGGCTGGCTTGCTTGCTTGTGGCAGTAGGCATGGCTAGCAGCTCTCTGGATTAAACTGCCGTAGCATCGTTTTACCTGTATGTGCCGGTTCCATTTAGCCTGAATTCCAAATAGCTAGATGTGCATGCAGATTAAAGCTCGGTTCATTGAGAAAAATAAACCGGTCAATGAGAGCAAAAGAAACCCAGTAAGCTACTGTTGTTTTTTCCAAGTTGTTTTTGATTTGACTAATTCCTGTATTATTTCTCTACAAGAAGAAAGCCACTTTATGCAACAGTATCCAGTTACTGTACTTCCAAGGCTATGAGAGAACGTACTCAGCATAGCCTGAGTGGACACGTACTGTATGTAGGACTATTTAGACACCCAGGAATGCTTCACAGGGCTAAATACAGTCGATTTAGAAATGACTCTATCACATCATTAGAGGAAGGTACACAAAGCGGTTCTCTAAATATCAAAGGCTCTTCATCTTCTCATTCTTCCCCACCTAATTTACCCATTGAAGATGTCACCTTGGGGACACCGGACAGCTCCACCACTCTGTGCACGATGATACCACGAATGGCTAATATTAAGCTATCCAACCCATCTAACCTGCCTGGCTTTAAAAACTTCTGTCTCGGGACAAAAGAGGTGCCAAGAATTAAACTCACGGACTGTGTCACGGTTGCAAGCAGCCCATCTCCACCCGAAATCAGTTTCACCAGCTACCTGTCCACTTCTTACCCACGACAGGACCTGGACAAAGTACGTGTACATACAAAACCTCAAGATGACTGCATATTGGTGGGGTCTGCTGGGTCTGTTTTCCTAGGCAAACTGGAGAAAGACCTTGTGCAGAGTAGCGAAACCATTTTGGAGACTGGAATGTCCTACTGTGTACGAGTAAGTAGCTTCTCAAGGGTTTTCCACTTTTAAAACTGAAATTGTGCAGGCCATGGGGATGTCATTTTCCTTTACTTGTTTTGAAGTGGGTGCCAAAATCACGTTATTGCACTGCATGTTTCCTGATACCATTTACAAGTGATGTGTTGACTATACCCAGGGGAATTAAAGTACATAAGTAATTCAGAGTAATAACAAAGTATTGGCTTACTTCCAGAATAATTTCTTTAAAGGTTTATTATAATGAGCACGCCTTAAGCAGCTTAGCTCATTGGAAACAAAAATAACTAAGTCTTATTCTGACTGGCAGTGCACATTTGAGAGGGCTGAATGCTCAATGATTTCTTTATCCCTGTCTGAGCAGCCTTGCTGCAATGGATCTCAAATGGGTCATAATTGTGTCATGTTGCTTAGGTGTGTAATAGTGAGGATCCTGTTGCAATCCTGTAGTAGGGTTGTGTGAGACAAGGAGGCTGGGATCTTTTGTGCAACATATTTTTTACTACCCTAAACTGTCTTTGTGCAATGTTTCTGATTTCCCATTAGTAACGTTGCATTAAACCATCCAAATCAGGGGGAGATTTTTTTAATTTATTTTTTTTAACAAAAGCAAACATTTGTTAATATAGGAATTCCTCATAAAATCTCTTTCATTTTGAGTGGTACGCTGGCAGCATTACATGCCTTTCACTCACCGGTGAATGGGAAACCTTGTTGCATGAATGATTTTCCCGAGCACTGTATTTTCTCTTCTCCTCCCCGCCCCACCAGTACACACGTCATCTCTGTTGCTTCTTTCCCAGTGTGGATGCTAGAAGCATTATTTTTTTATAATTCCTGACATCTTGAAAAGAATGGAGAACTGATCCCCAGTTTCCTCTCTGAAACCTTGATCTTTTTTACACCTTCATCTCCTGTCGAATAATATCCTTTTAGAAATGGAAAAATCTCTATATTGGACAGAGGAAAAGAGGTGGCAATTTAACTCACAGGTGAATTATTGGCTGAAAATCTTTCCAGTGACTTCAGCAGTAAAGTCCTCAGTGGCTAGGCAAGGCCATGTTTCAATACCACACACAACTGTTCTGTCAGTGGGTATAGCTGTATGAACACACAAATGTGAAAGACAAGCTGAAGATGGGTTATCAATCAGTTTATCCAGCAGCATTAAACCAGGGCTCCAGGCCAAAGGGGACAGGCTCTGTTTTCGGTCAGCAGAGGTAAACTGGGAGATTGGGGTAAACTAAAACATAGTCTCAGAAATAAGCAGTAGGAGGAGGGGGAATGCAAGAGTAATGTATGGACTTGGCTTTTGAACTGGTGCCAGTAATGGGAAGAGAGAACCCAAAGCAGGATATTTGGCAGTCATCAACAAAGGGATGGTTTTAAAAAACTGGCATCAGAACAGGTAAAATGCATTAAGACTCAGAGGGGAAATCAAATATGGTCTTAAGGGAGGCAATAAGAAGCAAATCCCCTGGTAGATTTCATCTGAGGGAAGTACAACAGAAGGAAGCAGAAAGTCATGGGCTAAGCTATATCCTACCCAGCAGCTGAAGGTTGGAAAGTTGCTAATGTAAGTGCCTGTCTTTGGAAAATGAGCCAGGGGAGATCCCTGGAATTAGACTATTGATTGAGGCTTACCTCAGTTCTGGGTAATCTGAATAAGTGTAATTAAAGACAGACTAGTAGGTTTGGATAAGCATAACCAGCATGGAGTTAGTGGCTGAGGGAGGAAGGGGGGAGAATTGTATCTCTCTCGAATATGATGAAGAGCTTGGGGAGAACTTTAGTACTATAGAAAAAGGAATATTGTCAGTAGGCCTAATTTTGTCTAGTTTTTTTAAAACGTTTTGTTTTGTGCAGTGGCTGGGTCTCCAGCCTAGGGCCCATTTCCTGTCTAGGGTTGTCATCTCCCCGCATCGCATTTTAATTTATATCCCGCCTCTCTCCAAAGTCTCGAGGCGGCGTACAACATTATAAATATACATTTCTAGGGTTCACTCCCACGCAGGGGACCCAGCAGACAATATCATAATCATCATACATATCATACATGTCAACAAAACCCCCAACTAATACCTCCTCTGACCACGCCTACACAACAGGTCAATGGTCCCCTCACCCCCACTACCATACCCTGCTGCCACCAGGGTATACTGCTGGCTCCAGCCCTCTCTCACCGGGGGGAGACAGCCATTTCCACTTCCTCTTCAATACAATACCCACCCCTCCACAATATACCCCTACAGAAAGCCCACAACGGCCCGAGCAAACTCCTGAACAATATTAAATATTCAACATTAATAATTGTACAATTCCCCATACCTCAACCACTCCCTCCCACCTAATCACACCAACAGGCCCCTTGGCCCCCAACTGGCCCCAAAGGGTCCCAAAGGGCCGCACCCTTTGGCCGCAGCCCTTCGGCTCACGGCCGCCGGCGTGTTGTTTTTGAAGCCGGCTGGGGGTGTGTGTCCAAAATAGAGGGAGGAGAGTAAGCGGCCACAGCCACTTACCAGTCTTGT
Source organism: Sphenodon punctatus (assembly GCA_003113815.1). Taxonomy (NCBI): domain Eukaryota; kingdom Metazoa; phylum Chordata; class Lepidosauria; order Sphenodontia; family Sphenodontidae; genus Sphenodon; species Sphenodon punctatus. Next base: position 4,176,681 of record QEPC01000892.1, read on the forward strand.
TTCTCCCCCAAGTGTCTTCCTTGAACGTGCCCCCCCTCCCCCCCGGAGTCCACTCTGCGGCCGCCGTCGCCGCCGTCGCCGCCGCCTCCACAAATGGCAGGTAGTTGAAACTGACTGGGGCTTCTGTCGTCTTTATCCCAGAAGGTACGAAGGGTCCATGGTGCCACCGCCATCAAGTCTCTCCCAGCTGGTATCCCCGCACTCCCACAACCCTCGGACTTCACAGCATTCACCCTTGGCTCTCATGCAGAGCCGGCCGCCTCTGCCTCCTTGGCTCCGCTAAGGGCGCCGCCAACGGCTGCTTCGCCCTTCAGCCGCCGCCCCTGAGGGCACCGCCCTCAGTGCAGCCCTCTGCTATAAGCAGCTTACCTGGAGGAGGAGACAGGGAAACACACAGGTGTAGGTGGCTATCCTCCCTGCAGCTTCTGCCTCTGGGCCAAGCTCTCCTGGGCATCTCTGGTGTGTTTTTTTTACCTGACACTCCGTAGGCCAAAATGGAAGTGTCAGGTAAAAAATGACCAAAGGTGTGGCAACCATCATGGAAGACTTGTATTAAACCACTGTGGTACAATAAAGGAGGGACCAGGAATACATTGTGGACTGCTGCTCCAGAAGCGGATTCCGTGGTGGTACCTTTAGTCAAAGTACCATGGTATAAGACTTTTGGCTTTAACTCTCAAAAATCGTTGGGTCAGAGCTTCCCACAGAAACTCCCACAACTGAGAGTTTGGCCCTGAGTTCAGGTGTTGTAGGGGAGCCTAGACTGATTTTTGTGTGTGTTAATGACTCAAAAATGGATTTCGAGTGTGCCCCAGAGATGATGCCTAAAGGTAGCAAGGATAATGGTCACCCTCCCCCACAAAGTATTTCCTGTTACTCCTTCTACTTCCCCACTCATGAAGGTGAATAGAATAGCCTCATACTACATGTAGCAAAACCCTTGCTCCCTCAACAATTATCTTTGCCACCTCTTCACTTCCCCAAACTAATTATTCAACCTGACCATGCCCCTTGTGTGCCCCAAACCTAAGTACTTACACAGGGCCCCAACATTTCTGTGGGCAGCACTGCATTTGTTTGACTTCAATTAAGTTTGTTCTAGGAAATAATTAGAGCTCTGGAACCCAGGACACATAAAGCAACAGTAACACCTTTCTAGAGATCCCCTAGTGTTGGCTTCATCAATTGCTGTGTTCACTGGGGGATCCCACAACTCTCCTCCCTTCCACTCACACGTTTATTTTGGGGGTGGGGGGTTATTTCCCAGGGCACTGGCAAGGATTACTTTCTGGGGGACATGAGAGCTCCTTTGCCCTGCCCCTTTCTGATGTGACCACACCCTTTCCCAAACATTGTGATGCCATGATGCTCAGAAAAGGGGTATGGCCTCAGAAAAGGAGTGGGATGAATGGGATTCCCATCCCTTTCTGACATGACTGTGCTCCTTTTGCAAGCGTCATCATGACATCGCAATGCTCAAAAATGTTGGAGCCAGGGAGGTGTGACCACACCCCCTTGTACCTCTTCCCAGAGTCCATGACTTTCACACAACACTCTCCCACTGGTGGAAGCTGATATGGAGCACAGCCTGTGCCAGCTTCCTCTTATCCGTTTGTGGTACAAACAGACCCCCCTTCATCCTGCAACAGAGGAATCCAGAATAGGCTGCGTTCTATGTTGACTTCCCCCACAAGCTAAACAGTTCCTTCAGCCTTTCCTCATAAGGATTCCTTTCCAGACCCATTATCATCTTAAAGTAAACCTACTTCAATTTGTCAATGCCCGCCTTAAAATGAGGAGCCCAACACTGGGCACAGTACTCCAGGTGCGGTCTGACCAGGGCAGATTAGAGTGGAATTATTACTTCCGCTGACTTGGAAACGATGCTTCTGTTAATGAAGCCTAAAATTGCATTAGCCTTTTTTGGAGCCACTGCACACTGCTGACTCATGTTGAGTTGTGATCAGCCACAAGTGACTTGCCCAAGCGCAAGCCTACCCCGAAGGTTCATGGTGAAGATGTGATTTGAACCCTGGTCTTCTGGGTGAATGAGAGCATCCACAGTGACGCTGTGTAGGAATAAAATGTCAGAAGGTTATAAAACCCTCCTGCTTCAGACAGATCTCCTCCATAAGTCTGGCTACACCATACATTTTCTGCTCTGGATTTATTTATTTGCCACTCTCCCCTGAAGAAATTGGCAACTGGCTAGTGATGAGGACCTGGGTCTCAAACCGTTGCCCTTAGGACACTGGTGTGGGTGGTTGGCACCTCTGTGCCATCTGTGAGGTCAGGCTCAGCCCTTGTTTTGGTCCTGTTGACAGCCCGATGGGGGTCTCCACCATCAGGCCCTGCCTTGTCAGGCATGCCCAATATATAATGCATGTGACAGGAGGCAGTGCCCTTGGACCTGTGACTCCTGGCTCCCCTTCCTCTATCTCCTGGTCCCTGACTCCTGTCTCTGCACTTCTGATCCCTGCTGCCTTCCTTCTGCCTTGATGTTCCCGCTCCTGCCTGACCCACCTGCTTGAACCAGATTTGACCTTGGCCTGGACTTGGATTCTGTACTTGCACTGCTCCTTTGGACATGTTGCATGTCCTATTCCCACTGGAACTCTGCTTGGGCCCTGACCCTGCAGCTACTCAGCCCTGTCTCAAGTAGATGCCTGACACTAGATGGACCACTGGCCTGATCTGATATAGCAGTTCCTATGATCTGAACTATGGGTTGTGTTTGACCATTTACATAGTGTGCCATATATGAATTTCATTAATCTTTTTTACATCCTGCTTTCCCATATTCTCTTTTGGATTTATCAAAAGACTAGTGTACGGTATGGGAACTGCCCATACAATCTCTGCTTGTAGACACTGGGAGCCTGTCCCCATCCATTCTACGTAAAATGAGACTCTGCAAAGAGGTACAGTACAATAATTGTATTCTTGATTTGATAATTGCCAGGGCCATGGCTTGCCAAGAAGGGATAGAACTGTACGGCAGTCACAAAGCCAAAACCAGGCTCTCTCAAAAGCCTCACTACAGGATGCAGACAGATGAGAATACTATCTTTACTTAACGTTACTCAGGGCTACCCAGTCTGCAGCCAGCTGGCTCCTCTGGGCTAGGGTGGCTCCAATGCAGACCTGCAACCTGTATTTTTATAAGTGTCCTCTAAAGTTTGCATATCTGGCCACCCTACATAGGCTGTAAGATGGATATTTACAGTTCAGTCTAATTCAGCAGTGATAAGAGTCTTCAGAAAGATAGGGTTATTTTGATTCTCTGATTAAAATATTTAATGAGAGAAAAGTTAGATATTTTATTTATTTATTTATTTATTGGATTTCTACCCCGCCCCTCCTAACACAGCTCGGGG
>QEPC01000892.1:4180157-4210741 GCA_003113815.1 Sphenodon punctatus
CGGGGGCTCGATGTTTCCTCCCCCAGCACCACCCGCTGGCTCCTCCCCGAGAGGAATGAACGGAACCATTCAAGAACAGTCCTGTCCAGACCCCCCAGGTCACGCAGCCGTCTCAACAGCAGCCCATGGTCCACGGTGTCAAAAGCGGCCGAGAGATCTAGCAGGATGAGAAATGTCGAACATCCTGCATCCATCTCTCGGCAGAGATCGTCGACCAAGGCCACCAACGCCGTCTCGGTGCCATAGCCGGGGCGGAATCCAGATTGAAACGGGTCCAGGAAACCGATGCTGTGCAGATGTGCCTGGAGCTGGATTGCCACCGCCCGCTCAATAAACTTCCCTAAAAAGGGAAGGTTAGACAGAGGTCGGTAGCTGGTGAGCGCATCCACATCCAGAGATGGTTTCTTCAGCAGGGGGCACACCACAGCCTCCTTGAGGCTGGGCGACAACCTCCCCTGCTGCAAGGACTTGTTAACCACCCTTGCCAGCACCGTCACCAATGTCTCCCTGGAGGCTTTCACCAACCAGGATGGGCATGGATCAAGTTCACAACAAGTGGCTCTCACAGACCCCAAGATATCCACCAAATCAGCTGGCTTAACTTCCTGAAACTCCTCCCACAAAGATGGGCCAGATGGGGCCTCCATCACCTCACGCTCCCCACCTACTGCCCCCAATCCAGCGTAAAAGTCGCTCTGAATCTGAGTGATCTTGTCTGCGAAGTAGGTGACAAACTCCTCACAGCGGGCCCGGGACAAGTCCCCGTCCAGGCGGAGGGAGACCGGACTGACCAGCCCCCTCACCACCTGAAACAGCTCTGCTGGGCGTGACTTCACAGATGCTATGAGGACAGCAAGGAACTCCTTCCTTGCTGTCCTCACAGCCTCAACATAGGACCGCAAATGGGTCCTATGGAGAAGTCGGTCGGAGTCAGATCGAGTCCAACGCCAGTGTCGCTCCAGCCTCCTACCTACACGTTTCATACGCTGCAGCCCCTCGGTAAACCAAGGGGCCCTGCGGTGATGAGACCGAGGCAGAGGCATCTCGGAGCCACCCTGTCAATGGCCTCCTCCAGCAAGCTGTTCCAATGTTGGACCAGCCCATCGACAGAGCAACCGTCCAGGTCCAAGGTTAACTCCCTCAGGACCTCTTGGAACTGCTGAGGTTCCATCAGCCTCCGAGGGCGGACCATCCTAACTGGCCCATTTCTCTTCTGGAGGGGGTGCGCTGAGAGACTGGCCTGAGGGAGATAATGGTCCTTCCATGACAAGGGCACTGTCCTAACCTCCCCCACTACCGGACCCCGCGCCTCAAGGCCAGAACCGAAGATCAGGTCGAGGGTATACAGCCACATTTATACAGGATGTATACGAGGGTATACAGCCACATTTATACAGCCACCTTTCATTCTGAACGACCTGTAAGGAAGTCTATTCCTGGGGCAGTGGTGGTAGTGAGCTAGCAGATTTGGGGGATATTAGGGGTTTAGGATTTGTGGGATCCTACTCAGCAGTCTAGTCTTGGGCCTCCATGATTGAGTGTCAAGTCCAGACAGGGTGATCCAAAGGGCGTGGTCAGGTCCATAGGAGGTGTCAGGGCTAGGTAGGCAGTCCAGAAGGCAGGAGGGAACCGTTGTGGAGGAGTTGAGGAATTGGGGAGCAAAGCAAGTCCCTTGCAAGTTGACAGATGTGTGGGTCTGAAGCACGGAACTAAGGCCCCAGATGTATTTATTTCTGCCAGTCTGGTGGCAGAGACCTACAGCCAGTCAGGGAAATGGTTACAAGGTCCCTGGTAAGGGCTTAGGTTGCAGTTTAGCCCTGGTCTATGAACCAAACCATCTCCAGTGGCTGGGAGGCACAGGCCATGCCTGAGGGCCTGGATCCCTGATGTTACTGCTGCCCACCAGATGGCTGCTTGGTGGTTTCTATGTCATGAGCTGGTACTCCTCCAGATAGTATAACTTAGAGAATTGGGCCCTCAGGCAAGAACTGAAGAACAGGGCTTGCTCAAGGGGCCAGTGCAGGTACCACTGACTACTAGTGCCCCCTCAGTCTCCTCCAGGCGTTACTTCCCCTTGCTTCCATATCAATCCCAAGCAGTGGGCCCCCTCCCCCACTGTTCCCCTCATAACATTTTTCTGTTGTGGGCTTCTCTTTCAAATTTGACAGGCAGTCACCACCCACTTCCAGCAAGAGGAATTCTGATTGGTGGATGTGTTTGGAGCTGCCCCCATTTTGTAGTCTTTCCCATCCCCCAATTCAGCCAACCAGAGCTGGGAGGCATGAGTATTGGCATTTGCTGCTTCCCCAAAACTGGTTTGCCATTTGGCAAAGTAATTACTTTGCCTGTACTAGCTTTGCTAAGGCCTACCATGTGTAAGTGAAACTCTCGCCGACAGCCCATGCACAGCAACCCTTATATCATTTTGCATTCAGTCCCAGGTGGTTTATCTCACCGAGAGGAGAACAGCAGACCTCATTCTAGTTTGTATGGGAATCCCCTCTTTACCCCTGCAGTGGGGTGAATTTTGAGCCAAATGAAGGTTAACTTGTTAGGTGTTGTCAAAAAAGTTTCCTTGAATTACTGAAAAAAGCAAAAGAAAAAAAGTTGCCTCTCCTGCATACAAAGTTGTACGCCCTCCACGTGCATGGGGAATCATGATCTAGTCTATTTAAATTAAAAGCACCAATACTGCAAGAATTCAAAGAGCAGGGCTATTTGGTGTGTAGTTTTGTTAAAAGGCATTCTCATTCTTACCTCTGTTATATGTATTAAGACAGCAGCTTTGCCCCAACCAAGACACTGGGTACTTTTAGATGGACGCGGAGCTGGTCCTTGTCAAGTTTAAACAGACCTGGTGGGTTCCCCGTGGGGCACCTGCCCGGCCCTGCACCATAGAGTTGCGGGTGGATCGCATCACTTGATGGTCTAGGCTGCTGCTCGTAACTCTAATGGTGTTGCCTGGGGCAACGGCCGGCCGGAAGTGGAGCTGCAGCATGGGTCCACCGAAGAGACAGACTGCAGCTCCGCCCCGGGTTTGCCCAGCTTGCTCTGCTGGCGGTGCTCCGGGATGTTCCAGAGCACGGCAAGCGGGGCTGAAGTAGAGCAGGCTCCAACATCTGGCAGCCCGCCTTTAGATGAATGGGTCAACCAGGGCTGGTGTAACCATCTGTCCATTTACACCCACTGTGGTTCTTGCTCACAAACACATTCTAAAAGCCCGATCCGGCATATAAATTCAGTGTATTCCATAGCTTGATGCACTTGTTAGTTCCATCAGCGTCAGTGGAACTAGTTGTGTGTATAATTAGTATTTATTATTATTATTATTATTATTTATATAGCACAAGCAATGTACCTGACACTGTATAATTCTTGGGCCGCTTTTAGACGATCACGCTGTGCGCTCGCGCGGGGTTTCAAAAACCCCGCGAGGAGAGATTACACGTGACGCCGCCGGCAATCGCGCGCCTGATACGGCACCGCGCATTCTTTTCAAGCCGCGAATGACCTACCTCGATCAGGCTCCCGGTCAGTTCGCGGTTTGAAAAGAACGCGCGGCGCGTATCAGGTGCGCGATTGCCGGCGTCGTCACGTGTAATCTCTCCTCACAGGGTTTTTGAAACCCCGCGCGAGCGCACAGCGTGATCGTCTAAAAGCGGCCCTAGAGACGGGTCTCTAACCCAAGAGGCTTACAATCTAGGTCAGATAAGGGAAGGGGAACCAAGGGAGAGATGGGGACACATTCACAAAGTTGAGAAGTCACCAATGTACATGCCTGGGTGAGTGACAGGGGAGAAAGGGATCCTGAATGAAGAATGGAAGAAGGGATGAGGAACTATGGAAAGCCTGGTGGAAGCAGTAGGTTTAAGGAAGGATTTGAAGGCCGAGAGGGAAGGAGCAGAATGAATGCATTCAGGGAGGGAATTCCAGACACAGAGGGCAGCAAAGGAGAAGGGGCAAATATGTTTTGAGGAGCAGCCTGTCCCTGCTACAGAGAGGAATGACCAACAGGTACAGAGGAGCAAGCCCCAACTCCAGCGTATGAAACCATGCTGTGCAGTTTGTATACCCAAGAGGATCATCTGTTCTCTCATATTCTAGCTATCCTTGTATAGTTTGTCCTGCTAATAAAATACCACTGAACTGTAAGATCCTGGGCTGTCCTTTCACTTGTGCTTCAATTTGCCATCTAGAAAAGGGATAATAATAGTCTTTGCCTATTAATGTCCCAATCCTGCAAAGATTTCTATAACATTGCTAAAATCTGGTCCTTCCTTACAGTAGCAATGTTATGCAGTGAGACCACTGTAACGTTCTTCTTATTGGCCTCCCCTGCTCCAACCTTGCCCTTCTAAATTCTGTTCAACACTCTGCTACTAAGGTCATCCACCTCGCCTGTTGCTCTGACCATGTTCAGCCCTTTCTCTCCTCCATCCACTGGTTCCCTCTACCCAAATGCATTCAGCACAAGCTCCTTGTCTTTACCTTCAAGGCCTTGCTCCACCACTATCTCACTACACTTATTGCCTCCACTACGTTCCTGCCTGATAGCTACGCTTTTCGTCTTCCACAACCCTTTTCTTCAGCATTTTAGCATTTCAGCTGACTTGGCCATGCCCAGGACCAGCTGTCAGGGATTTCAGGCGCTGTTCCTTTCTACACCAGCACCTGTCCTCTTAGCACCTGCTCGTCAGCCAGCACTACCCCCTCTTAAAGGACCCACACAGCCTGCCCCTACTCCACTGTCCTTTTTAGATCCAGGTTGCTCAGTAGCCAGGGACCTGAGTTCACTGCACCAAAAAATCTTAAATTCTTCAACCAGTGAAGCCAAATTCTGCAAATTCACCGCAAGCATTAATATTTGCATAATTAACTTGATTTGCATGCTGGGAAACAAATTTGCAACAGGTTTGACATAGAATCACAACTTTGCTAATCCTCTGGAATTTCAGCACCCCAGAATTCCCACCTCATATTAAAACCCCAGACCTCCCTCACCCAAACATAGGGCCTTCAGACCCCACCCACCCACAGTTCATCTCCCAGGGGCCTATTTACCCTCGGGTCACCTCCTGTACAGATGGCAGCTGCAGCAGTTTTAGTTTGGGGTCAGGTGACAAGTTTATGCCTGAGCCAGGATTTAAAGATCCTGCAGACAGCCCCCACTGCAGTGTCACTGCAATTTCAGCATGGCACTGCGAGGATTGGCTGATTCTGCAAAAATCACTGCAAATTGCAGCAACGCAGTCCACTCGGGTCCCTGTCAGTAGCATAACCCCACCTCTGCTGCCTCTCTTCCGTCTCTCAGGCATAGTTTCCCCTTGTCACATTTGGATGAGAGGCCTGTTCATGACTCCTGATTGTCTCATTCCTGGAGTGCAATTAATCTGTGGCAGAGCCAGGAAACGAGCCCAGATTACCGGAGTCCTAGTACACTGCCTTAATCACGAGGGGGGATGTAAAACCCAGACTGCAACAGACTAGCAATATAGTACATTGAAGGATCACGCTGGGGCAGGGAAATAATTGGTCACGTGGTGATTAGCATAGCAGCGTCTCCAGGCCATTAGCCCTTTGGTTCGGGAAGTCCGCTGGAAACGGGAGCAGTCAGCCCAGATGCATGGGAAGAGTCTGAAATATCATGGACTTGCCGATATAGTTGGCCTTTGCCCATCAAAATAAATAAATAAAAAGCCCGAGACTCTCATGGGAAGTAGATTAAATTCAGTGACTCAGTGCTTCTCTGCCTCATCTATGATTCATGATCTGGGAAGTATTTTTAGCTCTTTTTCTTCGTGGCAGGCACAGCACTGGTTGCAAATGTTTTATGCGGATATTCAGGGCAGCATGAATGGGGGAACAGGTGCTTGGTTAAAGAGGCCTGAGGGTCAGAAGCTTGCAGAAGCATTGGGTGAAAGGAGTGCATACCAGACTTACCTAGAGCATATTCCCATCAATCCAGTCTTCCCAGGGGTAATTTACTTCTCTGGGTAAGTCTACCCCCAAATGAAGTTTGCCCAGGGATACAGCTGGTTGTGTGACTGCTTCTATCCGGGGGTTACATTACCATTCTCTGCTTGTTACCACCCGAGGCCAGTCATGAGAACAGTTACCTGGGGGAAACATACCTACAGGCAGGGACCCGTGTTCACTGCATTTTCCCTATTGGGTGGGTGGAGCCACATGAGCAGCAGGGGCCCAATCCCTGCATAGCCCTGTGGTAGGCAATTGCTGTTGCCACACAGCAGGGCAAGCGTGGAGAGCTGGCCACGCAGTGGCAGGGAAGCCAGGCAGGCTCACCCATCGGAGCTGCTGCCATGGGCTGGAGGCTCCAACTCCTGCTGAGGTGCAGGATTGGGTCAGCTGCCGAAAGGCAGCTGTTGGGCTGGGTGGAGGAGGGCACACGCGCCTCCTTCACACCTGACAGCTGATGGGGAAGGGGAGCCTGAGAAGAGCACGTGCCCTCTTCCCAGGCTCCGCCTCCTCCCCATAGCTGCTAGTTGGGTAGATCGGGGGAGGGGGGAGCCTACCTGGGAAGATCACAGGCTCCCCTCCTCCCCCAGATCCACCTGGCAAACAGCTGATTGGGGGGAAGCCCAGAGGAGTGTGAACGCCCCTCTCCCCATCTTGACAGACAGCTGATCAGAGGAGGCACTTGGAGGAGCACCTGCACATGCTCCTCTGGGATCCCCTTCCCTGATCAGCTGTTTGTTGGTGGGGTAGAGGGGTGTGTGCGTTCCTTTTGGCTCCCCCGTTCAGCCCACTGGACTGAGAACCAGCCCTCGGCTGTGACGTCCATGATGTCCAGGTGCATATCGCATGGTGGGTCAAGCGTGCCCCGTCGCATGAGTTGCTCGCTCAGGGCAGCCTTACCCCAGTTGCGGTAATGCTGCTCCGTGACGTGTCCTTGGAATTTTTCCGAGGCTGCGTCGCAGAGCAGCTAGCTGCTTGCCCTGTGGTGGCGGGAACATGTCAGGCCCTGGAGACAGGAGCCACTGCACTGTGTGACTTGTTTGCCCAGGAAGGGATAATGCTACCTAAAGCGTGGTAGCCTCCCTAGCCGGTCTCATCTGGCTGCACCCATTGACACCAATGGGGAAAACGCAGTGAACACAGGTCCCTGCCTACAGGATAAAATTGCACACACCAACCCATGGGGGTTTATTACCCCTGGATAAGCAGCATTTCATGGGAATATGTCCTTTGTAATTCCTTATGAGTTGTTCCTTCGTCTCCTGGAGATGATGATAATGATGCCTTTGTTTATGTTGCAACCCCCTCCCCCCAGAATGGCCCTCAAAGACAAGTGCTTCACAATATACAATAAAACAACCTATAATCCATTTACAATCCAGTTAAAAACAATTTAACAGTGGAAGGAAAAAGAGGTGGGAAAAATACATCCAGAGAAACCAGCAATGGGTTCTTTAAAAGCACCTGGAGAATAAAAAAAGTCTTCTGGTGATTTTTGAAGGTGAGGTGCAAGGAACTGAGATGAACACCAGAAGAAGCAAATTCAGCTCAGAAGGGTTCACCTCAGCAAAGGCCCAATCACCTGACTTCTTAAGACACAATGATGGGGGCCCCCAAACAGCAGGTAGTTTCTGAGCCTGGAATAACCAAGGGTAAATAAAGAGCCATGTTGTTTTTGTCCCACACCCCAAAGAAAGACACTGACACCAATTATTTGGATTCAACATAGGCCGCACCAATTTATTAAATTCTTCATTAAGGAGGGGGCTATGCCCCTTCTAGTCCTGCTAACCTTAACTATTAACTCAGTTAATACTATTAAACATAAACCTGAGCGGTCTGAAGTTCCTCAGTACCGCCCTAACGCTAACTATAGCTGCTGCAAATGTCACCCCTGTCCGGCCGCCCCAAGCCGGATCAGGAGGCCCATGCCAATGGTGACCCTAAGAAGGTATCGAGGGGATGTTTCCCCGTGCCTTGGACCGCCTCTGTCCTAAGGCCCGGGTGTTGTCCACCTCTTCCTTGCTCTGACGTGATGCTGGCCGGGCGGCTCTAGCTCTCACTCAGAGCCCACCTCTTAAGGAGATGACTTGGCAGCAGACTATCCCTATTTCTAAGCTAACTACCTCGCAGGACCCCTGCGGTGCGACAAAATTCTTTAACAAATTCCCTTACCACCATAATAATCTTAGCTTATCACTGTGAGGAAGGCGAAAAAACACCCCATGCAGAGTGCCAATTAGCATGGAGGCCAAAATTCCTTCCTGGCCTTGAGCCCAAGCTCAACGACCGGTACGACCCACAGTGCATAAAGGGAGGGTGGGAGGGTGCTTTCTGTTCCGTTGCAGGCGCGGAATGGCCGCTTCGCGCCTGTTTTTCAAGATGGCGGCCGCGAAGTCTCGCCTCGCGAGACTTCGTCCCGGGCCGCTTCCTCCAACGCCGACGCCGCCGTGCGCCCCGCCCACAGCTTTCTTTGCTACAAGCTGGTGGGGGGGGGACAAAAACCGCCGCCGCGAGAGCCGCTACCCGTTCCGGGCAGGGCCACGCGGCGACGGGACTTGTCCCACACCCCAAAGAAAGACACTGACACCAATTATTTGGATTCAACATAGGCCGCACCAATTTATTAAATTCTTAATTAAGGAGGGGGCTATGCCCCTTCTAGTCCTGCTAACCTTAACTATTAACTCATTTAATACTATTAAACATAAACCTGAGCGGTCTGAAGTTCCTCAGTACCGCCCTAACGCTAACTATAGCTGCTGCTAATGTCACCCCTGTCCGGCCGCCCTAAGCCGGATCAGGAGGCCCATGCCAATGGTGACCCTAAGAAGGTATCGAGGGGATGTTTCCCCGTGCCTTGGACCGCCTCTGTCCTAAGGCCCGGGTGTTGTCCACCTCTTCCTTGCTCTGACGTGATGCTGGCCGGGCGGCTCTAGCTCTCACTCAGAGCCCACCTCTTAAGGAGATGACTTGGCAGCAGACTATCCCTATTTCTAAGCTAACTACCTCGCAGGACCCCTGCCACTAAAGACTGCCAGCTTCTGCTTGGCTAGTCTTGCCCCCTCCTCATCTCTGAAGTAGCCTTTCAAGTTGTTCCTGTACGGCCTTTAGATAAATTTCAAGACCCTCGTCAGATAGGTGTACACCGTCTATCCTATATAACTCCGGCTTGCTAAATTTGATTCCCGGATGCCGAATTATATGACCCCCCAATTCGACTATTAACTTCCCCACTTCCTTGTTAACCTTACGTCTAGCCCTGTCCACCTTACTTGGGCGCACGGCGTTCCTCCAATTTATGCGTTCAAGCATCTCAGACCATACAAATACCGTACTTGGTAAGATTCGTCTTGCTACCTGCAAGTCCGCCTTGATATTGGTGACCAGGTGGAGACCTGTGTCGACCGGGAGATTGTTCTCCCCCAAGTGTATCACCAGTACGTCTGGATGCTGATCCGATGCCAAGGAGTGGATCAAGGGCAGAAACTGTGCCCACTTCATCCCGCTCCGGCCCTTCCACGATACGTTGGCCAGATGGCCCAAACCAAGCTGGGTACCCCAGTAGGTACTCCCCGCTCGCCTGCCGGCCCAGTAGACAATGCTGTGGCCGGCTATGACGACTCGCTGCTGCCGTCGCGGCAGCTCGCCCCCTACGGAAAACACAGACATTGAACAACGTGTTGTTTCTCGTGTTCATCCACCACATCCCTGCACTAGTACCCTCTTATAACTGGACTTTTCTAACATACGCTTTGTATGCTTCCGATTTCCATCTGCCTATCCCTTTTACTTGCTGCTCAGATAATCCCGCAGCCGCTGCACAACTTGCTGCTCCAATCCGAAAGGAGTGTGAGCCAAATTCTCGGGGTGAAAGTCCCATGCCCTTCAACGCTCTGCCCATTAATGCAGAGAATTGATATCTCGTGAGATGTGACCCGTTCTCGTGAATAAAAATTGGACCCTCTCTACTTGGGCGTTTGCCCATAAAGTCAGTTAATGCTTTAACTGGGCAGATGTCTTCCTCATTTATCCTTGCCAGCTTTACCCGTTGACCCCTCCTACGCTGATCCGTCTTGGACCCTCGCAAAATTATCTCCACTCCTTCTGGCCTTATTTGAACATCCTTTATGGATATAACCGGACCCGCTACAGTTGTTGCCGAAGCAGCTGTGAGTTCGCCCACTCGGAATGCTCCAAAAAAGGCCACCTTAAACGCTGTCTGAAACAACTGATTTTCATACTCTGAAAAGCATACCCTCTGTAATTGTTGGCACATGCCCCTTAAAATTGTAGGCGTAATGGGCCTTCTGGCATCGCTGCTTCTTGGAGACTCTCTCTCCCATCCCTCTAACATCTTTCGTACAAAAAACCCGCTGTTAGGGGATTCGTAGCCGGCCAGTTTATTATAAAAGGCTAAAGCAGTAAGTTTCCCGCCAATAGTTCTTGGGGCCAGGCCTCTTTCTTTTAGGCTCACTGCAAACTGCAGTGTCTGGGCCTCTGCGATTGGAAACTGAGTTCCCCACCCTTCCTTGATCCTAAACTCCTGAAATTCGGCCAATGCCTGACTGTAGGCCGCTCTTGTTCGTGGTGCTAATGAACCCTGCACTGCCCGAAACATTGTCACTGTCCAATGTTCCAAATCCCTTCGGGCAGCTCCTCCGGCTGGATCCTGGCTCCCGGTGCCAACTGCCTGAAACGCTCCATCTGTTGGCGAGAGAGTGCGTCGGCTATGCCGTTGTTGATACCCGGCACGTGTTTAGCCGTGAACAATATGTTGTTCACCAGACATTGCCGGACGAACCCTCTCACCAACCCCATTACTCTTCTCGAGTGTGATGATAGCGAGTTCAGCACCTGCACAACTGCCAGGTTGTCGCACCAAAACAAAATAGTTTTGTCTGCGAATTCCCTATCCCATATGTGTATCGCTACCACTATGGGGAACAGTTCGAGGAAAGTCAAATCCCGGGTCCAGCCTTCCCGCACCCACTTAGCCGGCCACAAGGCAGAACACCACCTCCCAGACCAGTATAGTCCGAAGCCCAAGGACCCGGCGGCATCCGATTGGACTTGGAGCTCAGCCTCCAGCAGCCACCTCTGCCGCCAAATACTGACGCCGTTAAAACTCTGTAGGAAGTGGAGCCAAGTTCTCAAGTCGTCTCGCATCTCGGCCGAGATCCTGATGTGACAGTGCCCTGGGAGATTGGACCCCACCCTTTCATAGAGTCTGGATAGGAAGGCGCGGCCAGGCGCCACTACCCGGCAAGCAAAATTGAGGCTCCCCGTTAATGCCTGTAGCTGCCTAACTGTTACTTTGGGGCGCCTCAAAATTGCTTGGATATCCCTAACTAACGCAACTATTTTTTCAACCGGCAAGCGTGACACTTGCTGTTCGGTATCTAACTCAATTCCCAAAAAGGTAAGTACCGACGAGGGTCCAACCGTTTTTTCCGGTGCCAGGGGTACTCCCAGTTCACCTGCCATAGCCTGGAATTCCCTCAGCACGTTTCTACACTCAGCCGTGTCCTTTCTCCCCAGGAATAAAAAATCGTCAATATAGTGCAATATATATTGGGATTTTGTCCTTCTCCTGGCTAACCATTCCAGCAAAGAGCTGAAACGTTCGAAGGCCGAGCACGATATGGAACACCCCATGGGCATTGCCTTATCGAAATAATACTGACCCCCAAACTGGAACCCGAGTAGCTTAAAGCTGTCGGGGTGGACTGGCAGCAAGCGAAATGCGGATTTAATGTCGCATTTTGCCAGGAGGGCCCCCCTACCACACTCCCTCGCCATCTCAATTGCCGTGTCAAATGATGCATACCGAACCGAACACAGCTCGGGGGGTATGGCATCATTCACGGACTGTCCTTTTGGGTATGAGAGGTGGTGTATAAGGCGGAACTCTCCTTCCTGCTTCTTGGGCACTACTCCAAGTGGAGACACATGTAAATCGGGAAAAGGCAGGGTGGTGAAGGGACCCGCAATGCGGCCCTCTTCGAGTTCCTTTCTAATCTTGTTGGCGACCAAGTTTTCCCTTCCTTTTACCGATTTTAAGTTCTTCACCCAGCTCCTTGTTGCCTCGAATCTTGCCGGGATGATAAAACCATCCCGGAAGCCCGACACAACATATTCCACCTCGCCGACCAATGGGCAGCCCGCGAGTGCTTCCTGTAGAGCCTTATACCTAACCGGGGTTGGGGCCCTTACCTCCTCCTTGGGGCTGGTTGTTCCCCGAACTCTGTCTCCCTTGCTGCTTACCCCGAGCGTTCCCCCGCGCTCTGGTGCAGTTAAACTCTGAGTGTCCTCCCCCACAGAGGTTGCAGGCATGCCTAAAGCGGCACACGGAGCGGGCGCAGCCCCCCGACCCGTTGAAATCCCAACAGGTCGCTCCCCTCTGACTCCTACGGCGCCCACCCTCCCGAAAGGGATCGTTCATGGGGGCGACCCCACCCCTTGCTAATGTATGCCCACTGTCGGTCCTGTGCGTGCCAACCACATTGGACATGGACTCAAGCCACAAGTCTGTAGCATACACATCCCACCTTATACCTGGTGTAATCGCTGCCCGCTTTCTAAAACCCTCGTCATAACATAACCAGGCCCCGGGGCTCCCGGAATCGTACGCCCTGCGTACAATGTCCAGGTATTTAATTAATTCAGTCGCCCGTTCGGGGGCCGCCTGAATCATAACCCCTATCAGCACCGATACGGCAGCTGACCAATTCTTCCAATTCTTCTCAACCTTGGGGTGCTTAAACCTTTCCTTGTCTTTTTCTTTCTCACTGGAGTTGGGGTCTGGCACCGGCTCAGTGTAAAGAAGGGAGAATACGTCCACGTATTCTCCTCTCCAAATCTTTTCCCTGGTATGATGGGCCAAGTGGGCCCCCACCGGGGCCCCAACTGCCGCCCAGGTACCCGGCTCCCTCTGACCTGCGGAGGTCGCCTCCGCTTTTCCCCCGCACGTACTACAGGCCCCCTGCTGTTGGTTTGCGGGAGGGACCCCTCTCGCCCCTTGCTTACTTGTACCTGCCTGGGCCTGACTAGTTTCTGGCAACCCTGCTGAGTCCTGGTCGGGCCATGGTACCCATGACCCGACCCACCCCATCCGTACTTCCCGATGGGGTACCTGCTGTTCGGTCTGTTCCCTGTTTCCCGAGCTCTCCCCCTTTTCACACTGGCATTGCTGGCAATGTGTACACCTACCTGCACTCGCGCGGCTGGGGGGTGCCCCGACGTCCTCCGATGATTCCGCGTGCGTCTGCTGGCGGTGTTCATGCCTCCTCCCCATCTCCTCGGAAAGTGCCTCAGGGCGTGGCGTCCTTCCTTGATGCCGCACCGACTGCTCGGCCGGTTGTCGCCGCGCTTCAGCTAGGCCGTCGACTTTTTTCTCCAGCGTCTCGAAACGACCCATAAATGCATTAAGGG
This sequence comes from Sphenodon punctatus, assembly GCA_003113815.1. Lineage (NCBI taxonomy): Eukaryota > Metazoa > Chordata > Lepidosauria > Sphenodontia > Sphenodontidae > Sphenodon > Sphenodon punctatus. The sequence continues at coordinate 4,193,568 of QEPC01000892.1, forward strand.
TCTCCAAAACTGCTGCGAGCTGGTCGCCTCGCGCTCGCTGTGCCGGAGGCTCCTCTACGCTGTCCCTCTGTGGAGACAATTGGCGCCTTCCCCCTCGCCTGGGCGAGGGGGAAGGCACAGCCGGGCGCATAGCCTGGTCTGCTGGGGCTGATTGCCCCGGATCCCTGCCCTCCTGTACAGTTGCAGGGGTTAAACCCCCTGCTGCTACCTCATTTGGGCCACTCTCCACCCTATACCGGGCCGGGGGCTGCACCGTTCGCGTGCTGGCCCTTGTCCTGCTGATAGGCCCTTCTCCCTTGGCCCCCCTAGTTGGGGCGCGCTCATTTTCATCCTCTCTCTCTGTACCTACCTGCCCGCCTGTGGCCACACCACCACCTTCCATCTCGGGAGCCAATCCGTCCCCCCCATCGATCCCCATACCATGGTGCCGGTCACTGGGGGGCTGTTCCTGTGTCGCCAGGCTATTTATGGTGGCCTCACATCCACTCATTCGGGCCTGAAGTGCTTCGAGTACCTCCTCGACCCTCTTGGACAGGGGCTTTTTGGCCGGGCCTTTACCTTTCTTACCCCCACTACCCTTGGCCATGACCACTGCTCCTCACAGCCTCCCTTCCTTTAAGACTGCACTCCCCGCGGCGGTGGCCACTTAACCAGGCTGTTCAGCCTACGGCCTTGCCAGTTCCCCACCCTGCGCCTTTTGTATTGGCGCTATTGGTGAAGGGGTCTGGCCCTTGTGCCCCTCAGTGGACTCCCTGCCCAACTCCTGGCCCTTCGAGTCTCCCCCGCTTGGTGCTGGGGGTTCCTTTATGCTGCCTGGCCTCACTTATCTGTGATTTGAGGCCCTCTGCTGCTGCCACTCCTCGCTGTTAATGTACCCCTTGCACCACTGGCCCTTCTTGGGCTCCGTTGCAGGCTCCACTCGCGCACCGCGACCCCCTCTGGGCGCCCTATGCGGTTGGCCCACCCTGCCCCCTCCTTCCGTTGGGGGCCTATGATGTTAAGGCTCAATCAGCCTTTATTTCTAAGTTTTTCCTAGCCCTGACCCCTCGCTCCTCAAGTCAGTGTCGGGGCAGAGCTCCACGCTGCTTTCGGCTCCGTTGCAGGCGCGGAATGGCCGCTTCGCGCCTGTTCCCCAAGATGGCGGCCGCGAAGTCTCACCTTGCGAGACTTCGCCCCAGGCCGCTTGCTCCGACGACGTCCCTGCCGTGCGCCCCGCCCACAGCTTTCTTCGCTCACAGCTAGTGGGGGGGGGGACAAAAACCGCCGCCGCGAGAGCTGCTACCCGTGCCGGGCAGGGCCACGCGGCGACGGGGCATCTGAATTTAGTGCTAGTCATTGCTGTCATTTGATGCCTCTAGAGATCCATTCTGGACAGCAGCAGTGCAAATGACCCCAGTAATGCATTTCAGCCTAGCCACCAGCCATTGGTGTGGTTCTGGGGGTAGCTCAGACAGACCCTGCTGATAGAACAGGTGTTTTGAGGCAGCTGTGATACTGGAGTCCCAAAGTTACTTCTCAAAGGCCACCAAATAGGCATGGCTCAACATCACCAATAAGTTCTTCTACTGACCATATTTAAATGGTTACCTAATGCTCCTCCTGCTGTTTAATTAATCACACGGGTCTCCCACTGAGCCACTTATCTCCAATGCAGTCTATTCAAAATTCAACTGAGACACACCCCTTTGTTGCACACCATTATGACCATGTAACCCCTCGCCTCAAGTCACTACACTGGCTCCCCATCCGCTTCTGCATACAATTCAGGCTTCTCCTACTCACCTACAAGGGTCTTCACTTTGCAGCTCCTCAGGACCTCTCCTCTCCTCTCCCCCTACACCCCTACACGTGACCTCTGTTCATCACGTAAGATGCTCTTATCTGTGCCCTTCTCCTCCATCGCCAACTCCTGATTCCACGCTTTCCACCTTGCTGCACCATATGCTTGGAACAAACTTCCTGAGGTGATGCCTCAGGCTGCCTTTCTGCCCATATTCATGTCCCGTCTAAAGGGCCACTTCTTCGCGATCACTTTTAAATCATGAACCCAGGCCCTATCCATATCATAGCCTTGTTGATTTCAACTATGTTAACTGAACTAAATAAACTTACTGAATACATGCATCCTGCAGTTATAGGAAGACTTTTATTTGTAGCTGTATATTAGCGCTATAGAAATGATTAGTAGTAGTATCACACAGGTGCTTATTTATAGGAAATGGCTTACCAAGGCCTTTCCTCTGTGTGCTGAAAATGGAAGCTCAGCAGTGCAGGGTGATGGTAGCTGTTGAGAGAACTTTGGGGCTTTGGTACATTATGGTAGCTAGGAGGGCCCTGCTTCCTATCCCGCCATCATAAGTTTTGAAATAATTTCTGGAGATCATACTGGCACTGCACTTACTTATATGTTACTTGCAATTAGGATTTTACTCATCATATTTTAATGTATCAAAGAAATTCCCTTCCACTCCCCACCCCACAAAGCAGGCCTGATGGTAGCTTTAAAAGGGCTAAAACACAGAGGAATTTGCTGAGTGCCTCTTGAGAGAGACAGAGCATTCATCTGCTCCTGTGGGGGTGGCAGGTGCTCAGTAGCTTTCCATAGGAGCTCAGCACAATTAAGTTTTGGGAACTTCTGGTGGAACTGAGGACCTGAGGCAAATCCACAAGCTTCACCTAATTGTTAGTGGCATGACCTGGTAACTGGTAATGATATTACAGACTGTGAAAATGAAAAAAATGAATATAAAGTAATTATCCTTCTCTGCTGAAAAATTAGAAGTTGAATGGCCTGTTGCTATGGTCACAGTGTTTTGTTGACAGCTCTACCCTCTCTCTTTATAGCAGTTAGACCCTTATAGAAACCAACAGGAAAGTAAAGCTTCCTCTCCAATCCGGCATTAGGCTTATCAAATGCGACACCATGACCCTTAGTGGAACGCACGCACCTGCTCTGTATTACAGAGCGGAGTTTGCTTTCACAGCCTAGAATAACACTTAGCATTTGTGGAGTTCTTTTAATCTTTAGAGTACTTTGTAAATGCCAACTAATCAGGGAACGTGGTCAGAAAATAGTCATCACCATCCAGCATGGAAATCTTTCACACTGACTGGCCAGCTGCTAATCATTCTCTCAATACCCCTGCAAGTATGAGTTCCTTTTTGGAGAGGTGAGAGCTCTCAAGGAGTCATGAGGTGAAAAGCAGAACTAGCAGCTGCTCTTTGAAGAGTGCCACACGCCTTGCTTTCCTTGATGGGGCTCAGGGCTGCTCTCACTATGCTAGCAGCTCATCATGAAATGGAGGGAAAAGAAAAGAGATGGTTTCATGCATGCACTTTCCAGGGGTGTAGATACAGGTGGAGTAAGTAGGGCCACTGGCCCAGGCGTTGAGGGGGGGGGGTAGTGGGGCCAGTCCCATCAGGTCATCAAAATGTCCAGTTTTCTCTCTGCTGGAGCAGTCTGTGCCTTCCCCAGTGAGCCTGGAACTGGTGCCACGTCCTGCAGTGGCTGCCCACCTCCCCCCCCCCCCGATCCCATGCCTCACCTACCCCAGCACCCCACATACTCCAGTGCCCCCTGTGCCTCACTGCCCTCACATGCCCAGCTGCCTCCTGCCCTGGCCTCCTCCACCCCCACCCCAGCTGGTATGGAGCCCAGACATTTGACTTGTCCAGGGCCCTATTAAACCTAACCACTGGCACTCTCCCGCCCCTCCTAATCCAGGGCAAGAAAGTAGTGTAGAGGTGCCTAAGCGTCAGGTACATTGCTGGCGCTATATAAATGCTCATAATAATTAATAATAGTGCTAGGTAAGTATTGGGGGAGGGGGACTTGCTTAATGGTTGTGCTTAGGATGGAGGAAGGAATGGGAGGGTCCAGATCATAGATCTATGCCATGGATTCATTCCCTATCCTTGAGGGCATGCCCTCATCATCACTCCCTCTTAGAGTGAGCTTCCCTTTACAGTGCCTTCAATATATAATACAAAGCATTCTGGCAGTAAAGTCTCCCCAGAGCACCTGAAACAGCAGGCCGCTGGACTTTATCCCCAGTCCCCTGAAACTGTAACTCCAGGGCACCTGAAGATAGCAGGCCCCTGGACCTTCAGGTTAGGCTTGGCAGGCACACCGGTCAATTGCCTAGTATTTGATCATCGTCAAATATTCCCTGAAGCCAGGAGTGCTGCTTGTGCAGGTGGCAGCTTACCTTTTAAAATGTTCATATGATGTCATTTGTTAGCAAAGGCAGGAGTGAGGGCTGCTTGCTTCAATGCCCTGCAGCAGTCGGGGGACATCCCTCCCCCCACTCGCATACACACACACCAGATTTTCCCACCAGTCCCCATACACATAACTATAGACAGCCCCCCACTACATTTAGGAGCAGGACCCCCCATGCTGCTTCTCTCCAGAGTTTCTTCAGCCTCCTTTCCCTTCCCCTCTATTAAGCCACGTGAGTTGGAGCTGCAGGAGGTACTCTGTGTTAACAGAGGGCATTTTTACACACACCATAAATTGTTGGTCATAAGTTCCAGATGCAGTCTTCTCACATGCACTGTCCTGAGGCAGTTCCTGGATGCACTCTTCACACAAATGCTGCCCTGAGGCAGTCTAAAGTAGCCGCAGCTGTAGACGTGAGGGGCTGCCATGGAAACCAAGTGACCACAGCTGCCTGGAGCAAAGCAATTTACCAGAACTTTTTACACACAAAAGTTCTGTGAGAAGTTCTATGCAGAAGTTCAGAGACCCAGATGTTTACGATCTGGGTGAGTGATTTAGACACTTAGAAAGTTCAGGATGTAACAGCAACCAAACATCCAGGAGAAATGTGTTAAAAAAAACACCCAGAGAAGCCAAACCTAGCAGCATAGCAAAATGTCTCCTACTGGCCATCTGCTGCAACTGCAGGTATCTTGGAACAGGAACACAATCTGTCATTATAGTGGCAAAGGTCACACGTACCTAGGACTGCCCATCACTCGTGCTGCAAGAACTAGGAATTATCCCCTCTATGTGATATGGCTGCCTGCTTTGTAAAGCTCCTGGGAGGGACTGGACTTGAGTCTTCTAGAAAAACAGTAGGTTAGAAACAGAACTGAAGGCTACTGCTTGAATTAATCACAAGAGATACTGTGAGACATTAAATTATGGCGAGTTGGGGAAAGGCAAAATCATTTGTTTGGCAATGCGGCTAATATGAAAACTACTTAGACTTTGTTGATAAATTAGTATCCCCATCTTTTATGTTATGTGCTGCCCATGTGGTGCAGCTTTTCATTCATGATGTTGAGGATTTGACAACTTTCTCATCACATATCAAAAGTGAAAATCATTGTCAAGTTTTAAAAAAATAAACAAATACCATCAGCCATATTTCAGCGCTACTTAGCACAGCATTCAATTGCATCCACACTGAGTAAGCCTTTACTCGATGGGCATTCTCTATTCAATATCTCAAAGATCTTCAAACATGCAAGAAGGTACTTCAGTCAGCTGCTGTTGAAGAAGGGGTGACCCTGCGATGCCCTTGAGTAATCCACATTGACATTCTTGATAATGATGTGTTTTGGATGAGGAACTCAAAATGTATTTCACTGCTTGATCCTGTAGCCCAGTCCTGTCAGAATATAGAAAATGATAGTTCTACTTTGTCTGATGCCAAGAATGAGTTCCTGAACATTAAGAAATATATCCATGAGAATACTGTACAAAGTCCACGTACAGAAGCTGAAGAGAAAAAAACAATAGACAAAATACTATCATGGGAAAATCAAGTGATCAATCCAGCATATAATGCTGCTTATCTTCTTGATTCACATTTCCACACCTATGATCTTTCTGATGATGAATTTGATTCAACTCGCAACCTTATAGTCACTGTTGCAAATGTTAAAGGATCTTAAAACAACATGGAGCACAATTCCAGCAGTTGAATCAAAACAACTTGCTCTGTCATCATGGTGGAAAAGGTAGTGGCTTCCTTGCAGTCGAGTTAGTTACAGTGGCAGAAGTTCTTTGTAACACTCTCATGCACTATTGCATGTGTGGAATGAAACTGGTCAGTTTGGGGCATCATCCATTCAAAAACCAGAAATAGACTGAACACCTCCACTGCTGGGGATTTTGTGACCAACTACCACAATTTAACATTAGAAAAGAAAATAGATGAAGAGTTGACTCAGTATTCAGATGAAAAGGAAAAAGGAGATACTGATGACGAATTTGAAGATGATGAAGCAAAAAAAAAAAAAGCTGATGAAGATAATGCAAAGCAAAATGCTTGAAGAGCTGGCCTGTTGCCTACTTAGCATAACTGCCTTTCAAAATTGCCTTTTATAGTTGCTGTTATTTTGTTTTATTTTTAATTTCATTTTTCTTTAAACATTTGTAACTATTTAGGGTGACCCTGGGGTACCAGGATAAAAACCAAGGAGAAGAAGAACTGTGCAGTTTGAATATCATTTTCATTTATTGTAACCTAACGTTGTTAAAAGTTATAATTCGTTAAAATTTTTCAGAAGTTAATTTCATTGGGTACTTTCAGACATGACGCTAACCACCCTTTAACCACCCTTGGTGGTTATTTATGCATGTTTCAGGGCTGCATAGGGCACCAATACAGCCCTGCAACATGCATAAAATATTAAATAACCACCAAGGGTGGTTAAAGGGTGGTTAGCGTCATGTCTGAAAGTACCCACTGTTTCACAATAACAGTTCTAATTTGTTTTTGTAATTAACATAAGTAGCTAACCTGTTGATGATTAAAGTCTCCCTTTGTTATTGTTCTAATAAATTAATGCTTTAAAAATACTTGACCATTATTTGACCAATACTTGAATTCAACCAACAGTTGGTCCAATAAAAGCTATCATTTGAACCTCTGGCTACACTACATGTCTGAGAAAGGGCCACGTGGGGCCTGAAAGCTTGCTTATTCCCACCATCACCCATTGGTCCAATAAAAGATATCGTTCAAACCACTTTGCCTCTCTCTCTGTCACTTGGGACCAATACGGCAATCACACTCTCTCTGGATTGCAAATTTTTTAAAACAGTCAAATGCCCAACTCTACTTTCAGGTACAACTGAACATTCCCCTCCCTGGGGTACTTGTAGCTGCTAGCGTCAGGAGCCATACGCGCTGCTTCCTTCCCAGTTTGGAGCTTCGATACATCTGCCTTTCCCTAGCTGGGTCTTCCTGCTTATATAGCCCGGACTGGGCTCAGCTTGAGCCTGGCTGTAGCTGCTAGTGGCAGGGTGCTTGACCAGACGGGGAACTGATTCTGCTATGATTCAGCACAGCCAGTAAGCACACTGCCACAGGACCAAATAAAAAGCAGCTGCAAGCCAGATTTGGTCCATGGGACAGAGGTTTCCCACCCTGAGGTACAGCATATATTGCATTGCCCATTGGAACCATATTTTAAAAGCCCCAAAGTGTATTACAAACAGGTGTGTGAAAAAACGTCGTTCAGCCACATGAGTTGGGCAGATAAGATTTATTTCAAGCTTCTCAGGAGATCTATGCCAGAGGAAGCATAGTTCTTTGAGAGAGAGTATCCCCTTATCCCACCCTCAGCACACACATTGGAGCATGGGAAGCAGCAGGAGCCCAGAAGGAGAAACAGTTTTCTCATTCAGAAGCTCTTTATCATAGCAGCACTGGGCCCAGGACTGTTTGAATAGGAGAGTGGGATTGCTGGCATGCTTATTTACATGCAGTACAAATGTTTATGATGCTTTCTTTGCCCATGCAGCCACATTCTACATATAGCAGATTTAAAATCGGGCCAACATTTAACCTTAGGTACATTTTTGGCTACAAGGCTGCTTTGGTGACAGGTTAAGCATTCGTTATTTGATTAGAAGTCCAGGATGCAGATTCCTTGCTTGTAGTTTTGCAGGATCTCTCACTGACGCTTGCTATGTATGCATAGCATCTGGTAGCTAATGTGGAAAGCTGTTGAGCTCTAGCTTCATTGTATAATTAAGAGGGCTGTTTCTTGCTCCCTGTATCATTTGCTTCAGTGAATCACCACAGCCATTCAGACGAGTGCAGGAACTGTTGTTTAAAAGAATGGAAGCAAAAGAGAGTTGGAGCTTCATGGCAGGGTGCATCAGCTTCCTCTTGTCACAGCTTGTGCTTCTGCACATTCACACTTCCTCCCAAACCAACCATCCTTTATCCTGCCAGTGCTTCCCATGCATTCTGCATCAAGCCCTTAACGGAGGGGAGAAGGCCTTGCTTTCAGCACAAAAAGCAGCGATGGTTCCTAAATCAGTTTTTGTCTAGGAATGTGCAAGTCCTCTCCATCCAGGAATCCCAGCCTTCAGCCAGCGTGGATAGCCATCAGACGGCTTTGCTTGTACGTCACTTTTGGAAGACCTAAAGGAGAGGCCAGCAGAATAGGACATCTTTCTCTCATACATGCTGCCCAAGATGGATTTGTGGCTAAGGGAATTCCTTGGCCAGGAACATCAAATGACAGAAAACCCCAGCAATGAATTCACACAAACTGTGTGGCCTTTTCTTCACCCTGTGCTAGTCCATGACTTGTATAGGATGATTAATCTGCTTCTGTAGTATTATTATTTATATATTTGTTTGGATTTATATCCTGCTCTTCTCCCAAGAGACTCAGAGTGGTTATAATCATGTAAAAATACAAAGACCAGTTAAAAATTACACACATTAAAAAACCCAATTTAAAATTACAATAATCCCAACCCACAAAACCATCCCCATCCTCCCACCCCATACCTGTACCCCCCTCACAGGGGGGGGGGGGAGGCAGGGCACTCCCACCCTCCTTCCCATGCTTGTAACTTCCCCTCTCACGGGGGGCCAGCCTTGTCCCAGATGGTGCCAGCCGGGTATTCAGTGCAGCATCAGTGGCTTGGGGGGGGGAAGTAGTAGGGTGGCCATACCTCCCCTTTAAAACAGGACACTTATGAAAAATACATGGTGCAGGGCTACATTGGAACCAATGCAGCCCTGCAACATGTATTTTTCATAATCACCCTCTTTTAAAGGTGAGGTATGGCCACTCTAGGGAGGAGGGGGTTGGCCGTTGTTTGTAAAGACACCCTGACTTTTTGGAGGTATCGAGTGCCTAACTCATCCTATATAGAGAGTGTGTCCACTTTGTGCTGGATTTGGCCAGGAAAGGGAAGCAGGGTTTTTGGTTGTTTTTTTGGTATCCTAGATCAGGGGTGGGGAACCTTTTCCCTCCCGGGGACCACTTTGAAAACTTGCACATGCTCCGAGGGCCACACAGAAATTGGGGCCAGGGTGCTTAAGGAATGCATTCAAGGAAAGGAGGGCCCAAATCATGGATTTGTACCATGGATCTGTCCCCTCTCCTTGTTTGCATGCCCTCAGCTCTGCTCCCTTCCCTTGAGCTCAGTTTTTCAGTGACTGGAGGTAAGAACTGGATCCAAGGACCAGATCCAGGAAGTGGAAAGGGGCCACATAAAAACCTGCCACAGGCCGCGTTTGGCCCCCGGGCCTGAGGGTCCCCACCCCTGTTCTAGATGAAGGCCATTTAAAAATCTTGTCAATAAGGACCAAGACCTTAAACTTACTTCTGCTTTCTGCGGAAAGCACAGGTGTAATGTGTTTGATGTAACCTCTGATGCTGAGGTGGCAGAGGTCTAATGAGAGGGCTTCAAGGCAGGGGGTACTCTGCCTATTGCAGACCTTGGGTGCAGCCACATAAGATGCCTACTACACATTGGGCAGCCTTATCCCACTCATGTGGCCGGCATGGGGCATTCCAGGCCAGGGAGTGCCCTGTGTGTGGATGGAGTGAGCAGTGTGTGGATGGGGCAGCCATGCAGGGGATGGGGCGCGTGTTTGAAGTGCTCCCCCTCGCAGGACACCCATGCACCCTGCCCCCCCTCTCTTCTCATTTAAAAACACTCAGTTAATTTATTGCAAAATCTCAGTATTGATTTCCCCCCCCCACACACACACCGTCTTTGCTTAGAGTAGCTTCCCACGCATATGTTCAGGATGTGAGGGTGAACTTACTCATTATCATGATCTCAGCATATGACTCACCTACTCCTCTGAAACTTTGGTTCCACCAAGGATAGAACAGTGTAGCCAGCCAGTCTGTTCACAAGATTTCTTCTGCTCACAGAAAATAGGGCTTCAAATGCAGGTTTATCATCCTGCTTCTGCAATGCTTTTCTGAGGGACTTGAATACTAAGTCACTGCCTTAATGAGAGCTACTAATCAATCAGAACGTTAAAGTGTAATTTTTGTGTGTGTTTTTTTTTTTTTTTAAATCTACATGTTATTTTGTAACATTTTTCTCTATATCATAGCCTCCTGGGCTAATGTCACCGTTCTGTCAGTAGAAATACCCTCACCCGCAGAACCCTAATGTGTATGAAAATGTGTCATTGGTCAATAATCACTGTATTCATTCCATGTGCACCTTCTGGAAGAATATTTTGTTGTTCTTCAGGTAGGGTTTCCCATTCAGAAAAACACAGCCTAAGTCACCTGAAGACTCTGCAGCTGGAAATTATTCTCAGGTTTCATTTTCAGCATTCATTTTCAGCAGCGATGCATGGTTTTGGGTGCCTCAGGTTTTTCTGTGGTGCCTCAGAGAGGACAGAGCTCCAAATACCAGGAGCTCAGCTCTTTCAGAACATTAGGCCGCTCCGTAGTGTCTTAAGCAGGGCACTCAAAAGTGAAAGCATCCAAAGTCTCTAGTGTCCAGTGCTGGATCCAGGGAAGTTGAGACCCTGCCTTCACAGGAATGCTTGATGGATACATACACACTGGCTCATTCATTAAAAAAAGAGAAAAATATTACCCTCATTCTTTTAAAAACAAACAAAAAAACCCCTTTATTTTTTCAAGTAATAGCCATTAGCCATCCTCCTCCAGTGATTTTTGATGTTCCATTAAATATAACATCCTCTTTAGAGGCTGGGGCTCTCTGAAACGATCCGCAGGCTCCATGGGCCCCTATGTTTAGGGCTACCATACCTCCCCTTTAACAGGGGATGCTTATGAGAAATACAGGTTGCAAGGCTGCACTGGAACCAACCTGCAACATGTATTTTTCATAAGCGTCCCCTGTGAAAGGGGAGGCATGGTAGCCCTACGGCTATGTTACACGACATCTGTCTTTGCTTGGGAACCCCCTCCTGAATTGCCACAAGCCCTCCAGGGGCCGAGGCTCCCCGTGTTTGAGGCCTCACGGGCCGGTATTTGACACCAGTGCTTTTCACACTCGTGGTGTCCCATCAGGCTTATTCATGGAACCCAGGGATTCGGAGCCTTTAGGCGATCCTGTGCGGTTGCAGCGTCTACAGGTTTCTGAATCCAGCCATGCTAGGGATTTTTGAAACTTGAGGGTTTCCTATATTGTTAAGCCTTCTAGCTAGAGAGAATAAAATATAAATATGACCGTTCGTTCGGCTTAGATTACTTTTATTGTTGATAGAGGAAACCACCAACAAAGAAGAGACACCTGCAGTCTCTTGTTCCAGAAACCAATGGGTGCACAGACCATAACGCAAACCACTTGCACCAGGGGATATTTTATTTTTATTTTATTTATTTAAAATTTAGATCCTGCCCCTCCTGCCCACAGGAGATCTCATTTGGAGAATAAGTCTATGGAAGGGGACACTCACTTAGCCTCTGAAATAGAGGCCATGAGCATGTCAGCAAATGAATGTGCATCCTCAGCAATGGAAATGTCAAACATCAAGAATGTATTATTATACCTGGCTGCACACATGGATAATGTAACATGTGGAAACAGCTAGTGACTCATGCTCTTAAAGATCCTCCATCTTTATTCGCCTCACAGTCTTTCTTAGTAGCATACAGAGACAATAGGAGCAGCTTGAACCCCAGGGCAGTTAGTGTTGGAGCCAGCAACTAGTGATCGTGTAAGTCCCACAGATGTGAATTGGACTCATACTTGCGCTAGGAGGTGGCACCTGCACAATATGCCTTGAGGATCTTTCCAGACAGTAAATTAAGATATATTTTATCTTAATTATGGAACTTACTCTCCCAGAAGGTTCATCTGAGCCTGCTCTGTGCTCTCCTTCCAGAGGCTATGTAAGACCTTTTTAATCTGGCCAGGTGTTTGGCAAGCAGGGATAGGGTTTGGGGAGTTTTGAGACTAAAGGGATGGGGAAGTTTGGGGATTTTGTGTATTGTAACCCACCTTAAGCCCTTGGGATAGGGCAGGATAATATATTTAAATAAATCAACTGATTTTTATCATAACTTTGTGTGATCTTTTGAGTTTTGAAGAATTCTTATGCATCTCAGAAGCTTGCACACACTCACTGCTGGTCCAATAAGACGTATTTCAGGGGTCCATGGTCACTGCATTTGCCCCACTGGTGGCAATGGGGAAAATGCAGTGAACATGGGTGCCTGGTATCACTGAGACCAACATGACAGACTCATCCTGTGCAACAGTACCATACAGATGGAAGATTTCTTGCATGGAAAGAGGCAGTATACAGAAAACATACTAGTAACTACATCCTCATGTAAGGATAAATTGTAATTATTTATCATATACTTTCCAGCATTTTGACCTTTGCTCATTGAAATAGTTTTCCAGCCTCTCGCCTTTCAGATTCTGAAAGCTCTTTGGGTTTTTTCAGACGAGATGCTACGGATCTGACTGCCCCTCTGAAGGTGGAGTGGCCAGATGCCTGCTCCCGGGAACCACCGAGCACCCACTAATGGCCAGGCACAGAGCCATGCTGGGAAATCTGGAGTACTCCATGTGGGGTTCCGGTCCACTGAACACCCAACAACAAAAGGGAGGGGATAAGGATACAATATTGAATAATACAATATATATAAACCAATCTTATTCCAAACTTGTACATACACACTCACAAAACACGAATGTAAAATGCAAGGAGCATCAATAGGACCATTTGTGAAATAGTAACAATGGATACATGCCAAATAGGCCTCAAAATGTAGGCATGTTGTATCAATTTTGGGTTACAGTCCACCACATTTTGAGCTGAACCTCTCTGCGTGTTTGACATGTCTGCTAATAATACTGCAGGAAATGGCTTCAATGTGTAAGATAGCAAGTAGCCTCCTTTACAAAGTCATCAATTCTTCATGAGAGAGAGAGAGAGAGAGTTCAGCTAAACGTAGATCATTATTGACATCCTTCCAGAACCGTTGCCTAAATTTGGAGCCTTCTCTGGGATTAACATTTCTATTCCGAAAGTAATCTAAACAGGGATAATATCACATTAGTGTATCTCTAGCTAACTATGAAGTTTAAATACACAGATGAATGTGATTTGACTGTGCTTTAACTAGATATTTTCAAAATATAAACGAATGGTGTACATGACATTCATTCACACTGCCCTCACCATAAAGATCAATTCACAAACTCAGGATGGGCCAGTAGGACCAAAATAGTCCAGAAAAGTCATAAGAACAGAAGAATATAAGTCCCATCATGCTGGGTCAGACCAATACCCTGTCTAGCCCAGCATCCTGGATAAAAACAGGAGCCCATGCACAGCTGCCCCTTGCAGGTTCTACGTGATGAACGGGACAGATGGGCAGGCGCCACGCTCCATTCCCCACACACAGCCCTGACGCACAGCCACGGTAACCCCCAGGTACAGAAAGCCACCCTCGCGGTTTTCATCATGTTTATTTTCACTTTTTGGAGTGCTCCAAAGAGCAAAAGTGAACAAGAACAGGGGCTGCTAGAGTGAGAGCGAGGGGAATACTTGCTCCCCGGACCACTGTAGGTGCTCCACCTGGGACTCTGTGGTCCTGGCGGGTGTGTATGCACGCAGAGGCTGCGCACACCCTAACAGATAGGAGGCGGTCTCGTGGGCACCGATTCACCCTCCTTAGCTAGCATGCGTCTGGCTCCACATTCTCTGGGACAATGCCATGAGTGGGGGGGTGGTGGGTGCAGGCGGACATCTAGCAGCCACCTAATAGATGGACATGTGGTGACCCCTCTGATGTGGGCTACTTTGGAAGTGCCCAATTGGTTATAACGGAGTGATCCATTTCCTGCTACTCCTTCCCAGCCCCAACGTTCGGAGGTCTCATCTCCTGAGCAGCTTGGCTAACAGCCATCTAGGAACCTAACCTCTAAGAATTTGTCCAAGCTCTTTTTGAAACTAGTTCACAGTATCCTCTAGCAGTGAGTTCCACAGGCTAATTGTACGCTGAGTGGGGGGAAAATACTTTTTTATAATTTCTTTTGAACCTATTGAGTCAAGTAGTTTCAAAAAAGTATGGCTGGTTAGGTATTGTGTGTGTTACCGTTCTCTTTCTTTTTCTTTTCTTTTTTTAAAGGTTTTTATGTAATGTAATAATTTGCAATACAATAGCTGTGTTTACTTTTACAAACAAAATACCGTCCCACACAACACCTGGGATAAATTCCTTCCCGCTACAATCTCGCGTGGGAGTTAACTATAATAAATGAGCAATGCTCCATCTAAATCCTATCTTGTACACTTCACTGTCTTGACAGACACCCTTCACATGTAAAAGTCAAAAAGGCATGCTCTTTCGTCCGGTGAGTACGGTTTTTCTTGTATTACCCATAGGCAAGGAAGTCATCGAACCTGGAATTTCTCCATTTGGTCATGCAGTTTCACCAACAGTCTTTCCATAGAGAACACATACCCCACCCGACTCAACCATTCCCCTTCAGAGAGGGGACTTTCAGATTTCCAGTTTCTGGCAATTACATTAATTGCAGCCAGAGTGAAACTAATGCAAGAATCTCGCACTTTCCGCATTATTACTTGTTTTGGATACAAACCCAAAAGAGCACTCTCTGGTGTAAAAGGGATCGGGCACCCCACCATCTCTTCCATGTAACTCCAGACCACTCTCCAAAAGCGCTGAACTTTGTGGCAAGCCCACCAACAATGCAAGTACGTTCCTACTTCCCCACACCCCCGCCAACAGTTACCTGTTCCCCCTACCTCTACATGCTTGAATTGAGCAGGGGTCATGTAGTATCACATCAGTAACTTCACTTGCGTTTCTCTGGCCTCTAAAGAGGAGGCACAGACGTTTATATGAGAAATAATCTCCTTCACTTCGGAGTCCTCAAAGTTCTTGTCTAGATTCTTCTCCCAGCTACCTATGTATCCCAACTCTTTGCTATACCATATTTTTAAAAATTCTCTATAGATCCTGCCCAATCCACCCCTATTGCACGCTCTCTCAAATAAGATCTTTTCAATGCTGTGCGGTTCCCTGCTCTATTCACAGATGCATCCTGGCTGGGTAAAGGCACTCCTCAGTTGGAGGTATTGGAAAGGGTCTACTTGACATTGTATCTTTTCTTCCAACTCCTCCTGTGTAATAAAGGTTCTCTCATTGAATAATTGCTCTGCTCTAAAAATCTGCTTTTGACCTAGGGTGGCTCTGATACTAGCTGCCGTGTTATGCTTTGTTAAAATTCTAAGGTCAATGGGCTTGAACGGTGAAGGATCTGTTGATCCCTTAATTTTTTTTAAGATCAATTTCCAATTTTTCCAACCCCCCCATACAAATGGGTGCTCCTTCCAAGCAGTTCCCTCTATTGCGCCCGTATCCATCAAGTAGTTCCTGAAGTTTCCTATCTTAAGGCTATTAACTTCCATCTGGGCCCAATTTTGTTGCTTCGGTGTATGGTACCAAGTTTTGAGTGCACTTAATGATGCTGCTTTATGGTATAGCCTTAGATCCGGGAGGCTTAGCCCTCCTGCTTCCCTAGCTCTCATCAATGTTTCTTTCTTAATTCTAGTTTTTTTGTGTGACCACACTACCTCCGCCAGCAACTTATCCAATTGGGGAAAAAAAGGATTCAGGTTCTCTTTCTAATACAGTGCTTTTAGTAAGACTTTTGGGGAAAATTCTCTATGGTTTTTTTTTCATACCACAGGAAATTTCCAACTGGAGGAAATATTTTGACATTTTTTTGGTGCAAATATTGACACTTGGCAAAAATTTCCAATGAAAAAATTAAGTGAAAACTTTGGAAACAGTGTTCCACACAGACTGTTGTCCACCCAGCCCTCTCACTTGTGTGTGTGCATTAGCTTGGTTACAGTTTCTAAAAGAATAAAATCCAAATTGATGGCAGATTTGAGAATGGTTTGAAATCTGTTTCTGTAATTGTTAAATATCCTTGGAAAGGGCTAAATGACCTAAACATCCTGATGTGAATTTCTCTCTCTCTCTCTCTGTTTTTCTAGATATTGTTTAAACAGCTGTGATTTCTCTCTTTCTCAATGTTTACTCTAGTACATGGGCTGTATTGAAGTATTGCAGTCAATGAGGTCTCTGGACTTTGGCACCAGGACACAAGTCACCAGGTAAGTGGTGTGAGGCCGACGTAAGAAAAGAACTGAAACATTAATTTGTGTTGAAAGCCTTCAGTGTGGGTCATACTGTGTTAAACCAACAAATCAAATTGTACTATGTCAGACACAGGCTAATTGTATGCTGAGTAAAATATACTTCCTTTTATTTGCTTTGAACCTGCTGAGACAAACAGTTTCCAAACAACCTACTGGGCTAACCTACTGAGTCCTAAAGTTCTTTTGTCTGAGTTGTACATTTAAAGCAGTGATTTGAAGTATTTTCCCATAACATTATGCTGTGCCTACCCTACAAAATAAATCTTACTTAACACTTAAACCTAGCCCCCTCCTGAGTTGTCCCCCACCACTCTTCACTCAGTTTTGGGAGCATTTATGACTTAATAAAATGTTGAGCTTTATGGTTGGTCCCACTGCACACCAGTAGCCAACTCTATCTGACAATGGGATCAGAGGAGAGCTGTGCAGGGTGTCAAACTTGCTTCATGTTTTAGTTTTGAGGTTTTAGATCAGCAAAAAATGAACTGTTTGTCACTTGTTTGCCCAAACAAAGCAAACCAGTTTCTTGCCCAAGCAAAGAAGTTTCTTTGTTTGGGCAAGAAACTTCTGGTATTGGCTATTGCCAATGATATAAAAACATGTCACCATTCAGTAGGATTCAGTAAAGACAGCTCATGGCTTCCTCATGGCTGTTTAAATGTGACATTTTCTGTCATGTCATCTGGAGGGGTCTGCACTGTTCCTGCAGGAGGCTCAAGAAAGCCAGCCCAGAACCCAGGAACCGTGGAGCAAAGG
>QEPC01000892.1:4210841-4228550 GCA_003113815.1 Sphenodon punctatus
CCCCGCCTCTCCCACACTCCGTGCCCCCCCCTCCACTGCCTGTCAATCTTTCGGCCAGGGGAAATGTAGGAGAGGCAGGACCTCTGCCTCTGCCACATTCCCCCTGGCCAAGACAGCCAGGCAACGGAGGGGGCCAGTGGAAGTGAGGGAGAAGCAGAGGTCCTGCCTCTCCCTCACTCCATGGGTGGCCCCCCTCCATTGCCTGTCAGTCTCTCGGCCAGGGGAAATGTGGGAGAGGTAGGGCCTCTGCCTCTCTCTCATTCCCCCTGGCCGAGACAGTCAGGCAATGGGGTGGGGGGTGGGGGGCAGCGGAACCTCCGGTGCGGCAGGCAGGGTGGCGGCTGATTTAATCTGCTGCCGCGTGCCCGCCCCACCCAAGACTCTGAGCCCGGCGCAGGGCTGAGGCTGGTAGTGGCTGTGGTGATGGATCAGGTAAATGATCCGATGTCTGGACTTGGGGATGGGAGGAGTGGAGTGGCTCTCCGCCCGTCCCCGAGCCCAGGCCCAGGTAGCGCGCTGCCCCCAGACTGAGCCAGGGAGCGCCCCTAGGCCTGCTGAAGAATAGCCTTTGTTCCCCACCCTGGGCCCTCCATACCGTAAGGCCAGCCCTGGTTGTCAGTAAGGCAAGGCAAGAATTTACTGGGCATTCCTTGCTTAGCAGAGTTTGTCTTCCAACAGATATTGGGGTAGTTGAAGGCCCCCATTAGTACTCCTTCCTGCCTCCTTGAAAGATCTGCAGTCTGTTTTAGGAAGGCATCATCCATGTCTTCTGCTTGGTTTGGTGGTCTGTAGTAGACTCCAACAATGAAATGGTTTTTATTTCTT
The DNA here is from genome assembly GCA_003113815.1 of Sphenodon punctatus. Lineage (NCBI taxonomy): Eukaryota > Metazoa > Chordata > Lepidosauria > Sphenodontia > Sphenodontidae > Sphenodon > Sphenodon punctatus. Next base: position 4,211,667 of record QEPC01000892.1, read on the forward strand.
TCACCTTTTATGAAAGGTAACTGTCCCCAATCCAGCTGCAGAGCTTACCAGTGGTGGCAGCAGGATCAGGGATGGGAGAGGCACCCTCTTCAACTTGCAGAAGTGGCAGCGGCAGCAGCAGGATCGGGGCAGGAGAAGTGGCGGTGGCAGCTGGATCAGGGGCAAGAGAGGTGCTCACTTCAATTTGCCATCCTAGGTGGCTCTGCTCCTGATACAGCGCGGAGGTTAGCAGTGATGGCAACAGGATCGGGGGTGGGATGAAATGGCAGAAGCTAGATGGGGAGGAGGGAGCCACCTAGGGGGTGCCTCTCCTGCCCCCGATCCAGTGCAGAGCTTATTGGCAGGACACCTAGGGCAGCATGTTGAAGAGGGTTCCTCTCCCATCTCATCCAGTGAAGAGCTTTTCGCTGCTGGTTTTGGTGATGATAGGGCAGCTGGATAAGGAGCGGCAGAGCTTTCCCCTTCAACTCTAATGGAAGTTGCCTACATCTCTTAAAATCACGGAATCCGTGACCTTTGTGACCTCTGTGCCAAAATCATAGTTAATCACAGTTTATTCTGCATCCCAGAATAGTTGACGTGTTGACCAGCCTGACAACTCCCATCATGCTTTCTTCTAGCCATTCCCCTGGTTGCAGGGAATGCAAGGTAGCCTGCTATGCAGGGCCTTAGCAGTGGCTGGCACTTAAACTTTTTGTTGGGTGTTGGGGAATAAAAGCCTAGGGTGGATACAATATGTCCCAAATAAATACCCATAGGTACACCCCTCATCCCCCTCTGACACACTCACCCACTCATCCCCCTTACAGACAAACACATGCCCGCCTCCCAAAAGGAAACTAGACCTGCTTCCTCTGTCCTTGGAAGCAGATGTGCTGCTGCTGCCAGCTGAGGATTACAGTGGTTTGGGGTGGCTCTAATCTAACTCTGGGCAGCTGCAATCAAGTGCCTTTTAAAGGGCATTTTCAGAGGAACAAACTATCCTGGGAAAATTAGAATAATCTCTGGTGATTGTTATTCCGGGATAACAAAGTGGCACCTGTTTAGATGGGCATTTCTATCCCAGGATAACTTAATTCAGGGATAGTCCATGTGAACAGTACATTGTGATCATTAGAGTCTCTGGGATGAATTAAAAATCCCACAATGCTTTTCTGCTGAGTTCAGAGCGATTTTTTCTGGGACTCAAATGTCACGTCCTTTCTCTGCAACGCCATGTCCTCTGTGCAACTGAGCATTCTGAGCATTTCTGGGCACGTACCCTGCCGTTAGACTCTGTGGCGCTAATCGCCAGGATAGTTGACTATCCCGGGATATGTCGTTCAGACGGACATTATCCTGGGATAGTTTAACAACTGGTTGTTATAAACGCCAGCAGTTGAGGTTTTAGAACACCCTGATATTTTTGTTATCCCAGGATAATATTAATCACTGTTGACAGCATTTAGACGGACAAACTATCCCGGTAATAATGCTCTTATCCTGGGTTAAGTGTCTGCTTGTCTGTCTGAAAATGCTCTCAGCTCCCAGTTCCCAAGGGCACCCTGCTGTGCTATTGCTAGGATGCAGAAAAGGGATAAAGATTGAGCAGCCGTCTCTGTACTCCACTCTGTCAGCAGCCTGTTTTTGGAGCCATTAGCAGACATAGAACTGAGCTTGCTCTCACATCCCGAGCCTAGTTTGGATCCAGCCCTCCACACTGGTGTTCTTGGGCAGTGGGATTTGCTAGTGAGGGGCAGAACCATTGCTAGCTCCAATGGGTGAGCCACCACTGCCAGACCTAAAATGCCCCTCAGAAAATCCCTGAGACCATTGTTCTCCCCCTAAGGGGTTTGTGTTTGAGCAATGCAAAGAAAGGCAAGAAACAGTGAGGAAAGAAATTTAAACCTTAATCTTCCATGGAATTATTGGCATAAACAAAATATGGCAAGGGGACTCAAAACAGTGCAATAAATATTCTGACTTGGCCAGCAGCTTTGGTCAAAGGAAGTGGCTGGAATTGATTGCAAGATTCTGCATTGTGTTTAAATAAAGCTTTTGCTTTAGTGGCTGGAGGTGAAGACTTCCCTTGGAAAAAATGCATTGTAAAAAGCTGAAGTCATTAAAACTCCTGAGCTCCATGCTTTAATGCAGTCTTAATGCATTTTTATGCTCCAAATCAGAAACTGTTTGCAGTCACAATCAACGTACACAGACCCATTTCCTCTTCTTGCATTTTAAAAAAGTTACTGGAATATTAAACAATTCCCTGCCACAAATTAGTCACAGATCAAACAGCAAGTTATAGCATCATTGCCCCAAAAGAACCTTTTCTTTTGCCTGTGGCATAACACGTTGTATTCTCCAGAAGTTCTAGAAGCCAGACTGTGAGGTAACATGAATGCCTGCCCTGGAGTATGCCATTGCACTTAAAATGTTGATAGTTTATTTGATAGTTAATTAATACGATACAAAGTTTAAAGGAAACGTACCAAGTTAAATTTGGCCCTAAATTTAGATTTTGAGAGCTCTGTGAAGAACCATAGAAATGAATATCAAGTAATAGTACAAACATGTCAAGACAAAGTCAGGAAGGCAAAGGCATGTATTGAGCTTCAAGTAGCAAGGGATGTTGGAAACAATAGAAAGGGGTTCTACCAGTATGGTTAAAGCAAGAGAAAAGTTAAGGAAGTTGTGGGTCTACTGCTCATTGGGGAAGGTATGCATGTGGGACTCTAGGTTCATGGGCCCTGGTTTAGCTGCACTACCTGCATATCCTTGAATTCATTAACATTGGGATGGCCTCACAAATTGCATCCTACAACCCTCAAGGAATTATCTTGAAAAATCTCAGAACCACTAGCTATTACTTTGCAAACACATGGCGAACAAAAGAGGATCCAAACGACTGGAAAAGAGCAAATATAGTGCCTATTTTTTAAAAAAGGAAGACCTAGGGAATTATAGGTCAATACCTGGGAAGATATTTGAATAAATTATAAAACATATGATTTGTGAGTAACTTGAGGGAAATGGGATTATTAATGGTAATCAACTAGGACTTGTTAAGAATAAATCATGCCAGACCAACCTTTCTTTTTTTTAACAGGGTAACTGGTTTAGTAGACAAAAGGACTTTAGTAGATTTAATATACCTCAACTTCAGTAAGCCTTTGACACAGTCCCATAAAAAAGCTGGAGAAATGGGGGCTGGAAGGAAGTACCATTAGACATGTTCACACGTGGTTGAAAACTGCACTCAAGTAATACTTGATGGATTAGTATCAGACTGAGAGGAGATATTAAGTGGAGGAGATTGGGTTCAGTCTCCTTCAACATTTTCATTAATGATTTGGAAGAGGGGATGAGGGGGTATACTCATCAAATTTGCAGATGACACAAAACTGGGAGGGGTTGCAAACACTTTGAAGGAAAGGATTAGAATAGAAAATTATGTAAATAAAGTAGAGAGATGAACTAGAAGAAACAAAACTAAATTTAACAAAGGCAAATGCAAAGCAGTATTACACACCTGAACAAAAGCGCCCCCCCTCCCCCCCAATGCACAAGTATAAAATGAGGACAACTGGCTAAGCGGTAGTATTACAGAGTAGGATTTGGGAGATTTGGTGGATCATAACTAAACATAAATAAAAAACATGACACTAGGTGTTTTCACATGAGATGTTACTCTGCATGGCCACGCAGAATCCACGGAGCCGATGGCCCATCTGAAGGTGGAGTGACTGGATGCAAACTCCTATGAGCCACGGAGCACTCACTCACGGCCATGCACCGAGCACTGCCAGAAATCCAGAGTGCTCGGTTTAGAGCAAGGCAAATAGATCTATAGTAACGGGTGGCCACGAAACCCCTGTCTGTATGAATGGTGGCAGCCAGCCACGGCAGCAAACAGGTCCGCTGCTCATAGGCACAGTGAGTGGGGGAAGCGACCGTTGCAAGTCATAACTGGCTGGGAGCGCTGGGGAACCCGAATTTTCCCAGCACTTGCGCCGGGGACATGTCACTTGTGAAGACCAGCCTGGCACGTCCCCCCACCCCCCATGGTCCGTGTCATGAGGAGGGCATGGCAGCAGCCTCCTTGGCCGGGGTAGACAGTCACACTGGGAGCCATCTGTCTGAATCCCTCCCCACGCACTCCACCTGAGTGGATGCTCTGTGGCAGAGCCATTCAGCGACCACTAACACCCCCCACCCCCTCCCCACACACACTCCCATTAAAACATCCACTGTTGCAAAATAGGAAAATCCCATTTGGGGCTGCACTTAACAGATGCATCATATGCAAGGCATGGGAGGTGCCACTTTACTCAGCACTGGCGAGATCTCACCTGGAATATTGTGTTCAGTTCTGGGTACCACAATTTGGAGAAGGGTGTCAGCAAACTGGAGACAAGTCCGGGAAGAACAACCAAGCTGATAAAGGAGCTAGCAGACAAGCACAGTGAGTAAAGGCTGAAAGATTCGCATATGTTTAACCTAGAGAAAAAGACAGCTGAGGGTGAGGGACATGTGAACCGTTTTCAAATAAATGTTAAGGATGCCACAAGAAGGATGTTGAATATTTGTTCTCTGCTGCCACAGAAGATAGAGCAAGAGAAAATGGGTTTAAAAAGCTACTGGGTAGATTTTGGTTAAAATATCAGGAAATGGTTCTTAACTGTAAGAGCAGCTGAGCAATGGAATAGGTTGCCTAGAAAGGTCATGGAGTCTCCTTTCTTGGATGTTTTCACAAACTGGCTGGATCAACATCTGTCTGCAGTGCTGGAGGTGCAGAGCCACCTGACTTGGAGCCTGCAGGGGGTTGTAGTCGATGGATAGATGCGGGTGGGTGGGGCACGCAGTGTGCATGCAAGTGTGTGAAGGGGCGGGGTTTTAAAATAAATAAATATTCATTGAGGGGTGGAATTTATTGGCTGAGGGGGTGAGGCTTGTTCCTCGTTGGTTGCTTGAAATGTTGAGAGGTATGCTAATAATCTCACAATTGCATCATGACATCATCATTTCAGTTTGAGTGGATTATTCTGATTTAGTTTAAACCTGCTCCTAATCCACACAGCCCAGGTTTAGATTAGTTTAGCCAAACACCCTTGAGCATCGGTTTGCTTTAAGCCCTTTTGGGGTAGTGATGTGTTTAGTAAAAACAGGGGCAGCTCTGCAGCTAGACAAATCCTTGTTTTCCCTTTGCTAAATGGAAGTGCCTGGCTGCCACGGGAAGCTGGACTGCCCTGCTTCATCCCCATTTATATCTGCACAAATTGCATTGTGTGAAGGTCACGGTTTGGCCCCGAGGCTAGAACTCACTTGCGAGAATTCGCTGCATGCTTCCGTACGGTCAGGCTGACATAACATACGGTATGTTCCAGACGACGTAGATGGCTTATTTAATTTCACATGCCTCGTGCCCCCAAGGACAGGATATGGGGAGGATGTTACCAGCTTACTGAAGCATTCCAAGCAGGAAGATATACGGCAGTATCGATGTGTCCACAATGCTGGCTTAAATCAAAGAGCCAGCAGCCTTCTAACACATTCAGATGGCTTTATGATGCTCTTGAAGACTCATGCATGTTTGGGTTTTTAGATTTAAATTTGTACTGCGGTCCAAAAGCCACTTACTCCAACATAGCCTCGCTGGGTGTCTTTAGACAGACGGGCCCTGCTTCAGGAGTGGCCAGCCCCGCATCCCCTGCACGCAGTCCTGACGGCACCGGGTTTAAAATAGACTGCTGTGCAGGACCCGGGCAGCCTGCCCAGTGCCCCCTCTCCCACATCAGAGCTGCAGGTGGATCAGCCACCGCTCTAGGCTGCCTCCCACAGCTCTATGGCACTGCCAGGGCAACCCCAGCCTGAAGTGGAGCTCCGCCCCCAGCTGCTGCTCTGGGTTTGGGTGACCTGCTCCACTGGCGGTGCTCTGGGATGTTCCAGAGTACTGCACGCGGAGCTGGCCCGGAACTGGCAGAGCCTGCTCCTCCTCTGCTCTGCCTCACACCCAGGTGCCCTGCATTTAAATGGAGGTGAGGAGGAGCAGAGGCATGGGTACCGTCTATATAAAAGCACCCACTGACGCAACCGAAGGGGATATAAATCTTGAGTAAGTGGTTTGTTGCAGTTGTGTAGCAAGACTGCGGCAGGCCAACACTCATGTGTGGTAAGGGCTAGGGGGCAGGACCCCCAGTGTGGGAGCAGGGCTTGACCATGAAAACAGCTCCGCCCCAGCTCCCAGAGACACCCCGGCACCCCAGAGGAGCAGCAACCCCAACAGGAAGGCAGTTTTAAGAGTGAGTGGGGTTGGGACTACTATTCCACCCTTACTCACTCTGAAAATTTTCTTCTTGGCTGGGCCCTTTGCAAGTGGTCTGAGTGTAGCAAGGGGATTTTCAGAGTTGATGAGGGCAGTATGCTTATCCCACTCCCTCCCTCTCTGCAAACTTCCTAGCAGTGCTTCCGTCTCTTGCAAAGGGCTGACTCAGAATCCAGGACTTGGGCTCAGCTGAGCCCCGTCTCTCCATGGTAGCTAGCTACTACTTTGTTGAATGGCAGCCCTAATAAATAATAGTTGAACATTGGTGCGCGCTTGCCACTCCCATATTTGTACTGGTTTTAGAGATGCCGAGCACGGCCGGAGCATTCATATCTGCTGTTTTTATTCATACAAAAGACGGCCATTTTCAAATTGCGTTTCAGAGTCTGTTCCTGGATTTCACTCACCCTAAAGGGTTGGTGCTGTTTGGATCTAGGGTTTTGGTTTAGAACACCATTCTGGAAAGTTAATCTTTCCCATTTACTGTCAAGACCAAGCTGACATTTTACTGTTATCAACGTACACTTTCATTATTTCTCTGAGTTCTTTAACTAGTTTCCCATGCATTGCATTACCTCGAGCTGTTATTAATAAATCAGCCTCATTGCTAGTGATTATTTGGGGACATTTATGGGGCAAGGGAATGGGAATCTGTGTCTTGGATTGTTCCATTAAGTTGCTAACTGAAAATGACCAGGCAACATAGTTAGGGCGAAGGGCATCTGAAATGTGCTGATTGTGATGGCAGAGCGAATAAGGCTGACTTTGTCTCGATTATTAGTTTCTACTTTGTTGAGACACACAATCCCTTTCTGTTCGATGGCAAGTGCAAGGGCCCTTAGATGTTTAAAAGCCAATCTTCAACAACATTCTTATTCACTGACATCAGCCCACATCGCTTCTTTCTCTCCCGTTGGGAGGAACAATAAACAAAGTGGCCCATTGTTATTGGGAGTTCTTCCCTACAAATAAAAATAATAAAAATCAGCAACAAGCTTCTCTCTAGACTTTCTAATGCTGGAGAGATGGGGTACTTTCAGACATGACGCTAACCACCCTTTAACCACCCTTGATGGCTATTTATTTATGCATGTTGCAGGGCTGCATAGGGCACCAATACAGCCCTGCAACATGCATAAATAACCACCAAGGGTGGTTAAAGGGTGGTTAGCGTCATGTCTGAAAGTACCCATGAAGACTCTCAGCAGGCAAGGTCTCTTCCACCCATTATGCCTACTGTGGCAGCAAGCATCAAAATGTTTGCTGTCAAAGCTACCACAAAATCACCTCTTTCAGCCCAGTAAGGTGATGGAATACTGATAGCCGGGCTTTTGAAAGGAGGCAGGGCCATGCCAAAAGGGGGGGGGGGAGGGCAAAGGAAGTCCTGCTCCTTTCTGGTGTGGCCCCGCCTCCTGCACCCACCTGACAAAACTTTCCCCAGGTTATCCTGCCACTCCAGGATAACCCGGGTAAATTGGTGCTTCACTCAGAGATGATGCCTCAAAACCCAGAGTTTTGGGGTCAAGCCTAAAGGAGTGATAACGTAAGTGTTAGGAAGGAGACATGTCCCTGCACCCTGAATTCAAGATTCAGTTGCCTCCATAACTTTGACCCCCTATCCCCCAGTGGGAGTCACGAGGGGCCAAAACTAAGGGAGTGGGTGGGGGAGACCATCCCCTGCACCCCAAACTCAAGAGGATGTGTTTTCCCAATCTATCTCACCAGTTTTTTACATGATGAATGAGGGTGGGCCTATAGGAAGGAACAAACAGGGACACAGTTGCTCCACACACACTTTGGACTGTTGTTACTCCACTGCTGATACCCTGGAGCGTGGTCCCCAAGGTTTTGCCTCTGCAACTCCATTTGAGACTTAAATATAATTCTGGGACCCCAGGCAGCAGCAAAACACATGCAGTGTATGTCAGATAACAATAGAATTGGAACTTAGGGTTGCTACCTCTTGTGATTTTGATCCTGATGCTCCCCTAGGCCAAAGTGAAAATATTAGGGTCAAAACTACAAGAGGTGGCTACCATAATTAGAACCTTATCTTCAGATGGTGTGTGGCCCCACACAAAGACAGTCCCTGCTCCATGTAGCTTGCAATCTAATCAAGACACAAAGACCTAAACCGTTTTAAATGCGCATTTGCCATGATCGTGCAAAAGCCAAAACCGTTTTGAATGTGGTTTTTAAATAATGTGCATTTTTAAAAAACGGTTTTGGCATCGCCCGATCATCAAAGGGGCTCAAAATGGTTTTTAAAAATGCGCATTATTTAAAAACCACATTCAAAACGGTTTTGGCTTTTACACGATCATGGCAAATGCGCATTTAAAATGGTTTAGGTGTTTAACAAGCATTAAAACACGTGCATTTTTCACCAATCATGCGCAAATTTGTCTCGTCTAAAAGCGGCCATAGACAACTACAAATTAAGAGTCTTCCTATGAATAATGGAATACAGGATGCAGGTGTTCAGTAAGTTTATTTATTTCAGTTAATGTGGTTGAAATCCATGAGACTATGATATGGATCTCGAAGAAGTGGGCCTTTAGGAGGGACTTAAATATGGACAGGGAGGCGGCCTGCACCCCTTCAGGAAGTTTGGTCCAAGCATTCAGTGCAGCAATGTGGAAAGCGTGGAATTGGGAGTTGGCAATGGAGGAGAAGGGCACAGATAAGAGCATCTTGCCCGATGAATGGAGGTCACGAGTAGGGGTGTAGGGAGAGATAAGAGAGGAGAGTTACTGAGGAGCTGCAGAGTGAAGACACTTGTAGATAAGTAGGAGAAGCTTGAACTCTATGCGGAAGCAGATGGGAAGCCAGTGTAGTGACTTGAGGAGTGGGGGTTACATGGTCATAACGGCGTACAAGGAAGGTGAGTTGTCGCAGCTGAATTTTGAATAGACTGTAGTGGAGATAAGTGGACTCAGTGGGAGATCTGTGGGAAGCAGGTTGCAGTAGTCTCGGCATGATGTGATGAGAGAATGGATTAGGGTTTTAGCAGTGTATTCAGACAGGAAGGGATGGATTTTGGTGATATTATAGAGAAACAAACAACAAACTTTGGTAATGTTTTGGATGTGAGCAGAGAAGGAGAAAGAGGAGTCAATGATGACCCCAAGGTTGTGGGCTGAGGGACTAGGAGGATGATACTGTTCTCTACAGAGATGGAGAGAGGTGGGAGGGGAGAAGTGGGTTTAGGAGGAAAGATAAGAACTTCTGTCTTGGCCACGTTAAGTTCAAGGTGGAGGTGAGACATCCAGGCAGTGATGTCAGACAAGCAGGCTGAGATTTGGGACTGGATTCTGGGTGAGGGTTCTGGTGCAGAGAGGTTGACCTGAGAACCATCAATATAAAGATGGTACTGAAACCCATGGAAGGAGATCAGAGCACCAAGGGGAACGAATGTAGAGAGAGAAAAGGGTCCAGGACTGAGCCCTTGGGCACAGCCAACTGATAGTGAGATAGCAGTAGAGGAGGATCGACCAAAGGATATACTATATGTGTGGTGGGAGAGGTAAGAGGAGAACAAAGTTAAGACGGAGTCACCCAAAATCTAAAGGAGGACATAGTGTCAAGGAGCAGATGGTGGTCAGCGGTGTCGAAAGCAGCAGATAGGTCAAGCAGGGTGACTGAGGATAGAGTTGTGGCCCCTGGCCTTGGCCATGAAGAGGTCATTGGAGACTTTGACAAGGGCTGTCTCCATGGAATGTAGAGGGCAGGAACCAGATTGGAGTGGAGTCCTGACCCATGGGAACCTCTACCCTATTGCAGTGTGCTTTGGCCTGCGGGCCCCTTCCATTCGACTCCCCCAGAAGCTTCCCTTATCTTGTCTTCAGTAAGGCTTGCCTTTCTTTTTTGCTTGGCTCGCTTGGACGTGCTACTATGAAGGCGAGAAAGAGGAAACTGCGTCTGGACTGGCATGGGTCTACATGCTCTGGGTTGGGGCATTCTCTGTGAAGGGATATAGCCCCAGCCCAGAGCATTCTGCAATGAGTGCCCCCTCCCCACCCCCTGAGTGCTCCCGGCGAAGCCACGCCCTCACCGAGCTCTCCCAGCATAGGCCTGCGCCCCGTCACAGGAAGCTCTGCCAAAAAGAAAAGGTTTGCACTTCCTCCGGAATATGCTCAGGCTTTGATTCTGTCAGACCTCCAGGGGAAGGGAGGTCCATAATACTGGGGCAGCAACTGAGAACGCATCTCTGCGAGCCCTTGTCATATGAACAAGGTTAGCAGGCGATACCTGTCGGAGGGCACTCCTGGCCGACCGCAGGGGTTGCAGTGGAGCATAGTAGGAAAGACAGTCTTTCAGATATGTTGGGCTCAGGCTGCTTGCTTAATAAACTCAACATTCTGTGTATGGCAAACGGTTATTTGCAGCTGCCAAGTGCTGTCAGGTATACACTTCATCAAAGGTCAAAGCAAGCCCTTGCTGTGCATGCATCTGCTTGCAACCACAACAAATCTCACATTCGGCCCATTTTGCATGGGTGTCTGGGCACCTCACTACCAGATGATTGTACACTCAGTCTCACAGGGTCCTCCTGATCATTTTGGCCCCAGCCCCTAATAGCAATTAGCTGGAGTGTGGGAGATTACTCACATGTTTTGTTTACAGTTATGCAGGATCCAGGGCCAGAGCGCTCAGCACCTTGTGGGATTAAGCACTAGTTTAGACCTATGAGATTTGTCTGTGATCCATATCCTACTTACTCCAGAATCACCCCACTGAAGCCAATAGGAGCATGTAGGTCTTTCTCATAGGGCAGGGATGGGGAACCTCAGGCCCGGGGGCCAAATGCGTCTGCAGCAAGTTTTTACATGACCCCTTTCCACTTCCTGGATCTGGCTCTTGGATCCAGTTCTTACCTCCGGTCACTGAAAGAACTGAGCTCAGGGGAAGGGAGCAGAGATGAGGACATGCAAACAAGGAGAGGGGACAGTTCCATGGGCATAGATCCATGATTTTGGCCCTCCTTTCCTTGAGTGCATCCCGTAAGCACACACACCCCCAAACTTCTGTGCAGCCCTCGGAGCTTGTGCAAGTTTTTTAAGTGGCCCCCAGGAAGGAAAAGGTTCCCCACCCCTGACATAGGGCTTAAATGGAGGCTACTCCAGAGTAAGTGATTTGTGGGTTGTGGCCTTTAGAAAGAACGAAATTGGAAGCTGAATTGAGGCCAATTGAAAGTATGTTCTCGAAAGAAAAAAATTAAATCTAGATTTCTAGGTATGTAATGAGTGCCATATCATCAGAGCCATGTTACAGGAATCTTTTATTCCTCCTCCTCATTGTAGTTCACTTTGTAATTACATCTTCCCCTTTTGAGTTGAACTGCACTTTATTATTATTATTATTATTATTATTTATTAATTATTTTATTATTTTCTTTTATTAGCAAACATTTATATAGTGCCAGCAATGTACCTGATGCTTTACAAAATAATTGAATAGACACCGTCCCTGCCCTAGGGCTTACAATCTCAGAGACAGGGATGTGGGGGGGAGACGAAGGAAGGGGAACAGAGGGAGAGACAAAGAGTGTAACATTCATGAGGATGCGAGGTCCCAGGTGCACGCGCTTGGCTTGGTTATATCGAGAATGATGGCTGATTGGTCCATGTGGTGAAGATATGAGTACACAGACCTTAGGTAACAGATTGTACTGGATGAAGGGTATCAGCAGGAGTTAGGTGAGGGGAGCGAGGAGCCGGGGAGGGCAGAGTGGAAGAGGTGGGTCTTGAGGAGGGATTTGAAGGTATGAAGGGAGGTTTGTACCTTCATACATAGTTTTAGAAATAAAACTACTATGCAGAATACATGGGGCATTATTACATAATTATTTGTCATAATTACTAGTTCTGTGCAGTCACGTACACTGTAACTTTCGGGTGGCTAGGTCTTATTTATTCCATTAAAATAATTTTATTATTATACTAATTATCCTATTATTTATTTATTTTTATTTTATAAATTTCTACCCCGCCCCTCCTGCCATGCAGCTCGGGGCGGCTTCCAACATTTAAAACACAATAATAAAATACAATAAAATCAATTTAAAAATAATCATAAATATTTTAAAATATTAAACAGGGCTAGAAACCAAACCAAACCAAAACAAATCGGTGGGGGAACTAAAACCTTTCCACCCTACCTACCCTCCCTCCCAAAGGCCTGGGCGAACAGCCAGGTCTTACAATTTCGCCTAAATGTTAACAGGCTAGGGGCCAGGCGAGCTTCCTCTGGAAGGGAGTTCCACAGCCGCGGTCCCACTACCGAGAATGCCCTCCCCATCATGGCCCCCCGCTTAACACGGGGGACCTCCAGGAAGGCACCCCCGGCAGACCGCAGGAGCCGCTCTGGGGCGCGGAAGGCGAGGCGGTCCTTAAGGTATGAGGGGCCGAGACCGTGTAGGGCTTTATAAACCATCACCAGGACCTTGAACTTGGCTCGGCATGCTATCGGCAGCCAGTGCAGAGCTCGGAGCACCGGTGTAATATGCTCCCGGCGACCCGTCCCCGTAAGAAGACGAGCCGCCGCATTCTGCACCAGCTGCAGCCTCCGGGCCAAGAACAAGGGAAGCCCCACGTAGAGCGCGTTGCAGTAGTCGAGCCTCGAGGTGACGAAGGCATGGATGAGGGAGGCCAGGTCCGGGCCAGAGACATACGGACGCAGCCTACGTACCAGATAAAGCTGGCGGAAGGCAGCCTTAGCGACTGCCTCCACCTGCCGCTCCAGCCGCAGGTCTGCGTCCAATATGACCCCCAGACTCCGGACCTGCTGAGCTACAGGGGGGCAAACCCCCCCAACCAGGGGGGCCACCACCCCCTTCGCCCTCCCCACCACCATCACCTCCGTCTTATCTGGGTTGAGCTTCAGTCTGCTCAGCCGCATCCAATCCGCCACGGCCTCCAAACATTGGGATAGCACCGAGATAGCAGGGTCTGGGTCAGTAGAAAAGGAGAGGTACAGCTGAGTATCATCAGCATACTGGTGACATCGCACCCCGAACCCTCTCACGACCTCCCCCAAGGGCTGCATATAGATGTTAAATAATAATGGAGACAAGATCGATCCCTGCGGAACGCCACACGGTAAGGCGCGGGGGCTCGATGTTTCCTCCCCCAACACCACCCGCTGGCTCCTCCCCGAGAGGAATGAACGGAACCATTCAAGAACAGTCCCGTCCAGACCCCCCCGGTCACGCAGTCGTCTCAACAGCAGCCCATGGTCCACGGTGTCAAAAGCGGCCGAGAGATCGAGCAGGATGAGAAATGTCGAACATCCCGCATCCATCTCCCGGCGGAGGTCGTCCACCAAGGCCACCAACGCCGTCTCGGTGCCATAGCCGGGGCGGAACCCAGATTGAAACGGGTCAAGGAGCCCGATATTATCTAGATGACCCTGGAGCTGGAGCGCCACTGCCCGCTCAATAACCTTCCCTAAAAAGGGAAGGTTAGAGACAGGTCGGTAGCTGGCGAGCGCGTCTACGTCCAACGATGGTTTTTTCAGCAGGGGGCGCACCACAGCCTCTTTTAAGCAAGGCGACAACCTCCCCTGCCGAAGGGACGCATTCACCACCCTCGCCAGCACCGTCCCCAACGTCTCCCCGGAAGCTTTTATTAACCAGGACGGGCACGGATCTAGTTGACAACACGTGGCCCTCACAGACCCCAGGACATCCACCACATCGGCTGGCGTCACTTCCTGAAACTCACCCCATAAAGATGGACCAGACGGACCCTCCGCCCCCCCGCGCTCTTCCCCTACTGCTATCAACCCAGCGTCGAAATCGGCCTGAATCCGAGCGATCTTGTCTGCGAAGTAGATGACAAACTCCTCACAGCGGGCCCGGGACAAGTCCCCATCCAGGCGGAGGGAGGCCGGACTAACCAGCCCCCGCACCACCCGAAACAGCTCCGCTGGACGCGACTTCGCAGACGCTATGAGGACGGCGAGGAATTCCTTCCTCGCCGTCCTCACAGCCTCCACATAGGACCGCAAATGGGCCCTATGGAGAAGACGATCGGAGACAGACCGAGTCCGACGCCAGCGTCGCTCTAGCCTCCTGCCCACACGCTTCATACACCGCAGCCCCTCAGTAAACCAAGGGGTCCTGCGGTGACGAGACCGAGGCAGAAGGCGCCTCGGAGCCACCCTGTCAATGGCCTCCTCCAGCAAGATGTTCCAATGCCGGACCAGCTCATCCACAGAGTGACCGTCCACATCCAGGGTAAGCTCCCTCAGGACCTCCTGGAACCGCTGGGGTTCCATCAGCCTCCGAGGGCGGACCATCCTAAGTGGTCCCTTCCCCTTCTGGAGGGGGTGCGCTAGAAGACCGGCCTGAAGGAGATAATGGTCCCTAAATTGTAAGTAAATTGTATACAACTGTGCTGTAAAATAAATGATTGATTAATCAAATGCTGACACCAGAACTAGCATGATGAATATGTTAGAAAAATTGTTAAATCAGCTAAGTGCTATTTATACTTGGAGATTCAGAGGCCCCTGTATTAGGCAAGCAGAAAGGTAGACAGTAGAGATAATGGAAACTGCTGAGTAATTTTCTTCTCATTTCTTTGTTTCCTTTTGGTAGAAAATTACTTACGTGGGTGATTACTCCCTGGGTCTCATTATTTTTCTGATGCAAGAAAGAGATCCATTGTCACAAATTTTGCTTGGGGCTTATTCATTCCATCCAGAGGGTCTTGGATGAAACATCCCATCATTCATTGATTGCCAAATCTCAGCCTTTGCCCCTCATTTTTAAACTTGGTTCGGTCTCCGTGCATCCTTTGCTGTATGACGAGCTTCGCTGCCCCTGACTGATCACCCCTTTTTTGTGTAGTTTATATGATTTATGGTGCAATCCTCCAGCCGATAATGGATGCACTAACAGCATGTGTTCCAGCCCCACTGAAGCGAGTGAGATTCCCATGCTAACTGCTAGCTGGAGCATTAGGTGACTGAGGGTTGTGCTGTTAGTGCCTGTTTCTTTTAATATTGAGATACAGATTACAAATGCTAAAAATGGTTCCCCATTATATAGATAGATTTAGGCTTCTCTCATCAAGCACTACACCAACACAAATCCCCTGAAAGTAAACAGGGCATGTATTAGTGGAGTTCTTTGAGGATTGAATGTTAATGGCTAGGAAGCTGGAATGACTTTTCCCTACTATTTTTGGGCCTTCAGCAATGCATTTCTTGCATATTTTGTAGGTTTAGGTACTTACTATTTCTAAATGGGAGGGTTGGATATTGCTTAGTGAATTTCTGCTTGTCTTCTGCTTTCCTCGGTGAAAGGCCTTTCTGTCCATGCAAAATAAATCACATGCGCTTATTTGTCATTGATCTATCTCCGGCCCTTTACATTTAATGAATTACGTAGGATCCCCTTTAAAACAAAGCTTAAATCATAGATAGGCAACTTGGCCTAGTTCAGTGATTCTCAAATTGGAAGGTACAGAAGGAATTCAGTATGAGGGTCACAAGGAGTACAGCTAGAAAACACCTAGCTCCACATCGACTGAGCTAGGGAGAATTTCCAAAATGATAGGCTAAGAAGGAGGATAGAGGGTATGGACACCAGCCCTGCCTCTGCTCCACCTCACCCCCGGATGGGCCATATATCTAAAGGCAGCAGCCAGATGTGCAGGTGAAGCAGGCTGTGCCAGTTCCAGGCACTCTGGAACATCTTGGCGTGCCGCCGGCAGAGCAGACTGGCCAAACCGAGATGGAGCAGCTGTCTGTCCAGTGGATGACTGCTGCAGCTCCATTCTTGTCCGGGGGGCGGTTTGCCTCAGGCAACACCATAGAGTTGCGGGCAGCAGCCTAGAGTGTCAGGTGATCAGGCTGCAACGCTATGGTGTGGGGGAAGGTTGGACACTATGTGGACAGACTGTGGCAACCCCCGGGTTTGATTAAACCTAACTCAGGTGGGGCTGCAAGCAGGGAGATGAGGGGGTGCACTTCCAGAGCAGCCTGTCCCAAAACACCCAGAGAGTCAGAAAGCGGAGAGGAGGGAGACGGGAAGCAACTGGAGGGTTGGAAGGGTGGGGGAGGGAGCAATGTGTGTGTATGAGTATGTAGTTTTTTGTGGGAGGGGGGAGGCCTCAACCTTGCCACAAACAAGAGGAAGGAGGGGCAGGGTTAATAAGTTTGAGAACTACTGACCTGGAATCCAAAAGATTTGAATTTTGTTTCTTGATCAGACACTGTTATCTTCTCTTGCTGCTGATTATCCATAATGAGGGTAACAGGACTTCCTTCCTCTATATAAAGCACTTTGAAACCTATGTGTGTAAGAGTTAGCTACTAATATCAGTACGTTAATGTTTAACATACATAAGGGGTGGGTCGTGAGCTGGTGCCCTTTATCATAGCTACACTGGAACCAATGAAGCTATGCTAATTTGCATCAGCTCAGGATCTAGCCCTTAAGGTAGCCCTACATTGTAATTAAAATGTAGGCACCATTCCAAAACTTAGCTTCAGCAGTAGATGATTTCTTTGATATTTTGTCTCTTTCACTGAGATTTTACTGGCTGCCCATCTAGGCTGCTATTGGTCAT
>QEPC01000892.1:4245208-4302505 GCA_003113815.1 Sphenodon punctatus
GTCCCGGCGATGTTTGTTGGTTTGCATCTTATATCATTAATGGGCTTTTTCTAGGACGGGCTTCGCAAGGGCTTGAGTTCCGTGGATTCTACAAACCAGGGCGCCTGCAGTGGGAACATGAACCAATGGGCAATCTACGACCCCGATTTGGGGGTGAAAGCCATAGGACGTAAAGAAGGCAGAATTTCCTAATGATGCGTTTGGTGCATTGTTGTGGGCGAATTCCGCTATAGGCAGCCAGGCATACCAATCATCTTGTAGGTAAGAAGTGTAGCAATGAAGGTATTGCTCTAAATTCTGATTTTCCCGCTGCACTTGCCCATTGGCTTGTGGATGGTATGCCGTGGTAGGTTTTAGCATGACTTGCAGTGTCTTGAATACGGCTTTCCAAAACCGGGAGATGAATTGAGACCCCCCCCCTATTGCTGATGATTTCTAACGGCCACCCATGTAACTTTACCATGTGACGGATAAAGAGCAGGGCCATCTTGTAGGCTGTGGGAAGTCCTTTACATGCCACAAAGTGTGCCATCTTCGTGAAGTGGTCCACGGCTACTAAAATCGTGGTGTATCCACGCGACAGGGGTAATTCCACAATGAAGTCAAGCCCAATTCATTGCCATGGGCCTTGGGGCACGGGAGACACCTGTAAAAGTCCTAGAGTAGGCTTCCGGGGAATCTTTGTTTGTGCGCATATGGTGCAAATGCCCACGTGTCGCTGGATGTCTTGTCGTAGTGTGGGCCACCAAAAGGTTCGCTGAATTAGATGGAGGGTGCATTCAGTTCTTGGGTGGCCGGCCATCGGTGCGTCGTGGTGGGCCCACAATACGTGAGGTCGACGAGGGAGGAACGATGACTCGGCCTTCTCTTTTAATCAACCCGTCCTCTTCGTGATATAAGGGATCGTCGGTGACTTTTAGTTCCTGGATGCCTGCTTGCTTCAGTTGTTCTAGGGAGAGATATGTGGCTGCGAAGACCTTGCAATCTAAGATGGTTCCTTGCTGTCGTGCCTCACGAACATGGCCTTTGGTATACCTGGATAGGGCATCCTCAAGGACATTTAATCGCCCTGGTTGATACTGAACGGAGAACGTGACGCGTGCAAAGAACAGAGCCCAGTGCACGTGGCGAGCATTGGCAATCTGTGCTGTTTGGAGGAAGGTGAGGTTTTTGTGATCGGTTATCACGGTTACGGGGTGTTTGGCTCCTTCGAGGTAATGCCGCCAGGTCTCGAAGGCTGCCTTGATGGCCAACAGTTTGCCATCCAGAATGGTGTAGTTTCACTCGGTCGCGGTTAGCTGTCTGGAATAGTATGCGCAGGGGAGCACTTGTGTCGAGCCTTTTGCTTCTTGTAAGAGGACTGCGCCTGTAGCGGAGCTAGAGGCATCCGCCTCAACATGAAAAGGTTTCTCAAAGTCAGGATGTTGCAGGAGAGGTGCTGTCATAAATGTCTTTTTCAAGTAGTCAAAACTATATTGCTGTTCTGGTCCTCACTGATAACGTTGGTTCTTCTTTAAGAGACGGGTCAGGGGTGAGGTAATTTCGGCGTAATTAGGAATGTAATGTCAGTAATAATTGGTGCTTCCTAGGAAGCATTGCAGCAATTTCACCGCCTTGGGAGCTGGCCATCGCTGGAGAGCATCTATTTTTCACCGGTCCATCTCAATCCCTGTTGGGCTGATGACAAAGCCTAGAAACTCCACTGTAGAAATGTGAAAGGCGCATTTTTCTTGTTTGCAATATAGTTTGTCACAGACATGCATTGGCTTGGCTAGACAACTGACTGCCTTTGCGGCGTACTGTAATGCTAACAAATTAGCCATCAACTTTTCTAAATCTAAGGCTATAGCCTTTACTAATAAAAGGAAGTGTCATAGGTGGGTTATTGAGGACAACTTGATACAGCAAGTCACAAGTTTTAAATACACAAGTCAGGAAGATGGTCAGAACATATACAGAGGGCGACTCTTGTAGCGAAAGGCTTAGCCCAGGTTATCCAAAGATTCTTTGCTAGGCTGGGGGGTAATGCTATCTCCCCAGCTATTCAAGTCTTTAATAGCAAGGTTAGAGCTCAACTCCTTTATAGTGCCGAACTCTGGGCCCCAATTTCCTCCCATAGCTTAAATAACGTTAAAACGAAGTTTTTACAGAGACATCTAGGGGTGCCAAGGGGTACACCTTCCACTGCCCTTAGAATAGAACTAGGCCAAAAGAGTTGGCACTCGGTGGCATCTGAGATGGCTTTGAAATTCTGGGCCTGAGTTAATAGCGCCCAGAATTTTGGATTGCTAAGGAGGATTCTTTTAAAAATCCATGGTCTAGGCATATGGAAATCCAACTACATAAAATGGGATTATCAACAGCCTACTTAGAACATAAGGCCCCATTTGCAGTTTGCCCTGAGGTTCTTCAGAGGGCCAGGGACATTGATAGGCAGCTAGAGATGGGAAAGATCAATAAATCCCCCCATATGGTTGCCTATCTTACATAGGCTCCTGAACTGGGAAAAATGGCAGATTATTTACATTTAAAAATCTCGCCAAGAGGTAAACATCTAATCCTCTGTGCACGGGTCAATGCTTTTTTCCCTCCAGAGTATTAGAAGGGCATATAAAAGGGATTCCTTTCTTGGAACAGTTGTGTCCATTCGATAACTTGGCTATAGAGACCCTGGAGCATATTATTCTTCACTGTCCTTTGTATGACAACCTGAGGGAGAAATTCTTGGCCCCGTTATTTGATACATTTCCAGGGAGAGCGGATGCTTTCCTTTTGGATCTCGCTCTAAACAGTGCCACACCACAGACCTCCATGAACACTGCTCAGTTTTTGGTTCAGGCTTACTGCATCCATAAGCGATTCCTTGACTTTAAAATCCCATATGCAGATCCTGAGTCAATATGTGGGGCCTAAGCTTGAGTATTGAACTGTATCTGTGGAGGAGTAGTTCCTTGCTTGTTTTATGTATATTTTATTGTACTCTATATGGAATTTTATTTTCTCTATTGTTTTTCTTCATTTTGACCAAGATTTTATTGTTTGTTGCTTACTGTATAATGTGTATTGCTTTTGGCTATGACCTCAGGTCATGCCTAATAAACTATTAATTATAATTATAATTATAATTATAATTATTATTATATAGTTTATGCATACTCGAGGTATTTGCTGGGGATGCTCTGCCGGAAAAGATGTGCTTGCCGTTGTTAGTGCTCCTTGTAACCTGGCTACGGGTTTCCAACACGTATGGGTACAGTAGGGAGACTCAAATCGCACACATCTTGTAGTCCACAATATCTGTTTCCAGCGATGGAGAGTAGACTAAAATGTCGTCCAGATAGACTATTACGAAGGTATCTAAAATGTCCCAGAAAATATCATTGATAAAATGCTGGAAGCTAGCTGGAGTGTTTGCGAGGCCGAACAGCATGACAAGATATTAAAAATGGCCGTACCAAGTGTGGAAGGCCGTTTTCCACTTGTCTCCCTACTGCATACGAACCTAATTATAGGTTCCCCCACAGATCTAGTTTGGTAAAAACACGGGCCCCCTGTAGGTGATTCAAAAGTTCAGGGATTAAGGGCAGCAGGTAACAATTTTTTACTGTAATACTGTTAAGCGCCCGGAAGTCAATACAGGGCCGCATTCCCCCATCCTTCTTGGGCACAAAAAAGATAGGTGCCCCCGCGGGGGATCTGGAATGTTGAATGAATCCATTTTGTAAATTCTCATCTAAGTATTCTTGCAGCACTCCAAGTTCCGGGGTTGAGAGGGTGTGTATTCATCCAAACAGCGGTTCCTTGCCTGGCAGCAAGTCAGTAGGACAGTCATAGGGTTGATGTGGTGGAAGCACCACTGCTTGGGTCTTACTTAACACATCCGCATACTCGAGGTATTTGCTGGGGATGCTCTGCTCTGCCGGAAAAGATGTGCTTGCCGTAGTTAGTGCTCCTTATAACCTGGCTACGGGTTTCCAACACGTATGGGTACAGTAGGGAGACTCAAATCGCACGCATCTTGTAGTCCAGGATATCTGTGGGTCGTGTTGTCTCAACCAAGGCAATCCCAGCACCACACGAAACAAGGGGGTACATACCATATCCAACGAAAGCATCTCCTGGTGATCTCCTATTGCACATGGAAACAATTCCGTTTGTTGAGTTATGGGGCCTGACACCAAGGGAGAGCCATCTATGGAATTAATCAATTCCGGGGCTGCCTTAGGGTGGGTTGGGATTGCATAGCAGCACACCAACCCTGTATCTATAAACTTTCCTGAGGCCCCAGAGTCGATAATGCCCCACACCACTAGTGATTGTTGTGGCCCTAGGGTGAGAGTTATCGGTACCCAGAAATAATTGTCGGGTCCATCTAGCATGGAGGAAATGTGCCTTATGGTCGGGACGGGCCCTGTCCGTCCCAGCCCTTGGTGTGTCCCTTGTTTCTGCGCTGGGGCGGTATGCAGGGACACTCATGCACAAAATGACCTGCCTCCCCAGAATAATAGCAGGCCCGGGACCTCTGCCTTCGTTCCCTTTCTTCTGACCTGAGGGGCCCTGGTGAAGCTCCTAATTGCATTGGTTCGGAGCCGGACTCTCTTGCTTCCACCCCCGTAAATGACGTGGTAACAAGAGGTTGGGGAAGGTAACTATGGGACTCCTGTTTCCTCTCCCACCGCCGTTCAGCTAGGCGGTCGTCAATTTGTAACGTGAACTTAGCTAGCTTTTCCCACATCTCAGGGAGCGGGGTGAAGGCTAGCTGGTCCTTTAACTCCTCACTTAAACCCTTCCGGAACAGGATCCAGAGAACCTTAGTAGGCCAATTGAGTTCCAACGCTAATTGCTGGAACTGAGTGATATATTCCAGGAGACCCCCTCAGGCCTGTTTGAGGGACATAATAGTGGTGTTGGCATCCCTAACCTGATGGGGATGGTCAAACAGAAAGGTAAATTCCTTCAGGAAATTGGCATAATTTGACAAGAGGGGTCTGTTCCCGTGTAACAAGGTTGTGGCCCACTCTAAGATGGTTCCCCCTAAATGCCCAATAATGTAGGCCACCTTCAGGGTGTCAGTGGCATAGGTGGTAGGTTGCATGGTAAATGTTAGTTTACATAGGGCCAAGAAGTCCTGGAAGGCTCTTCAGTCCCCCAGAAATTTATCCACCTTGGGACCTTTGGGTTCTCGAGTTGTTGCCACCCCACTAGCTTGAGGAACCGGGGGGCACTTCCGCAGTGGCTGCGTCACCACGGCCGGCCACCCCTGACTGCCCAGCAACCGCGGCTGCCAGATCCCTATGTTGGCCTGCAGATCCTTCATTTCTAAAGCCAGGGATTGTATGGCCCTAACCAATTTGACTACCTCCCCAGCCAGCTCCATCCTAGAACCCAAGGTAGGTTGGTAATTCTGTCAGTGGGACGGAGGGTGGGGGGGAACTCCCTCAGGCAACCCTTGCTCACTTGCACAGCCTGGGCCCACACTCTGCAGGGGGACACCGGGGTAACAAGGCCCGTCAGGATAGTATGTGGGTCTTATGATCTCACAGAGACCGGGCCCCTATCATCAGAGGGCGCAGAACTGTAGTGAGCACCAGGCCTCCTGTCACACTCTGTCTGCACACACACACACACACACACACGGGGAAGGGTAGGCTGGGACAGGAATGGTTACTGTGTGGGACATGCAGCACCAGGGCTGGGGTCCAGGGTTGGGGTGGGAGAGAAGGGACACATGCACACCCAGCACGGGGGAGGGGAAAGACTGCCCAGGACTGGGATGGGAAGCACCCACCTTTCACCCACCTTTTGCCCACACGCAGTCACTCTTAGGGGGGACAGGAAGGGAACACACACTCCAAATACTACACACAACAATATCTCAACAACAATGGGAATAAGTCACACTTAGCTTCGCAAGGGGGCCGACTTCTCGCTCCGATTACCAGCACTGTGCTCTTCCCAGTGCTGGCTTTTATGATCCTGGCTCCGCCCCCAACCGTGCCTGCAGGCGCGCTGAGCGGCGGATTGGCTGACACCCCGACCCCACATTGCACGAGGTCAGGGGTTGTGTTGCTGTATGTTCTGTGGTCAAGCGGGTTGCCAAGGCAACCCGCCGCCGTGAGAATGCAGGAGGCATTGCCATAGCTGCATCTATGGCCTGCAGTGGGGCTTCCGCCCCCGGCAGAGGGGCAGTGGCACGTTGCAGGGGTCGGTGAGTCTGGGGACCCCTGCAGTGGGAAAAGCAGCAGCGGGAGCTAACAGAGCCTCAGGGTCAAACTGCAAGAGGTGGCACGTATAGTTTTGAAATAGAGATGGGCTCACATAAAAGCTGCAGAGACCAGAGCTTGATTAACCACACTCTGACTACACGTGTTAACAAATGAGATGGTGTCCCACATTTGTCCCCATTACCCCCGGATTCACCTGCTCGTCTATCCTGTGGCTGCCAGATATTCACCCCGGGGCCACTCCACATGGTGTCAATTCAGGAAATCGGGCAAAACTGGGGCAGCAGGTGCCTGTGGGGCCTCTGCCCATCTGTTGGGTAAGTGTTCTGCACCAGAGAGGCATGGGCACAGCCTAGAGCGTCGCTAGAGTGAGCACAACTCGGGGTGTGTGTGTGTGCACAGGCAGACCGCAGTGAGGAGGAACGTCGGCCCATTTGTTGCGCTCCCCACGCGGGACCTACAAGAGGCGGCTGCATGGGAGCTGCACGGAGCTACTACAGACTCTGGTGGGCTCCCAATCCATGTATTAACGCCGTATGCTACAGCGCAGGGGCCCCTTTCCTCAGGGTCAGTCTGTGCGGGGCCCTCCCAGTTATATGTGTCACCCTGGCAGGACTCCTCCAGAGCTTGTGCCATGCTAATGAGCAGGGACAGCTCAGCTGGAGAGGCAGTGGGCTGATGCACAACAGTATCAGAGCCACCTGCTCCCCAGACCTCCTCCTCACTGCACCCCCTGACCCAACTCTGATGCTGACCAGCAGGGCCAGCTTTAGAATCTGTGGGGTCCAGGGTGAAGATAAAATGCAGAGCCCCTGGTGACCCCACTCCCTTCTCCATGGCCCGCCACCTTGGAGACATCTTCTATGGGGCCCTAGAAGTGTTGTGTTTGGGACCTGACTGGGAGAGTGGGAGACATAAGCATCATGCCCTGCCTGGTGAAATATGGGGCCACTGCGGGGGGCCCAGAAGAGTGGGGCCTAGGGCTGTGTCATCCTGTGGTAAGGCAGGCCCTGCTGAGCAGCTTCTTTCTTGCTAGCTCCACACTCTGCCTCGGAGCAGATATGCAGATGATGCAGCTTAGCCTGTGGTCCCACAACCTTTACTCCTGTCCTAACTAGCGTTGCCAGCTGCCTTCAGTCTTTCATCCTAAGGAGGCAGGGGTGGGCCATGCCAGACATGGGTGGGACAAAGTTATGATCTGGCCACACCCCTTTTGGAGTGTCATGATGTCACAATGCTCCAGCCCCGATTTACCCAAGCACCCCTGGACAGCCCAGAGAAATTAAGGCTTCACCCAGAGATCAGAGTTGATGGGTTTTAAACCCAGAGACCCAGAGCCTCCGGGTCAAACCTAGAGATGTATAATTTATGGAAATATTGAAGGCACGGGAAACAACTGTTTTGTTGTTGTTTCTTCAAACAATAACTGACATCTGGGGGTAAATTGAAATTTGCAGTGTTGACTTGACTATCAAAGCAAACTTGGGAGCTGCACTCATGCAACTGGTGCTGTGGCCTGCTCCGGCCACGGTGGTGGCTCCAACAGGGGCTGGCCTACATGGCTTCCAGTTCCCCATGCTGGCCCCGCAGCGGGGCAGCGATTGCCCACCACGAGGTCACGCGGGGAATCTGGCTCCTGCCGCTCGTGTGACCTTATCCAAGCAAACAAACGGAGCTTAGCCACTAGGTGGATGACTGTTTTACTTGGAATGTTTGGGGGTGAAATCCGGGCTTCATCAATGTCATTGGGAGTCTTGCTATTGGATCAGTGATGCTTGGATTTCATTCTCAAAGTCTAACCACACAAAATGACACCTGTAAAATGTTCATCCTCTCTCCACTGGGCAATAAAGCTAAGCAGAAGTCGTTGTCGGCGTTTGAATCTAGGACTGTAATTCTAAATCCCAAATCTACCTGCACTTCTAATTGCTGATGCTAACTGCTTTGTGGTGTCTGTTCTCTTTTGAAGGGAAGCAATAAGCCGGCTGTGCGAAGCTGTTCCAGGAACAAATGGAGCTACCAAAAAGCGGAAGGTAAATAATATATTACATTAGTGCAACATTGTGCTTTGTATAGATCAGTCTTTTATGAGCTGATGACTCCTAAGCTGGGTTCAAAACACAGAAGTTACACAACAAGTTAGTTCAAATAAGCTCCCTTTTCTCTAGAAGAGCATTTTCAATGGACTGTTTAAAACTAGCCATTGTTTGGTTAGCAATCTGTACTGTTTGCTAGTGCCCTGACGTGTTTAACACTTTTCTGAGTGATTCCATTCACAGCCAGCCTCATCAACAAGACACCCTTCTCCCTTGTAAACTCATGTGGCATTTAAAACAAATCTCTTTGCCTTGTCCCGTGGCAATGCATGCGCACAACTGTTGATCCCCCCTGCATTTCACTGATCCCTTCCCCTGCCTGTGTAATATCTCCCACAGTACGAGGAATGCCTTTGGGATATCCCAATGTTCTGAAAAACACATGGAATTAAGGAGGCAGACACTGCTCCAGGACTCTCTGGCCACACCTCCCCTGGGGGCACAAATAAAACGGTTATGAGGTGCAGGCAGCGTGAACTGGTTATGGGAGCACAACTGAACTGGTTATCTATATATATAGTAGTAGTAGTATTAAACTTTTATTGTTTGGCCATTGGCCATAACAAAATTTGTTACAAAAGTAATATAAAATACAAAATATACATTATAATATTCAAAGACCAAAGGGTCTTAGTCTTAAGTGAATGCACATACATTGAAGTTTTAAATTTTGGCTTGCCCTTCTCGGGGCTTATGGTGCCAACATTTGTCCCCTGCTTTTTTGACCTTTCCCTAGATAATAAATACGTTAATCAGTAAACCGCAAGTTAGAATGTTAGAATCCCCCTTATCTAGGTTACACAAAAAACAAAGATCACACATGAACACACAACACATAAACATTATAACCAAGTAATGAGAGATAACCCGTGATAGTTAATTGAAATACTAAGTTTGTTAGAGTTGTTACACTGTTTGCCAAAACTAAAGCATATGGCCTCCACCGCCCAACAGCTATTAACATCAATATTTACCAATCAGGGCACAAAGGGTGTTTTGGCTCTTTGCTTGTAAAGAGCCATACAAACACAAAATGCTGTTACTGCTCTGGAACAAGGAGAATCGGTGCTGTCTAACAGATGCTGCAGTAAAAGGACCTTGTTCCATCTCCTAGATAGGGATTTAACATGGTTCCCAATATATTTCTCTCTCGGAATACTAAACATTGAGCATTCCAAAAGCATATGTTTAGGGGCCTCTATGGTTGCCATGTCGCAGTGAGGACATAGTCTCTCCTCCCTTGGGACATTCCAATATCTACCCTCCAAAATTGCTGATGGAAAAAATCCACATCGCATCAGGGCCAGAGCCTTTTTCTACAGCGTCACTTTTGCCACTTAGTGATGTATTGGGGAGGACAAACATTGGGGGTAGGAAGGATGTAATCCAGAGCAATCCTCTGAGAGGACAAGGCAGCAAGCTCTCTCTGCTGCTCCTGGTCGTTTACGCTTCGCTTAATCAGTTCTACTGCCCCTTTATATCCTAATGACAATAAAAGTTCTTTTGAAAATCCTAGATTGAATACTTCAAGCTCCACTTGCCCATACCAATGGTCACTGGTATTATCGGTAACAATGGGTATTTTCAAACGTTACGAGATCACAGTGAACCACGGTGAATACCCACCTGTGGTCAATGTGTCTCGAACGTCTGTTTGGCGGCCGCCAGATGTTCGCCACGGTCAATACCCACATGGGGTCAATTTGAACCACACTTCCCGGGCTAGCGGGGGGAATGTCCTGGGAAGTGTGGTCAAAGAGATCCCCAACAGGGACCAAACAAAAGTAACGTTTGGCCGTGGCGAATCCGGCCCGACGCGGCGGCCTCATTGGCCCCGCCGCCCGCCCGTCTCCCCGGAGGGCGGGCGGCAGGAGCGTGGAGGGGGCGGGGCCG
The DNA here is from genome assembly GCA_003113815.1 of Sphenodon punctatus. Lineage (NCBI taxonomy): Eukaryota > Metazoa > Chordata > Lepidosauria > Sphenodontia > Sphenodontidae > Sphenodon > Sphenodon punctatus. The sequence continues at coordinate 4,255,422 of QEPC01000892.1, forward strand.
TGCGGTCTCACGTTGTGCCGCTCGGCCCCGCCCCCTCCCAGATTCCCCGCCGGGATCCCCCCAGCACGTCTGTTATGGCGTGACGGGGTGCACGCGGCATGAGGATGGCTATTTGTCCAGAAAAGGAAGTCCCCAGATAGCCACCGTATACAATAGTTGCGATTTCACTTTAGCCTTGAACAGGCACAAAGCTGGGTCTGCCAATTTCCCTCCATGGGAGTGGAAAAAACTCACTATAGTGTCAGTGGTTTTATGGGCCAATAACCCGGCTGCTTCAAAATGCACAGTTCATTGACAAGATGACGAGAACACCACCCCCAAATACTTGAAAGATCGTACCTGTTCAATTTCAACTCTATCCATAAGCCATTTATATTGCCGACGAGAATGGCCTATAACCAGGACCTTGGTCCTAGAGTAGTTACTCAAGTTCTCCTGGTTACAATAGAGAAAAAAACCTATCCATACCCCGGCGGAGACCAACTTGGGAGATTGATAGCAAGATGGTGTCATCTGCATATAGCAGAATAGGTAATCTCCGTACGCCAAGTTTTGGGGTATGCAAATTATTTTCCACCATAAAGAGAATCAAATCATTAACAAAGAGATTGAATAATGTTGGGGCTAGTATGCAGCCCTAGTGCACGCCTCTGCAAAGGGGAATATCGTTCGTAAGTGGGCCGTTCCTAACAGGACGAACCTGCAAAGAGTTGTTCTGATGAAGTTTTGCTATCAAATATAACAAGCGCCCATCGATTGAAGACCCCTTAAGTTTCACCCATAGGCGTTCCCTATCTATGGTGTCAAATGCTGCCCTGAGATCAATAAAACAACAAAATAGTGAGGCTTTCTTGTCTTGGAGCACATTCTTAGAAATCAAATGTTTAAGTACATGGGCATAGTGGTCTAACGTCGACTGGCCTGCTCTAAATCTGGCTTGTTCAGGGTGGATGATACTATTAGCGACCAGCCAAACTTGAAGCTTGGAAAGGAGGTATTTCATATACAGTTTCCCAACAATGGATAGCAAACTAATTGGTCTGTAGTTGGAGGGGTCTCCCTTTTTTAAAATAGGCACCACCAAACCACCATGATTTGGGAATCAATCCTAACAAATTGATTACTGTAAATTGTTTACTGTAAATATATATATGTCTCTTTTCATGGCATAATGTGCTTAATAGGCTAGCTGCATTTGGGTGTCTTGTGTGTTTGATAGCAGCATCTCTGGACCGGTCGCACCGTGTGCATGCACAAGGCACAGGCAGCACCGGCAGCAAGAAGCAACAGGCCCTGGAGCCTCACCTCTGTGCCTGCCTCACTGCCCGCCCGGGTGCCCCTGCAGTGGAACCACTCCTGGGGAGTGGTGGTAGACGCTCGGCTGGGGAGGTGGGGGAGGGGAAAGCATTGGGAGGCCATGCTTGTCTATGACTGCTCAGAGGGGTGGAGAATGGGAATCCTTTCTGTCCAGAGGGAGTAAATTTTATGTAAATCTACACATTTGCATAATTAGGTGGGGCCTAATTATGCAAATTAGGCCCCGCACCAAGACTTCCCACATGGACTCACAAACCTTGGGACCGGCCCTGCAAACAACTGATTAGCAGGTGCAGAAACTACCTCCACGTGTAATGCAAGCCTCAGCCCAGGGCTTACTTTGCAAGGGGGCACAAATTCTTTCTTCCGAGGCCTGACGAGATGCTGTTGAGCTGCAACAGAAGCCATTTTGTCCAGTAGTGATAACTTTGATTGAAAGGGGGTGGGGGGACTATTCCTGGAAAATGAATAAACTGGATAATTTCATGATCTGTCCAGGAACATCTTAACTTGAAGAGAGTTAAAATTTAACTTGAAGAGAGCCAGTGTGGTGTAGCGGATAAGGTGCTGGACTTGCACCTGGGAGAACAGCGTTAAAATATCACCCCAGCCAATGAACTCACTCACTGAGTGGCCTTAAGCAAGTCACAACCTCTCAGTCTCGGTTCCCCATCTGTAAAATGGGAATATGTGTGTCTGTGTTCCCCTCATTCTTGTCTATCATAGATTGTAAGCCCACTGGGCAGGAACCTGTCTCCAAAATCTGGGACTGTAAAGTGCTGTGTATGTTTAGTAGTGCTATAGAAATGATTAGTAACAGCAGGACAAGAAGCAGAATGTAGCAGATAAACTGTTATGAATTTAATTAGTCAGCCACCTCAGTTGGACATTAACATAGTTCCCCAGGTTTTGGTGAGACATGAAACTTACAGGAAGTGCTTTGTTGTTGTTTTTAAAGCCCCCAGTGAAGTTCTTGTCTTCAGTGCTTGGCAAAAGTAACCTCCAGTTTTCTGGCATGAACATCAAGTTGACCATCTCAACAAGCAGCCTTACTCTCATCAGTGTTGACAGCCAGCAGGTAGGTCAACATTAGCTTCTAAATCAGGGGTGGAGAACGTTTCCCTTCCATGAGCCACTGAGAAACTTAGTACAGGTTCCACAGGGTGAACAGAAATTGGGATGAGAGTACTTAATTGGGGTCCCCAGGATAGGGGAATGAAGGGGATGTCCAGATCATGAATCTGTGCCATAGATCCATCTCTTATCCTTAAGTGCGTGTTCTCATCTCTGCCCCCTGAGCATGCTTCTTCGGTGCTTGAGGATAACTGGATTTGTCGTGAGCTAGAGCCAGAAATTGGAAGGGGGCCAAATAAAAAAAAACAGCCATGAGCTGGATTTGGTCCACAGGCTAGCAGTTCTCCACCTCTGTTCTAAGGTATGCAGCTATCTTTGCTAAATATATTGTTCCTTTTAAAGAAATTTGTAGCAGTGGTCGAAGAGTAATGGGGTGTCTTTAGATACAACGGTGATCAGGTGCTTAAGATGTTTGCCCCATGACTGTGCATTGTGTCTAAGCACCATCACTATTTTTGGCCACTGGTCTTCCCCTCGTTAGCCTCCCATTAACTCCTCGTTGGTTGCATAGATGTCTCGGGTGCAGCAGCTGAGTGTTTTCCCTCTCCACGGGACTAACGTTGCATCTAAAGACATCAGGTAGTTTGTTCACTAGGGGTGGGACTTGGGGCAAAAAAACGGTTACCGGTTTTACCGGTTACCGGTTTACAAAAAATTGGTTTACCAGATTAAAACCGGTTTACCGGTACCGTTTTTTCCCCATTGATTTCAATGGGGAACTGTCCCCATTGAAATCAATGACCCCCCCCAATACCTCCCCCATCCCGACACCCCCCACCCACCCTGGATTTTTAAAACTTTAATTTTAACCCGAAGTTTGGCTGCTAGTGCGGGCTCTGGGCCGCTGCTGCCGCCGAGCCTACACCAGCAGATACTAGGGCGATCCCTGGGGTAGGGGGTGGTTTAACACACACCACACCCCAGAGATCACCCTACCCCCCACCCAGATCACCCGCGCCGTGTTGCTGCCGCTGTTGCCGCCATCTGGAGGGCAAGTAAGGTGATCTGGGTGGGAGGGTAGGGCAATCCCTGGGGTGGGGGGGTGTTGAACCACCCTTGACCCCAGGGATCACCCTAGTTCCTGCTGGCGCAGGCTCTGGGCTGCCGCAGCGGTGGCCTGGAGCCCACACTACCAGCCGGACTTCGGGTTAAAATTAAAGCTGTTTAGCTGCAGCACAGAGCAGAGAACTTGGGGCAGACCTGACTGCTCTCCTGCATGGGAGTGCTTCTGCAAGGAGAGCTTCTGACATGAGGGACAGACAGGACCCTGATTAGCCCCTGGGCATGGAAAGGCAGCCATTGTGTCTAAGTACTGCAATGTACTAAGCACGGGGAAACATGCGTGGCTATACAATGATGTCAAAACATTTGGCCACCCCTTTCCGTTATGTCTAAAGGTGCCCATTGTCTTCTTGCTCTAGACATTTCTGTTAAAATAATACATTCATTTTACTATAAATAAATAAATACAAAATGTATTACTATTAAGTTATTGAATATTTAATAATGGGGAACTTGGTTTTTTGGGTTGACAGTCGTCTGTTGGTCCTAAGGGTGTGGGAACCCCTGTGCTATTAGTCTTTTCCATCATCACTGCTAATAATGGCAGCTCAAAATGCTATTTTGCTAGCAAGGTAGCATTTGGTCCCTACTTAGGGCCTTGCTCAAATGAAAACGCTACTTATTCATTTCTTACGCTCTCCTTCTATTTCGCCATTGATTGTAATAAAAATAGGTGTGTGCACTGCAGTAAGTCAATGCACAGACCTCCGTTCAGAGGGGCAGCTAGGTTAGAATGTGCTCTGGAGCCGAAAATGGAATGCCCCCTGCCACCCTTCCCAGTGGCAGAGGATACATTTGTACCAGGGAGTGCAGGCCCCGGTACAGCTGAACTGCCTGTCCCTATTAGAGCTCCATCCCTGCTACTAGAGGCCTATGACAAAGTTAAAGTATTATATTAGTGCAAATAGTGCTGTTGTCAGAAATCAAACAACTTGGGGCCTGTTTCATGAAAATATCCTTCCATCGTCTGCAGTTTTCTATTCTGTTAGGCATAACTCTCATGGACATTTGATTGCATTCATGTGGATTTCAGTTTTAATCAAGGATTTGTGAAGCCATTTACCTATATTCTCCTCTGGCCCCTACTATTGTAATAGATATGGGTTTAGCTTCTTATGAGGCCAAGAAATTACCAAAGGAACATTAGAACTCTTGTCATGCAATAAATGAATCTGACATATTTATGAGTACTCCGTTGTCTGAATGCCTTCATTGGTAAATTATATGCTGCAGAAAGAATCAGGACAGATTTTCATGGGATATGCCCTGCATTGCTCTGTGAAGATAGTTTCTGGTATTTTTTAACATTCCAGCACATTGGTAAATTAATCTGTTGTATTTTTCAGATTATTGCAAATCACCACATGCAGTCCATTTCATTTGCCTCTGGAGGTGATCCAGTAAGTACAGATTTCTAAGGAATACATCTGTAAACATAAAGCATTTATTATGAGGTTCAAAGTACCTGCAATTATCCTGCTTCATCCATAATTATCCATTTCCAAGTTAAATTGCACTTACACAGTTCTTAACATTTCTGACTCATTACATGAAGCACGATGTAAGTGGTTAGATCAGGGGACTCTTGGGTTCTATTTCTAGCTCTGCTGTAGACTTGGCTGTTTTGTGCAAACCAATTAATTTGTCTTTGTCATTTTCTCCTCTTGTTAAATGGGCCCAGAGGCAGCCTTGGCGGCCTACAACCAAGCAGATCCCAGTTTGTGAGATCTACAAACAAGGACATAGAAATTGCCATACCAAAGCAGATTCATGACCCAGTTAGCCCCTCTGTCTTGTCTCCATCACTGGCCAACAGCTGATTCTATAGAGGAAAGGCCAAGATATCTGCAGGATGTAATGGAATCACCTCCCCCTCCCCCATGAAGGTCTTCTTCCTGGGTGTAATCCTCACGCATTAAAGTCAATGGGAGTTTTGCCATGACTTCATTGGGCTCAGGATTGCCGCCCTAATATCTAGTAGCTCAAGACAGGCTAAACCCCTGAAGTTTTAAGATCATATCCACACTTGTCAAATAACAAAAGGCTACTTATTAAACTAGAGAAGGGGTTCTCAAACTTTGTCATGGTGAGCTCCTACCTAAAGCTATGAAAAAAGGACCGGGCCTCCCCACTGTAATTAGCATAACATGGGCAGGGAGGGTGGAGCGGACATCAACGGAGGGGCGGAGTTTGGGGGCTGTCTCGCACCCCCCTGCAGATCAGCCCGTGTGTGCCCTCCCCCCCGCGAGGCCCACCTCCCACTTTGAGAACTGCTGAACTAGAGCAGCTTCCCATCCACCAAAATTTATGCCACTACAGCAAGGAACATACCACTCCTCCCAACATCTTTTTTGGATTGAAGGTAATATTTGTCAGGACCCAGACTTGAACTAACAACCCTGGTCCCTACCAAGGTCATTACTGACTCTGAAGCACCATCACTTTACTCTTCTTTGGGCCTTTGCTTCTGCTTATTAGGCCCTGCTCCAGCATCCTGCTATAATGTGACTCCCCACCCACCATGCCCGGATTGGCTCCTACTTGTTTAAAGCTACCTGACTAGACCAGGAAGCCAGGCCGAGCAATACATAGACCCTGTTCTCAGCCATGCTAGTGGTACAGGCTTTGAACCTGTACCTGCCTCCAGCCTTCCTGTCCCCCTGTTTCTGAGCCTGTTTGCCTATCTGCCCATTCTGTTCTCAGCTTGCCTGGCCCACACACCTTTAGTCCTGTTTCCTTCCAGATTGGACTGATCCTCTGATGCTGACTTTGGGTGACTTTTGCTTCCGGACTCTATTTTGGTGGGTTTGTTTGGTTTGGACTGACTCCTGGCTTGATCCTTTTGCTTGTCTACAGTCAGGCTAATGAATTGCCCTCCAGCCCTTGTCTGACCCTGATCCTGCCGGAACTTATGCCTAGACCTGATTCTATTGCAGCTCAGCCTGGGCTCTGACCTGACAATATTCCTCTGATTATACTTCCATTGTTTTCTCATCAGCGTGGCTCCCAACATTTCCAGCAGCCAGAGGGGCCAGACCCGCCCACTCAGTGAATAAGCTCTGCCCTTTCATGCACTTGCACACACCTCCCAACATTCCAAGTGCCCCCCCCCCCCCAAAAGGGGACAGAAGCTCTCCTGCTTATCCTTCCACTTAAGGCTGCTTGTCCATGTTATCTGGAGCGGCGAAACTTCCGGCACGGGACTCTTACACAGCTCTGCATGTGTGCGCAGGGGGTAAAAATGTAATCAGCCAGGTCCTGCGGCTTTTTTTCTTACAAATAACAGGGCTTGAAATCCAGCCCTGTCATTGGTAAGAAAAAAAAGCTGCAGGATCTGGCGGATTACATTTTTACCCCCATGCCCCACGCGCCGAGCTCAGCGTAAGTTTCCACGCCGGGAGTTTCACCGCTCCGGGTAATGTGGACAAGTAGCCTTAGTTTCTTGTCATTTCATCATCGGCCCATTGCCCTCTCAAGTGCTTTTCCTGGGAGCTAACCAGGAAAGAGGTACCTGAGGTTTAAATACTGGTCTTTTGTCTCTCTCTCCTAAAGAGGAACTTTGACGCCCTGAAAGAGGGACAGTGGGATTCTGCACCCAAAGGGTAGGGTTGCCACCTATGCACATTTTTAAGGAACTCTTATGAGCATGCCAATGTAGGTGCCAATACCTGAAGTATTTTTCATGAGTGTTCCTTAAAAATGTGCATAGGAATCAACCCTACCAAAGGGTGACGGTCCTTAAATAGGGACTGTTGGGAATGGATCACAGAGGTGGCACCAGCCAGAACTTTATGGGGTAGGCCTTTACCTCTGGTCAAGCTGTACTTAGTGCAACACTCAAGGTGAGGAACAATGATAAGGCTTTAGGCCACTTTTTCACCTCTCTGCCCCAGGCATTCCTGGGGGCCAATTTGGCTGCAAGTTTTTGATGATGTTTGTTTGTTTGTTTTAGATTGCCTTAGGGATGTTCTGAATTACTCCAGCAGTAATGAGGTTCTAGGGGCTGTTCCACTGAGCCAAGCTATACCAGAGAGCAGAGTGCGTACAGATAGCTGTGCTGGCTTTATACCACTACGAAATTCCTCCTGAGATTCAGGCTTACATATACATGGCATTGAGAAGCTTGATTAAGAGAGGTCTCAATGTACAAGGGCACATTCAATTAAAATGGAAAGGTAGCAAACTCAAAACTGATAAAAGGAATATAGAAATGCTTGCTAATAATTGCTTGCTAATAGTAATAATAAATAATAATAATAAATTAAAAATACTTTCCCACCCAAAATGTATAATTGCTGCGTGGAATGCCTTATCACCAGATGTCATTAAAGCAGGAACGCCTTACTGAACATCATAAAGGGGCAGCTAAAAAGAGGAAAAAGAATCCCCAGAATTACAATTGTATTTTAAATACAAAGGTGGAGAAAAGAGGTTTGGGATATTTGGACTCGTAATATTGGTCCTGTAGTAACTGATCAAGTAGCTGTCTTTCCCAAAGAGCAAGTGGCTACTGTTTTAGCCCCACTCCAACCAGCCAAGTTTCATCCTGGGATGATATCCCAGGGTGCATTGCTCTAGAAGGTAGTGTACAAGCGGGTCATTTCAGCTGCATTCGGGGTCTTTTCTTGACTCTTCCTCAGTATCCAGCCTGGTTTATTGCCTTCTGCCTGCCTTAATAATTAACATTTTTCAGTTGGCAGTTTCTTCATTCACTTACCCTCCCAGGGCCTGACCTTACAAAGTGCTCAGTGCTACAGGGTGAGGTCTTAGACCAATGGTTCTCAAACTTTTTGTCTGCATGACTATAGTCTGAGACTAATTGATGCAACCCTGGACTGCAATAAAGGGTGAAATCAGATGTGGCAGCGGTGAGGTACTTGCCTGGCCCACCCTGGGGTGGGTGAACCACAACAGCTGTCACTCCTCGAGTTGGTGGGGAGGGCTGTTCACACAAGCAGCCCTCAATCCTTAGCCTGGGCATGGGGGCTACCGGCACAAGTCTCTAGTCTCCATCCCCTGGGACAGCCCAAGGAACTGTCCACACAGGATAGGACTCCTGGCCCAGGAGTCCTGGGCCAATGCAGCGCAGCAGGATCAGGCCCCAGGATGAACTGCCGCCAAACAGCTGATCAGGGGTGCTCCTTGGGCTCTCCCTGTCAGCTGTTTGGTTTTTTGGTGCGCTCATCCACCTGCTAAACAGCTGACAGATGGATGCTCCTACACTCTATCAGCTGTTTGGCAGGCCGGTTGAGCACACCAAACAGCTGATTGGGGGGATGGAGGAGCATGCTTACCCAGTCTCGCTGAACAGCTGATAGGGAGACCTGGAAGAGCCCAGACCTTCCTCTGATCAGCTGTTTGGCAGGGCCGGGGAGAGCGCAGGGGCCTGATCCATTGATCCCACCTCGCAGCAGGGCTGGGCAGGCCTGACATGCGGGCTCGTAGTGGCCCAGATGGTTGGCCCAGGATGCATCTCTGAGCTTTTTCCGGAGGACGCATCCCATAGCAGAGAGTCACCTGCCTTGGGGCAGTCGTGGGCTAACACCTGGCAGAGACAGGACAAACGTGCAGGTGATTCCTGGGCCAACACGGGCTACTGGCCTCATCCTGTCTTGTTTTCACCCAAAGACATGTCTGCACATGCCCAAATTTAAATCAAGTGCCATAAACTACCAAATGCCCAAGTTAAATCAGTATGTGCGCACACGCACACACATTCACAAATGCACTCTCTTACCATGTGGCCCCATTTCCTTGTGCTCCTCCCAGCCCAGCACATGGTTTGCCCCAGAGTTGGCTGCATTTCAGTGCTGGGCAATGTTGTTCATGCACTTGTGTATATTTTGTCAAGATACTGCAAAATGTCACATATTTCTAATATTTTATTGCTGACTAGCTGCACATCTCATTTGCTATATACTCCAGAATATTTTCTGAGCTTTTAAAAAATCTGTCAGAAAAATAAAACAAAATTCCGAGGTCTGTTTCTTAACAGACATCAAAATGTGGGAACTGAATTAATGGCATTTATTTATAGGACATTTTGGGGCTTCCTTTTCATTAACAAAATTGACTCGTGGGGTTCTTTAAAAAATAATAATACAGTAATCTAGGACAAATTATGCTAACCCCGAGCTCTCCTGCTTGCATGATTGATTGAATGATTAAGTGAGCGATCTGGAGGATACTGCAGAGAGGGGCTTTTTTATTTTCCTTCCAGATGATTGCATCTTCCCTGTAGAGAGCCAGGCCTCTCTGCTGCAAATTGCATCCTCCGCCCTTCCCTTTACGCATCCAAGATAACAAAATAAATCTTTGATTATTAAAATCATGTTAGTTGTTATGTCATCATTTTTGTTTTACTAGCTTTTTTGGTTTTGCAAAGCCTCGGCCTGTTTTATTTTTACAACTTTCTGATTTCAGTTACACCAGTGTCCATCCAGGATAACTTCAGTGGAGTTACTCGGGACTTAAACTCGTGTGACTGAGATCTGGCACTGGCCTTTTAAGTTTTCTCTGCTGGGTGCTAGCAGAGATGCTAGCTATGGATAAAATTAAACCCATGCTGGCGAACGTCTGTTGAACAGACACACCAGGCATCTATTGGGCAGCCCTTGAACACACAACTACCTGATATGATGATAGCAGGAAGCTTATTGGGAGTGGCAATGGTGGCTCAACTGGCAGCAGCAGGTCTGCAGAAGCAATGGTGGCAGCGATAGCAGGTCCCTGAAGTGGTGGCATCATTGATTTTCTCCTGGGCCCTGTTCCCACCACCACTCCTGAGGACCTGTCATTGCCCTGCTCCTGGAGTCCTGCTGCCTCTGCTGCTTGCGGAGCTGAGTAAGACCTGCACTCCTATCTCTGGCAAGTTCTGCCTGTAGCTGTTACCACACATGACAGCAGCTGCTGTACAAGTGCCTGCTCTGGACTGTGCACAAAATGCTTTTGGGCCTACCACAAGAAGCAGGTGTGAGGCAGACATGTAGTGGGGTGACAAATGTTTGTTGTGCTAGCTGTGTGTTTCAACATAATGTCTGATAACACCTTAAAAATCCTCTTGCATGTTACTAGAGCTGGGCAAAATTCTAGTCTGCCTTCTGTAACATCACGACAACACTGTTTTGTGTTTTGCTCTTGAGTGCCCTGATGCTCATGGGAGGTTGGTAACGTCCACAGAAGTGGAGGGCGCTCAACAATTTGCTGGACCTAGCCCAAAATGCATTAGAGCTCTGCAACATAGATTGGAGAGGGCAATTATTTTCTCCAATTAATTGTCATTTCAATAAACTGCCAATTCTCTTGTATGTTCTCTTGACTACAAAATGTGATTTACTTAATGGACAAGGATTGCAAGCTGGAGTTTAGGGGACTTTTTATAATAGGAGTAACTGGTGGGGGTGTCCCCAGGCTCCTCTCTGAGCTACATCTGTAGAGTGAGGATGGAGAGTCTGATTGGCTCCGCATTAGACCCAAGCTGTGGAATTCCTTCCCTAGGAGGAGGCAGGAACTGACCCAGGAATAAAGATTTGGACCAAACCCTGAGCCAGTGTCAGTCCCCATCTTTGTCCTAGGAGTAATATGTCTAATTAATTTAATGAATTAATAGTTAAGAGAGCCAGTGTGGTATAATGGCTAAGTGTGCAGTACTGGGAGGTAGGGGGGACTCCAGTTCAAGAGTTGCCTTAACCAGAAACTCATTGAGTGACCTTGGGCCAGTCACAATATTTTCTCAGCCTAACCTACCTCACAGGGATGTTGAGAATTAAAAAAATTAGTTTTTTAGTTATATGTAAAACACTCCAAATGCCATGACAGGGGGGCGCTATATAAAAATAAAGAGTATTAGTACAGGGAAGGTATCTCCAGTCTCTACACAATCCTAGCAGAGTTGCTTCAGACCTCATGGTAATCCTAGTAGGTGGGATTAGTCAGACACTTGTGGACTTGGAAGGAATCCACCTTCTGCTGTTTGTACTCATTCCCCGAGTCTGTGTTCTAGCCCAACATTTTTCTCTCCACCCGGCTCCTTTCTCCACACCTGGCTTGTGCCCTCCTAGTCCTCTGTCTAATCAGGGTCCTTCCATGATCAACCACACATTGGGCTCATATGAGCTAATGTGAGCTTGGAGCTAACGTAATTACAAGTTCTATACCTACTGATACATTATTGCCCTGTCCTCTCAGTTAATCGTGCGGACTGCTCCATGTGCCATCCTTGAAAGGAACAGATTATCTGAATCTGTATTTCTGTTCCCAGCTATATTCGTTTATTGAAATTGGTGTGTGCACAGCCCATTTTAAAGATATTTATTTAGCTTTTTTTCTTCTTCTTTAGGATACAACAGACTACGTTGCCTATGTAGCTAAAGATCCTGTTAATCAAAGAGGTATGAAAAGCAATTTCAGGTTTAGGGGCAATCTTATCCTGGTTCATCTAGGGGCATGCTTCTTGCTTAGGGTGCAAGAGGTTCTGGGTTTTGATTTCCTGCAGTGAGCAGGGGGTTGTAGTGTATGATTCCATCCATTAAAGTTATTGGTTCAGGAGCTATGTCATTGACTTCAGTGGATAGAAGGTTGTACCCTCTGTCATCCTATCCATAGCATGCAACTAATTTCAGAATGCAGTATTATATACAGCCCAGGGATATCTTGGTTGTTTCAGTGCTGCATCATGCTGCTAGGTGGAGCTGAGCAGGGAGTCATAAATGGATAGGAGCTATTTTATCTTACAAGATTTTCTGACTGGTTAAGGAGGAAGCACCAGCAGTAGAGCTGTTCCTGGAAGAGTTTCAAGGAGAGGAAAAAGTTCTCATGAACATCTCTAAGGATGTCCCCAGATTTCTTAGGTGGAATTGCAGCTTCTGAAATTCAGCTGCTTGGTTGTTTTGTATTTTATTTAAATGCCAATCTCTTACCTCATTATTTGCATTGCTTGCTACAAGCCATTTTATGTTGTGAATAGCATGTCACTTCATTAAAATTTGGAGCCTAGTCACCTACTAAAATTACTATTGCTTGTAACAAATCGGTGGAAAGAAAGAAAGCAAGCCCATTTTCTTAGTGCTATTGCAAAAGGCAAAACGCTGACTGTTAGGGGTATCTTGCTACAGCAGAAATTAACAGCAAGCTAGGAGACTGGAATGAGGAAAGGACAATCCTCCACCATCAAAGTCAATGGGAGTTTTGCCATTAATTCAGTGAATGGAGAGAACTGCACCCTCAGAGTAATTTGTTCCTCTTCTCTAATGAATTGATTAGCATCTAAGTTCCTGCATAGTCTTCTACGAGGTCAGGTGGCATGCCAGACCTATTCAGGTGGGTCAGCTTGTGTGCCAGCCCACATAAGAGAAAGTCCCTAACATTGCTAGAGCTAGTGAAAACACTCCTTTAGCTCAAAAAGCAAGGATTTGTGAGTTTGAGTCTTACTACGACTACCCGTGTTCAGCGCATTATCTCCCATTGGTCCATGTGATTACAATGTATGGAACAGCTGACTACTAGAATTCCCTTTGTTAAGTGATCATTACACTTAGGGTGAACTCTGCTAAACTCTGATGTCCGTGGGGCCCTGGAAGCTGTATAATCAGCCCCGGATGCTCCCCGGATCGCTGTTGCGTGTGAGTGAGGCTCTCCGATTTCCAGCCCTGTTTTAAACTTGGAGCTGATGTTTACATCAGATGTATTCATCAGATCCGAGTTTAAAGAGGGACTGGAACTCTGAGTGTCTCACTCACACGCAACAGCGATCCGGGGATCATCCGGGGCTGATTATACAGCTTCCGGGGCCGCACAGACTTTCGAGTTTAGCAGAGTTACGCGTGAGTTCACCCGTAATCTGATATTAGTGGTCACGCTATCCTTATTCTACAGATATTACAGATATGGTGTAGCTATTTTGATACAGGAGAAAATATCTAAGTCAGTCAGTTGCAACACTCTAAATAAATATTAAATTATGGTTTCAGTCACTGTGGGTAGGTACTAAGCATTTAGTATGTAGAAAAAGACACATGGAAAGGCCACTGCACATTTGCTAGCGTTCTGCTCATATTTTTATTGCACCAGAGGGCTTACAATGCCATTTGGGAAAGAAGATTTTAGATTGAGGCCAGTTTGTTAGGCCTGAGGCTGGGAGAAGGAAGGCTAGCCAAAGCCATTCTACATGTTGGTCTTGAGGAAGATGTAGCATATACGACTAACAAGCGTGGTCCCACAGTGCCACCTGCTGGCTAGTCCGTGAAAGCGTTGTGGACAGACCTGAATGGGGCTTGTACAAGAAAAGCACATTGAGGGTCTCAGATATTCAAATGCCCAGAATACATAGTGCCAACTTTTCAAAGGAGCTCACCTCCTGCATAAACATTAAATCAAGGGCCAGATTTTATTAAAAAACAAAACAAAAACAACCCTCTTAAATTATTTTGATGGCTAAATAAATGGGGAGCTGAAAGACCGATTTAAATTCTCTTGCCTTTCTTAACACTTCCAAGCTATCAAAAGGTCGCATGCACAATTCTTATATTGCTTCGCTATCTCTCCTGTTTTATCCCCAAAGTTATTGATATAAGTATGCACTCTGAATTGTTTATAGCATATGACTTATTCATTACTTAATTTTTTAAAAATCCTCATTTTTGCATCACTTTATAGCATGCCACATATTGGAGTGTCCCAATGGAATTGCCCAGGATGTAATCAACACCATAGGGCAGGCTTTTGAGCTCCGCTTCAAACAATACTTGAAGAATCCTTCTGCTTTGATTACTTCCAATGAAAGGTGAGCATCGGGCTTTCTAGTAAATCGAGTATTGCTTTCCTACTGTTTCCCCCTCCCCTCCCCAGGGTAAATATCCTTATGCAAAATGCATCATGACTGACTCTCTTTTCTTCTGTCATACCCTGATTTGATGCCAACTGTACACACACCATATTTATTTATTTAGATTTTTTATCCCACCCTATCCCTTAGGCTCAGGGTGGCTTACAATTCTTTAACTTATTAACTGTAACATTAACTAACTCACTCAACTCTTAATCCTGACAACAACCCTGTGAGGTAGGTTAGGGTGAGAGATCTGTGACTGGCCCAAGTTCACCCAGTGAGTTCCTGGCTAAGGTGAGACTTTATTTTGTTTGTTTATTTATTTGCACTTACTACCTCACCCCTCTCGCCTAAGGCAAGTCAGACATGAACCAAGTCCTGGGGCTTGCAGCAGAATTCAGTCCTGTTCTCCCCTCCCCATGAGGAAAGGCTCTCTTAGCTCGAACTGTAGTTCATCTGGGTTATTAGGCAGTAGGGTGGCCACCTATGCACATTTTTAAGGAACACTTATGAAACACACACGTTGCAGGCCCCCCAACATGTATTTTTCATAAGTGTTCCTTAAACATTTATGTAGCTGGCATATGCAGGCCTTTCCCAGTACATAGGTTTACTAAATTCTGCTGAGCTTTCACCTGGAGGGAGTGGGTCCATGCTGGAAAGGGGGTGGAAAAGTCCATATGGCCCTCCCCCTTTTTGACATGATTGCCACTAGAAGCACTGATTTCTCTGAATTACATGGGGAGACTCTGGCTGACCAAGAGAAATTGGGGTTTCCCCCAAAACCTGGAGACTGAGTCAAAACCTGGAGTCTCCAGACAAAACAGGGAGTGGTGGCAACTGTACCCGTGTGTGGTTGGGGAAGTGCTCTAGTGCTGACTATACACAAAATAGTGTGCTTATAGGAAGCAAAAAGTGAAAAATCAGCAAGCCTTCTAGAAGTGGATTACAAGTAGTCTCCCTGGTTATTTTTGTTTTGTTGTCATGTAGTGTGACTGTCTATGAATATTTTCAAATTTAGCTTGCATTAATAGCTTTTTTCTTAATCTTATGTTTGTTACCCTGTCTCTCGCAATCCACAAAAAAATCTAAATAAAAAAAAGGTCAATGTGTCTTTTGCTGATGGAGTGCCTTGAGGAGTGGGCTCTCCATGGCCATATTTAAACAGACAGCCCCCCAGCGGCAGTCCGTGGTCGTGCCGCTACAGGGGCGGTATGGGGTGGCAGGTGCAGACGGGTGCACGCCCATTCCTCACCTCCTTGAAGGAAGAGTTAGAGCAACAGTCATGCCCTACATACCCCTGGATCAAGTGTATTGTGCATCAGCTGGGGAAAGCAGGGTTCTCTCCAGATTTCCTTTTGGGTAAGGATTTCAGACACCAAAAATAAATGATTAATCTTAGGTTGGGTGATATTATGCGTCAGGACGAGCTGGCCAGAACTGCTGAGTGGAAAGTAGCCCCCCACTTCCGGAGCTTGAAATTGGTACACACTTTTGAAAAATAGTTGGATATTTTAGTGGACAGTAAGCTCTGACGGCTGTACACTTTGCTTCGGATGCAATTCTTTAAGCTAAAGGTTGTTATGGGTAGGTATGCCAATTTTACCCATGCAGAACGGGTTTGCCTTGGTGATGGTAGGGCTATGGAGGATGTAGACCATATGCTATTTTCTTGTCCTATATATGCTGATTTGAGGCATGTGTGTTATCACCATTATGGGAGGATGATTTATTCTTACCCATTGTTGTTAAATGCCAGTGGGTGCTCGCCACGACTGATGAATTAGTTTTTAAAAATGTAACGATGTTTTCGCATTTTGTTGCCAAAAAGAGGGAGGATAATTAGAAGTTAAAGAGCACAAGCTTAATAGCTATGTATGGTATATCGATGGGCCGAAACGTATGGGGTTGGGAGACTATTATCTTGGTAGATGATTTGTTTTTATAGTTAAGTAGAGACATTGAATGCAATGGTCTGTAGTTGCATCTTATTTACCTTTTTGTATTCCTATTGTAATTTCACGTTTGTATTGTTTGTTGTTTTATGTTGGGCATATAGCGAAAGCTTGCCCGTAATAAAACTAAACTGAACTTCCTCACCCATACCCCTGCATGGAGCAACCTGCATTTTTGCCGGTTGCTCTATGCAGGGGCGGTGGGTGGGGGATGCATGTTTCGCGGGAGCACGCATACACGCACACCCACCCATCGTCGTTTTCAAACGGGACGCATCCACCCATGTCCACTGCGTGAGCATGAGTGGATATGTCATGTGTAAAACTGGCCCATGTTTGTGCAACACCTGGTCCTATGGAGCCTAATTTGACTCTGTTCTTTAAGCACTACTAGAATATATATACATTAAATATTATTGTAAAAATTATAGCTTCTTCTTTGCTATGTGCAGGTTTTGTTCACTCCAAAATCTCCTATCCCACAGGACAGTTGCTGTAAATGATCCTTTCCTGTTCACATCATAAGTAAATCATAAAAATTAGAAATAGAAATGAGTTTTTCGGTTCACTGAGTCCATCCCTTTCTGGGTCCACGAGAATAGTTCTCAGGAGGAAGCCATCTCTCCAATATTATTGTGTGAATGAGTCACCCACTTCCAAACTACTAGGAATCACATTATCAAATACCAAATTGAGCTGTGTATCACATATTCAACCACTTGAACTTTATCTCTTTCCTGCTCTTGGTCTTTTATCCAATTATGTCCTTGTTAAACAGAGAAGTAAGATTCAAGCTGAGTTTTTTATTTTTGGAGGTATAGAGCAAATCTCTCCTGCTTTTGCAGCATGCCAGCTGCACAGTTAAACCATCCCCAATTTGCAGATTGAGAAGTGCAGCAAAACATGGTGTGTCATCTCTGGTGCAAGCCAAAAAGCATTCATTATATTGATTTTGTTCTGAGGTAAATTAGTCATCACTCTGTAAAACTGTATTTGACTTCTTACCTAAAACACTTGCAGGCCAGTCTAACTGCTAGCCAACACATGAGGTTTCATTGCTTCCATGCTACATTCTCCTCAGATATATGCAGAGGATATAAGAGGCAAAGAAAGATTGCATCCAGCAGCTAACCTATGAGTGGCATAATGATTCATTGGGTAAAAACAGACATGACGGTGACCTGCTATGGGCTGGAGACTCACCTGAACATCTGTTGTCCTGCTGCCAGATGTAGGTCCACTACTGCCCTGGGGTGGGTAGGTGGTTGGCCTGGGATGAGTCCTCCTGAAGATCCTGAGTGCCCATTTCAGACCAAGGTCTGCCAACGTGGGCCAATGTGTCTGTTTGACTCTGCCATCCTGCCTTGGGCAGGGGCTGTCATGGCCACCCATCATGGCAGGAAGTGGGGTGCTGGAGCAAAGTGGGGGAGGGCCAGCCGACTGCGTCTCTGTTACAGCCCTAGCTGTACTGAGGGCGTGTAGGTGATGGGATGACTCTCCTGGGGCAGGTACATTTGTACGTTTGACACCATCTGTACGTCTGTTTTTACCCATTATTATCTTAGGCTGCATTCCCATCTGCGGTGGCGGCAGAGGGCGGGGCCAGGGAAGATGCAGCAGCGCAGAGGAGCCGTCTGACAGGAAAAGTGCCTGTGCAAATGGGGCTCTGCCACGGCTTCTCTCGCGCATGTCAGATCCAGGCTGTTGCTAAATCCTGTCGCTTTGCTCTGTGTAATATTGCTAAAATCCGGCCTTGCCTTACCGTTGTTGCCACTGCAAAAACCCTAGTCCATGCTTTAGTCATCTCTCGCCTTGACTACTGCAACTTCCTCCTTAATGGCCTCCCCTGCTCTGATCTCACTCCCCTCACCTCTGTTCAATGCTCTGCAGCCAAAATAATCCACATTGCCTGTTGCTTGACCATGTACAGCCCCTCCTATCCGTCCTACACTGGCTCCCTCTACGTAAACACATTCAGCACAAGCTCCTGGTCTTCACCTTCAAGGCTCTTCAAGGCCTTGCTCCCCCATATCTCTCCGCTCTTGTATCCTGCCACACTCCTGCCTGGGAGCTTCGCGCCTTCTCTGCCCCCACCCTCGCCTGCTCGCGACCCCCTTGCACCTCTAAACGTCTGCACCCCTTCCCCTTGCTGCCCCTCATGCCTGGAACTCCCTTCCTGGATACATTCACTCTGCTCCCTCCCTCCCAACTTTCAAATCCTTTCTGAAAACCCATCTCTTTCATTAGGCCTTCCCTAGCTCGTCATGCATCCTCTCCCCCTCACTCAGAATCTAATTCCTTGTAATTAAGTGAAGCACATGTGCCTGCAACTTCTCAACCTCATGAGTGTACTCTTGTCTCTCCTGATGTTCACCTCTCCCTTGTCTCCCCCTCTCTTGTCTTTTAGATTGCAAGCCCCTTGGGGGTAGGGACCTGTCCATAACTGTTGATTGTATGCTACATAAATAATATTATTATTAACAACAACAAAGAAGCTGGGAAATCAAAGAAGGTTCTGTGTGAAAGTGTATTTGGTCAAGAAGCTTTTGAAAGTGGACAAAATGGCATTTAGTTTATACCAGGGGGAGTCGTGAGAATCAAATTATGCTGGTCACTCACTTCCCATCTTGATGATTTTTTCCCCCAGTGAGTTGATGAATCTTGATGGTTCAGCATGGAATGTACAGGACAAGGAGGATCATGAATATTACAATGAAATCCCAGGGAAAGAGCCTCCCAAAGGTGGACTATTAGACGTATGCACGAAGGTGCAAACAGAACAAAGGGCTAACTGTCCGATGCTGCAATATGAAAAGCAATACTCTTTGGTAAGCATGGCTCTTTTTGATATAACTACTAACTTTTTTATCCCAAAGAAGTGATAATCATTGAATTGTAGGGTTAAAAGGGACCCCAAGAGTAAGCCAGTCCAGCCCTGCTCCATGGCAGGATATCCCAGATATCATGGACAGATGTTTGTCCACTGTCCCCCTTTCAGCAGGTCAAAGACCCTTTTTCAGGAGAGACAAAAAGACTGGTATTCAAGCCTCGGGCACCTTTTTTTCTGATTGCCTCCCAGAAAAAGTACCTGACAGGACAATGAGAAGATGATGGAATAACAAGAAGCAAAATGAAATGATAAGCAGGATAGGGTTACCATACCTCCCCATTAATAGGAGACGATTATGAAAAATACATGTTGCAGGGCTACATTGGTTCCAGTGCAGCCCTACAACATGTATTTTTTCATAAGCGTTCCCTGTTAAAGGGGAGGTATAGTAAAGCTGGAGAGTTTGTATTCTTCTTTGTGAACTTGGAATGTTGGGAGGGGTGTATGTGTGTGCATGTAGGGGTGTGTGTGTGTGCATGTAGGGGTGCGTGTGTGTGCATGTATGATACATAAACAGGTGGAGCTTATTCACCAGGGGCAGAGCATATTGCTGAGGGGGGTGGAGCTTGCCCCTTTTTGGCTGCTTATAATGTTGAGAGGGGGTATGATAGCATCAAACGTAACTAGACCCAAGCTTCCCTCTCTCACTCTGTGAGAGTGGAGGGCTTCATTTGTCAGAGTCTGGCAGTCACCCCAATTTACAAGCCTCGCATTGACTGCCATGGACCTTGGTAGCTTGTAGTTGCAATCCTGACTCCATTGTGTTCAATGGCAAACCTCCCATTGGCTTCAATGGAGTGAGAATCATGGCCATCTATATGCAGTGGGAAGCACAGCGCTATTATGGGGTATGGATGTAGAGCTGGTCCTCTAGGGACCAACCGTATTCAGTGGATTTCCTGATTCACTGGAATGTGCTTTGTGTATCTTAAGGATCTCTAAAGTTCATTGTTAACTGACACCCGGTGTGACCTTGTTTGTCATTCTTTCAGACTGGTAGCTCAAAATCCATGAATATATATGAAAATTGTCCAGAAGAAAGCAAGGCTGGAGGTAAGTGCTCTTTCTTTCCTCTCATTCATATCTCCATTAAATTGAGCCAAACTACTTGGGAGTGCTGTCTGGGAGTTTTCAACTTCATAGTGAAAAATGTTTGCCTTATTAGATCATTACTAATTTCCCAGCTGAAGGGCTGACAAAAAGAGCTTGAGACTTGTAGAAGAGGAGCGAATCCATTTTTATGCCTGCTGGCAGACTAACCAATTTGACTTGTCACACAGTAGTCCTTTGTTAATTTATTCCTTTTCATATCCTACAGCGAAGAAAGATGCTCCCTGCTTAAATGGCTCGGAAACTCCCACTGGAGACTGTACAGATACATGATGGGATCCAAACAGTCGAAGCCTAACAGAATTCCCTCAAAGATTATTAATATAGTAGCATGTTGTTTGATCAGTGTTAAATACCACACACCCCATACCAGTTTCAAAGTTTCCCCTAACTTTGTTCCTTCACTTGAACTTCCCTTCCCCTATTTCCTTTCATGTGAATGTATGAGAGTATCCAATGGGAAGCTTGCTTTAGGATATCCCACTAAATTAGTAGGCTCCCCTTCTGTTTTGAATTTCTGTGGGTGCCATTGGTGCCCCAATCTCATTTCTTTGTGGATTCCTTTTCATCATACTACAAGACCCTTTTAAAAACACTGTATGCAGAGGTGATTATTATACTGTTCACATTATGTAGATTTATTGATTGATTTGTATGCAGTGCTTGTCTACGACCCTTTTCACACAGACACTCGAACACCGATAAAATGGGTGTTACATTTTATGATACATGTTGTAGGGCACCTGTAGATAGACAGATACATTTATTACAGCGTTGGCTTTCGCCATAGCCAAAAAACCACGATAAATAGATAAAAATAATAGATTACAAAAATTGGATAATAAAAAGACAAAATTAATCCAGGTCCATAGATGTAAACAACACAGTACACAATGCCATTCCCCAGCAAAGGCGCATATACTAGTGATACCTCAGGCAACAATGGCAGTCCTAGCAACTACCGAACCTGGGCATCTAACTTGTAATTTGCCAGTGCAATACAGTATGCCAGAATCTTCTGTCTCCTTTCATTAGCCAGCTTGATAAAGGTTGCTAAGGCAAAAAGCATATGTGATGATGAAAGATTCAATAAAATTTTTAAAATATCCTCTGATCCCTTGTTCATAGCAAACTCTATTAAGGGGATAACCCGGTATCACAAATCCTACGGTAATAGGGGCAGCGTAAGACAAAGTGATCCAATGTCTCCACTTCGTGCATTGAGCAGGGGCAGAGTCTCTGCTCAATTGGGAGACTAGGGCACCTATAGAGCACACCTACAGCCCTGCAACATGTATACACCCATTTTATTGGTGTTAAGAGTGTCTGTGTGAAAAGGGCCTATGCGTATGAAATATGACTAAGGTGGCTTGCACATGAGCCGGAAGGGGGGAGGGACTGGTGTGAGCTGAAATCGTGCCGGGGTAATTGTGGGAAGCTCCACTCATGTGCATGGGTTTTTTTCTAGTGCAATTTCACTCATGGATTACAGGGCTCAAAATCCAGCCCTGTAACCAGCAAGTGAAATCACGGCAGAAATCAGCTAAAACCCTATGCACACAACACAAGTGGAACTTCCCACGATTCCCTCTCATCCCCCCCACTCTTGTCTCGTGTGCAAGCAGCCTAAATCAAACAATAAACGTACTGAATAACACAAATCTGTGTTGTTCAGCAAATGGACTAACATTCCTTTAATAGCTTGCTACAGAATATTGTGTTCGCCCTTCCCTGGGTTGGAAGGATACTCCTCTGATGCATTAGGCAAATCTCTGAGAGCACCAATAATCTCCTGGATGATGTGTTTCAGCTGCTTTCTCCCAATTCTTCAGAGGTAGAGAACCTGACATCAGGTGCCCCTTCTCCTAGAGCAGAGGAAGCTAGAATGCAAATCGATCTCTGCTCATCTTCTCTTCAGAACTCCCTCTGAAATCAATGGAAGTTTAACAAATGAATCAGAGTAAAAAAAGAAAGTACTAACAAACTGACTTATAATTATCCAGGGCAGGATCAACTAATCAACCACAATAAGACTCACTCAATAGAGAATCCGGAAAAAGAAACCCAATGAAAAGTCCTGAGAAACTTCCAACAGGTTTCCCCCATCTCACAAGCAGTATATGAATCTTCCATATGGACATCTCCTCATCCTCCTGCCAGTTTTACATGAACACTGTAGAAAGAGAGCTTGTTGGTAGAGCAAAGGTGTTGAGGGTTAGCTCAACTCTGCTCCTACCGAAGTCAGGAAGTTTTACGATTAACTTCAGGAGGAGCAGTAAGGCCTAAACCGAGTATTTTAACAAGCCTTTCCTAACACTTTTAGTTGTTGGGCTGCTGGAAATTGTGCCTTTGCAGAAAACAACATAATTTGGCACACTGTCTTGGGGTGGGGTGGGGGGCGGTGTTAGTAAAGTGAAAGCTGCAAATACAGATGATCACTTTTCCTTTTCTATAAAAAGAAAACATTAGCAGCATGCGTGTTGTCCTTCCCTGCAGATAACTGCGGTGAGAGGTCACTGAAGGCAAAGGACGCAGCCTTGCTGAAAACTGCATGCAAAGTGGATCTTTTTGATGACCCTTGTTACATCAACACCCAGACCCTGCAAACGACGGCTTGTGTTGCTTATGGCCTAGCATCAGCACAGGTTTATGCCAGCCCAGTGCGTCATGCAAGTAAGTTCAGATTCCACTGACGTGCTTCTCAGAGCTTTGAAAGGAAAGCCTTTGTTGTCCGAATGCAGGGGAAAGGTTTCTGCCTTCCCCATATTAAACTGGGAACCAGTGTTTGAAACTGTGCTGAGCATCTCTGCTGCTTGCAAAGCTTGAGACGAGCAGTGCCAAAGATGAGAAATACCAGCAGCAGTAAGCAGGGGTGGACATTGACTGATGGCAACAATTTAATTCTTACATTTTCCCACCCCCTGCAGAGGAAACGACAGCACCCCCTGAAAATTGCTTTGAAGTGTAGGGCCACAGCATGCTCCCAAGATCTCAGCCATTGGATGAAGATTTGCCCTAAAGGTTGCAAATCAATCATTATCACGTTAATCTTCACCGCATTCTGTAAGATAGAAAGGGTGGCGTTATTGTTCCTATTTTACAGACAGAGAACAGAGGCTGAGAGGCAGTGACTTGCTCAAGATCACCTACCAGAGGGGTAACTAGTTTGGAATAGGTTCTGGAGCGGAAGATGGAATGCCCCCTCCCCCCCCCCGCGACAAGGAATCCAACTGGCAGGGGACGCAGCTGTACCGGGGATGAGAGCAGCTCTTGTGGGCCACAGTGCAGCGGCACTACCTGCCCCTATTATATCTACACCCTCGGAGGCCATGGCTGAGTTGAGTTTTGAACCAAGGTCTCCCAGTTTGGAGCCATGTGCTCTGCCCACTTCAATGCATTTACTCATTGAATTGCCAGAGGGTGTCTCTTCTCTGTGGAGCTCTTCCTATGCTGGGCTCAGGACCAATGGGAGAAGAGCTGATAAAGGAACGGGCAGTTCTGCATTACGGCCTGTTGAATATTCCAGCTTGGGCCTATATTATCTTTTCTGCAGGTCACCTCTGGGCGAATGCCCCCTCCCCCCCACTTTGAAGGCCACCAGGTGCGTTCAGGAATGCCCCGCCAGCATAACCTCATTGGTACTGTGTCTGTTTATGAGAGAAACTCTGTCTATGAGTCAAGTGCGGTCTAGCTAAATATGTCCCATATTAACCCACTACATTTCAGTTGTGCGTTCTGGAACAGTTCGGTCTTGCCCAGCAAGTGCTTCAGGCTGTGATGCTTCCCTTTTTGCTGGATGGGCCATGGAATCTTAGATTCTTGTATCTCCCTGGAGCTGATCAGTTTGACTCTGACAATTAGATATGACATTCTCCTCAATGTCAACTGGAGATGGATGAGAAAACCAGGTCTTCAACTAACAAGACAAAAAATGAGCTTGGTTCTTGGGAAAGTGATTAATTTTTTTTTTAAAAACCCAGAAAATACAATTGTAAATGTATCCAAATACTGTGTTAATTATGTCACTTTTTGTGATCCCAGGAGAAACTCTCTCTGTCGCTAGTTTGCCTGTGTTTATGGTATAAGTTGTGATGTTTTAAGACTCACCTATTTCCAGAGAAGTGTTTTTACTTAATTTATTTATTATATTTACTTTTCCCCCGCCCCTATCACCTAATGCCTTTTTGTGCTCCCGATTACTTTTCAATGAATTATAAAATTAACAGCCTATCAATTTGTGTTACATTCACCTATTACCACACAAACTGGCCATTCTCTAAGCTCTCCAAATTTGAGATTCTCTCCCAGGCAAAGACACTCCCGAAAGCCAGGACAAAATGGGATTCAACATATCCACCACAAAATCACAACACTCTGATATTAGAGCAATTTTTTCTTTTAATGTCTTATTGTAGATTCTGCAACTGAGCCAAATGAGAGCAGATTAACCCTTTATTGCATGTCACACCTTTCTTCCTTCATTTTGACATGTGTAAAGGGGGTATGTGATTATTTTTTACCTATTTCATCCTTGCAAGTTTCAGTCTCATACACGGACCCATGTTCACTGCATTTTCTCCATTAATGGCAATGGGGAAATACATGCCCCTGGTTACACAGTGAACACGTGTCCCTGGTCCTGTATAATGTATTGAAAATGCTCATTTTGACTATGTGGAAGACTGGCTTGAACACAGCTTCAAATATGAAACTGTAGAATCGCTAAGAAATTATGGCTGCAATCTGGAACCCATTGAAATCAATGTCAGAATTCCCATTGGCTTTAGTGCATGAGGGGGCATTCTATGGGTAAAAACATAAATCCAGGCGGCAGGATGGTGGTCCGGGGTGGCAAACAGTGGCGGCCACTCTCCGGGTCGGCGAGCAGCACAGAACAAACATGCCTGCTGCCGGGAGAGCCGTCCAGCCACCTGCACAACCTGGGTAGGGACTGGACCATAACAAACGTGCGACTAGCTAGCCTGCCCCACTCCCTGCACCCTGCCATGATGCACAGCCAAGGCATGCGGTCACGACCCTGGAGTGGTGATGGTAGGGTCAGATAAATATGTTGGCCCGTGTTGGCCCTCATGGACGGCCCTTGCCCATGGCACTCTGGAATCAGGCCCAGGGCACATCCCGGGCCAGCCGCCTACCCTATGTCTTTTTAAGAACTTGCTGATATGAAGAATGTACTATCATTTTCTCTTTGGGTGAAGTGATAGGTGAAGATTCCAGTATCTTTCTTTTAATTATAGGATCACCAGACGTTGTTCAGCAGAGCGCCACAAGCAACACGGCCGGTTTTGGGGCTCCGACAGGAATAAAGCAACAGCTAAGAAATGAAGATTGCTACCATGGCAAAATAACTAGGAAAGCGGCTGAAAGCCTCTTAGTCCACGACGGGGATTTTTTGGTGCGAGAGAGTGCAACATCACCTGGCCAATATGTCTTGAGTGGATTGCAAGGAGGGCAGGCCAAGCATCTCTTGTTGATGGATCCTGAAGGCAAAGTATGAGCAGTCAATTTACTGAAAGTACTGATTTGCTCAAACATTTAAAAGGCAGAATGCATTTTTAAATACCAAGATTTTTACCTATCGACACAAGATTTATAATAAATTCCTTCTCTGTCTTGCATTGTGTTTCTGTTCAGTGTTCAGTGTTAAAAATAAAAAAATTAAGGATGAAGTTAACTCGTGTATTTCCAGGTACAGGCATGGTGAAATCTGTCCTATGCCACCTGAAGGCAAACTTCATATAAGGCCTCTGCAACATGAAGAGCAACATGAGGGACATTTTTCACAACTATAAGGGAGCTTAGGTTAGGGAGAGAGGCATGCAGGGAGGGAATGAAGGTAGGCAAGAAGAAACAATGGCAATGAAGGAAGACAGTTCTCGGTAAAAACTGGTTTTGCTTCCCTCCCCATACTGTGGGAGCAATCCTCCATCCATTGAAGTCAATAGTTCAGCTCCCATTGACTTTCATGGTAGAGGATTTGTACCTTTGTTCCTTTCACCCAGTTTCTGCTCCTCATCCTCCATCTTCCCCTTTCAAATCCTCATTTCTCCTCAGTTGTAACTCCCTGTGTATTTTCAGACGTGACGGGGCCAATTGGCCCCGGCACGGAATCACCCCTTTGATTCCCCGCCGGGGCCACCGCGTAATGGGCCAACAGATGCGGTGGCCGATCCCAGCAGGGAATCCGGGGGGTGGGGGGGGAGCTGGACTGCACGGCGCAATGTACAACCACACAGCCCTGCCCCCCCATGCTGTCCCGCCCACCCGCCCTCCAGGAGACAGGCAGGCGCCGCAGCCAATACGACCGCAGCACCCGCCCGCATTGACCATGGCCCGGAATCCTGCTACGGATTCCGGGCCGTGGTCTGGGGACAGACTTTACGGTCCCCTTCATCACGGGGGGGAATTACATTCACCACGCAAATGGCGCCAGTCCCACCATTCGCATGGTGAATGTGATTCCCCCCCATGATTCACGGGGGTGAACATCTGGGGGGGAACTTCCGTTCCCCCCAACAGATGTTCTGTGATCGCAATCACCATGTGGGGATTCACTGTGGTTGACCGTGATCACATAACATCTGAAAATACCCCCTGCCTGCGGGTATAATGGCACCCAAGTTATCACAAGAGGCAGAGGGGGACACTTGACACATTGATGTGAGGGAAAAAATATTTATTATAATTATCAGTTATACAGAGACCAGGAATCTGTTTTAGCCATTCAGTCTATTATGAACAGCAGCCAAGTCAGTCTCAAACTGACTGCTCAAAAGTAGTCCCATTGACTTCAGTGGGAATACTCTGAAGTAAAAGGTTTGACTGGACTGCAGCTTCTGTCTGTGTTACTGCAACATTGCTACCTCCTGTTCCCTTCATACTCGGAGGCTAAAATCCTGTTGACTTCAAAAGAGTGGAATCAGGCATGTGACTGTTTTTAATAGAAATGTTAACATTTCATTTGCTTCTTTTTCCAGGTGAGAACCAAAGACCATGTGTTTGACAGTGTGGGCCATCTTATTCGTTACCACATGGAAAATAAATTGCCAATCATCTCCTCTGGAAGTGAATTAAACCTGAAGCAGCCAGTGAGAAAAGAGAACACAGGACACCTGTGATAAGACAAATAACAAATAACTCTGAAGGACTTCATAATCCTCAAGGCGGTATATTTCTTGCAGAAACTGTGATGGCTACTATGAAATATCATTTCTACAAAGCCAACTGAAGAATGAATAAACTGCACCTTTCAGATGCTGTTACAGAAGACTTCTTTGTATGTGTGTATACAAATATGTGTATATCTGTCTAGAGCTAAGGAGGCAGATAGGCAGAGCTATATAGATATACATGTATGGCTATAATCTTAACCTTAGCAAAATAAAGACTGGAGAGCAGGAGATCTGTTTGTGGAAAGGTATTAAACACAGGCCCCTTTCTCACTTTCATGGTTATTCTGAATCAGTAACAGTTTGAAAAGCACAATTCAACCTCGACATGCAAAAGCAAAGCTGACTTGAACAAACTGCTGGGATGTTAGTATGTGCCTTTTAGTCAAGGAATTACTGGAAACAAAAATTATTTATACTGGATTAGTTTGGAGTAGCTGGATGAACTTGTTTAGGCCTAGATCTATTTGCCAAAAGAAATAATTTGAATACAACAAAAATGTAATTTGCTTGTAGTTCACACTAACTTGATCTCATTTTGCTTTTAACAGCACTTTAATGCAAAGAATGTTTAAAACGAATCAAGTACACAAAACTGACATGTGGCCATAGTTTGCTATGAAGGATCCCTTTTTCTAACCATTGTCTGACTTCTCAAGTTCCTTTTAAGATTATGCAACACAACTAAATTCAAATACAGCTATGTAAATGAAGTCTAATTTTGGGAATAGAAGTTGTCAAAGAGCAGGCATGCTAGAACCTGGTATTTTTGAGTCTTGACTATGATTTTATTATTCTTGCCAATGAGCACTTGAAATGTCTCTTTTTAAAAACTAGGCTAAATATATTTTAATTGATTCCATAGAGGTTTACAACATAGAGAGACTGAAGGAAGCCAATTTGTACCTTTGAAGGGGGAAAATACTGAAAATAACTTTGTTTGAATTTTGCATGTTCTAGAGTTTACTGTAGTGTACTCTCTTTTTTCCTCTCGCAATGATGTGGTATCTCCCCATACATTCGATTCCATTTGTTCCTATACATTTATGATGTCTTTTTTTTTTTTTTTTTTTTTTAAAGGAAAATATGAAACCTGCTTGGTCACAATAAATGCTATAAATTGGAATGATCTTGGAATTAGTACTTGCAGGAGAGACTGCAGTGTTTTAGGAGTTTCAACTGAGGATAAGTGTTTGATTTAATAAATAGGGACTGGACTTGGTGTAGGAAAGGGTGGTAAAATGGGGACCCCCCTAGTGTAGAATTGACTACAAGGTACATCAGCTACAAGAATTTGCTACATGATACCCCCTTAGAAGGGAGGTGATAGCACCAGCAAAAAAGGTGCAGCTGCTTAAGCTGGGAAAAGGACTTTTCTTATGTCAGTGCTAAAAAGAGACACACATACTAGTAAAAGGATTGCGCCTGTGTGAACATTAAAAGGGTACCAGTGCCAAAGGAGAGAGGATCATGCCTAATGAAGGCAGGAAACCCAAGGCCTTTGGGGTATTAAAGGACTGTGAGCCTGGAGGAAGTCTCATTCTGTGGCGGGCAGCCAAGGAGAGCACAGAGGCTGAGCATTCTGCAGGTCCAGAAACTGGGGCCAGGCTATGGCAGGGCTGAGGAGCTCAACTTCCAAAGCAGGGAGCCCGGAGCTTGGACCTAGAAGATGCGAGTGCATTCTGGAGAGGATCAAAGTGGGAACTATCAAGTGGGAGTGAACCTTTCAGACACCCAAGAAAGGATTATGTGTAACTGCAGGCAGAAACCTGAGACCCCAGAGGTGGGAAAATATCCACATCTGTATGGTGGTATAGGTTGGTTGTGAGGGGTGGTTTAGATAGGTTGCCACCTTTTGCAGTTTGACTCTGGGAGTCAAAATGGGAGTCTCTGGGTCAAACTGTAAAAGGTGGCAACTAGGTTTGGAGGCCAGAACTATCCTAGGCATGCAGACTGGAGCAAGGGGCTAATACTTACCCCAGGATCAGGACCTTTACAGACATAGGTATGGACTTCTAAATTCTTGTGTACAGGAACTCTTTACATAGAGATGGGAGAATTGTGTGTGGCAGGCTCCTGAGTTAGTTCCCCTGAGACCCATCTTGGCCCCCTTAAGGGCTTGTTGGGTGGACCTACCAACACCACCGTTGGTTTTTTTTTGTTCATTTGTTTATTTTAATAAAATGATAGCCGTTGGCACAATCTAGCCCTCACTGCCAGCAGCTGTTGTGGGGAGCAGGTGAGGAGTAGCAAGTGACCATGTTTTCAAGTATTCAAAAATCAGGAATCAAGACCTGCAAATTCTGTAATTGGCTTTGCAAACCTAGCTCTTTATTTAGAATTCCATATTTTTAAAAGCACTTCACTAGTACAGACCTCATTGAAAGTGACTAGAGCTTGCCCTGGTGGAGTGCTTTAAGGACCAGAACTAGAATTGCATTTGTTTGTTTGCTTTTACTTGTTTTTTTTTTTGCTTCTGTGCCTTTTGGGAATACAGCAGTCATGTTTTCACATTTTCCTCCACTCCACGAAGGTTAGGAAACTTCAAATAAATAAATAAAAGTGAGATTCCCAGCACTGAACTAGTGAGGCTTGTCATTTGGGGCCCAAAACATGCATTGCAAAAATGTGAGAATTTGCAATTCTACTCGACATCCCCCAGAAGAAATAAGAAATAGGGTGGAGCTCTGCTTCTCCCAGAATTAACAGAAGGGGATCCCAGGAACCTGAACAAAGGCTTAAGGCAGTGGCTTTAAAACATTTTTTCTTACATGATCACATTTTGAGATTTGAATATAATTCCACAACCCTAGAGAGCAACAAAGAAATGGGGAATATGTCCAGTATCTGTTAGGAGTGTTTTTAGACAAGCATCTCCCCACCTATAATGCATGTATGTTGTAGGGCTGCACAGGGTGCCAATGCAGCCCTGCACCGTGCATGGTAGGGGGTGGGGGTGTTTTGGGGTAGGAGTGTGATGGGGGTTTGGGCAGGGGTGGGGAAAGGTTGGGGGTTTGGTTTTTTCTTCTTCTTATGCTGTTTTTATAAGCATTTTTCTCTATTTTGTAAGCCACCCTGAGCATTTGAGAAGGGTGGGGTAAAAATTTGAACTAACTAAATAAAATAAATAAATGATGGGTGGGGAGGCACTTGTCTAAAACTCCCTATCTCTGAAGGTGTGAGCCTTGGGCTCCCAACACAGAGTCTTCATACCTCCCAACAGTCCCTATTCAGGAGGGACAGTCCCCCCCCCCCCGGGTGCTGAATTCTGTGACTGGCAAAGTCCCTCATTCAGGGGGAGAGGGAGAGAGAGATAGATATTCAAGTCTCAGGACAATGGGGAGATGACAGAAAAGAAAATGGAGGGTGCAGCCACCTGCCCCTCCCTGAGCAAACAAGCCACTGGATACAATGGCTCGTAGGTTCAGAGGCTGCCAAATGTTCACCTCACCCTGGGATGGGGTAAACATCTGCTTGTTTTGCAACGTGTCCTCAGAGAAATCCCGGGGACGTGTTGCGGAGCAGCCTTGGGATAAGGCTGCCCAGGGTGGAGTACGCTAGTGAGACCAGGTGCACTTGCCCGGCCATGCTCGGGGCAACCCTCCCTATGAGCGACGGGCACTAGTACCTGTTGCTCACAGTGTCACAGTCCGGGGCAGGAGTCCAGAGTCCCTGGGGTGCTAGGGTGAGGGGGATCCCAGAGGAGCTGCATGCATGCCCCTCCACCCTGAAAAACAGCTGATTGGAGGAGGGAGGCCCAGAGGAGCAGGCGCAGGCACTCCTTTAGGTTCCCCTCCTTGATCAGCTCTTTGTCAGGGTGGGGAGACGGGGCTGCATGCAGCTCTTCTGGGCTCCCCTCATCAGCTGTCAGCCAGGTGGATGGGGGGGCAGGGGAGCCTCCGCTCTTCCCAGGCTCTTCTCTTCTGATCCACCTGACTGAAGAGGGTGCATGCTCTTCCCAGGGTCCTCTTCCCCATCAGCTGCGAGATGGGGGGTGGGGAGGAGAGGAGCATGAGCTTTCCTCCACTTCCCACAGCTCCTCATGTGCCCAGCTCCCTGAGCTAGCCCTGCAGTGCAGTGAGGTTAATTGTCTGCTACAAGGAGGCACAGGGATTGGGCCCACCCTGCTCATCTGGCTGCACCCTACATGGAATAATAAGCAAGAGTGGAATGTCCATCTTTATGCACTTGGAATGTTGGGAGATGTGTATGATGGGGTGGAACTTATTCACTGAGGGTGGGGCTTATGACTAAGCAGGCAGGGTTTGTCCCTCTAGCAGCTTGAAATATTGGGAGGTATGCAGATTAGAAGCCTCTAAAATAGGGCCACAAGAGAAGAGCTATTTGAATTTGGTGTGGAGACTGGTGTAGGACTTTCATTTTCATTCATCTACAGATGATGAGTACAGTCCTCTGTTGGGATGCCTACACTATATGCTAACTACTAGAGTGGGTGCTAGTTCTGTACTTTATAGTCAGAAAAGATTTAGTATGAACATATGTAGCAGGGAGCAGTCCTGTGGGGCAGCTGCTGACCCTTTAAGAGGGGACTGAGTGGGCCAGCCAGAGGGCTATGCACATGCTTATGGGCACAGCAGAGCCAGCCCATAGCAAGGGACCAGCCTGAGTTGGAAAGAAGCTGGGAGAAAAAGGGACAGAGTGGGTAGGACACTGTCCCTTTAAGGGCAAACAGCCAGGGGAGTTGGCCACACCCACTCTGGGTACATAAGAGGCTGCAAGTCAGCAAGCAAAGCAGTTTCTGCCTGTGAGTTAAAAGGGCAACATCTCATCTGAAAAAGCCTAGGAGCTGCTGGGCACTCTATACTCTCCAGGGTGCTGAAGAGTGAACCCAGGTATTGGAAGAGGCTGTGCCCAGGAGGAAGCCTCCTGCTTGGGGATGGCTTGGCCAGAGCCTGAGGTTTGAGGCCTGGGTATATGGACTTTGGGGGGTTGATGGTGTGTTGCTCCTGAGAGTGTGATGGGCTTCCAGGATGAAAGTGGATGAGCCGGCAGTCCCAGGGATTGTGGACGCTGTAAACTATGTATGGGTCTAATGAAAAGACTGTGGATTAGATACCCTCTGAACTGGTGCAGTGTTGGGTTATACAGGAGGGTACCCCCTTCCTCAGAGGGGGACTCAGCCGAGGCCAAGGCTGAATAGGCATAGCAGTGGGGTAGTGCTAATTCCCCATAGACATCCCAGCACCCCCGTGTGGCCCTGGGAAGACCCCTTGCTACAACGTGTCGGGGTGGGGAACCTTTTCCTTCCTGTGAGCCATTTTGTAAGTTAGTACAAGGTCTGTGGGGCAGATGAGAGTTGGGGGCATAGCTGGGCACTCTAAAAGGTGTGCTTAGGTTGTGGAAGAGAAGAAAAGGGGAAGGGTCCAGATGATGGCTACGTGTCTGGGAACCTTTCCCCGTCATCAAGAGCAGAGATGAGGGCATGAAGTCTTCTGATGAGCTCACTCTTGCTTGAGGGTAGGTAGTGGATATTTGGGCCAGATCCAGGAATTAGAAAAGGTTAAATAAAAAACAGCTTTGGTGTGAATTTGACCTATGAGTCAGAGGCTTTCCCATCACTGGCATCTAGAATTTTATAACTTGATGAGAAACAGGCTGAAATCCCCCAAATCTGAACTTTTCCAGCCTTTGGAACAATTCAAATCAGGGATGGAACTTTTTTTACAACTTGGATCTCTGTTGGGTGGCACTAGAGTAAAAATTAAGGGTAAAAACATTACCCTTAAAAAAGAGCAAAAAAAGGGTAAAAACATTACCCTTAAAAAAAATTAAGGATAAAAACCCTAGAGGGCTCGGAGTGGTGGCCGCTTCCTTTTCCTCTTACTGGCACTTTAAAGGCCCAAAGTGTGCTAAATTCAAACCTTTGTTGTCCCAGTTCATTCTGGTTTGCGGCATGTCCCCAACACATGCTGCTCAGGCCGGGTCAGATCCCCTCTGTTGGGTAGTGGGTGGGGTGGCCAGGCATCCTCATTGTGGGAAGGCCTGCCTGACACACCTGGGTAGAGGCTGTGAACAACACAGAGCTGTGTCAAGAGGACCTGGACAGGTGAGAGCTAAGTCTGGGATCTACCTTCCTAACCTGCCCCCAGGTGCTGGCGTAGCCAGAGGGCAAGGGGACAGGCCCAGCTGCTCAAGCGCTCATCACCCTTGTCCCCACACATGTACACTTTTTTTTCTTTCATTGAAAATACTTTATTTAGTTGAGCAAATCGGATACAAAGTACAAATTCTGCTATCAACGTCTGAGACCCTAGACAGAGAGCTAACTGACAAGAACCATCCAGTAGCTTGCAAAATACCTCAAAAACCCACCCACCCCCAAAGAAAAAGAAAGAAAGAAAACAAACAAAAAGCTTGCACAGATGGAGGTACTTAATACAGATCAAAGCGACAGTACAATATGTGACAGATTAGGCGGGCAAGGCCGTAGACCAAAAAGTGAAGAGCACTCTCCTGTCCTTAAGAAGAATAGGATCATCAGGCGAATCCACCGGGATTTGATTTTTTGAGGCAGGTAAAACTCTCCGACCATGTAGCGTAGATGTCTTTGAGGTCTCCCATAGTATCTTCTTCATGGTAATTATATACCAAATACACTTGAGCCATTCAGTAAAGGAAGGAGACCTGACATTTTTCCAGTTACACACAAAGATATTTGTGCCACCTAAAAACAGCCGAGTACAAGTTTTTCTGTGAGCATCCATTAAAGGGATATTGGGGAGAAGACCAAGGAGGGGCATCTCTGGCCGAAAAGGAACAAGATGACCAGTAGCTTCATTGAGAAAAGACTGTACTTGAGTCCAAAACTCTTTGAGGTATGTACGCTCCCAAAGGCAATGTATCAGAGTCCCTCTCCCCCACACAACCCTTCTGGCATAGAGCTAATGTAGAACTATTCCATTTGGTTATTCTATCCGGGGTTAAGTAGAGACACAGCATAATCTTAGTCTGGGTCTCTGCCACTGCCAAAGATGTGGAACACTTTTGCACGTGCAGCCAGATTTGATTAAGGTATTTTTTTTCTCTAATTTGATCTGCAGGTCCCATTCCCAAAGATGTGGAACACTTTTGCACGTGCAGCCAGATTTGATTAAGGTATTTTTTTTCTCTAATTTGATCTGCAGGTCCCATTCCCATTTCACTATATAAACCAATTGAGGTTTGTACCACACTACCTTTAGTTCACAATAGATTTGAGAAAGGCCTTTTATTCTGCCAGAGCCAAATGGAATGGATTCTAAACCTCTAAGGGGACGCATGAAGCACTTCTGTTCCTTTTTTTAGCCAGTAAAAAACTTAACTGATAGTATTATAGCAGATCTACCAGAGCCTGCAGCATAGCCTCAAGATCAGACTTAGATTTGAATTGGTCTCCTTGGAACAGGCCTTTAGTGAGGACCCCCCCCTTTCCCCTTAAGGCACTGATCAGAGGTTGGGCAGCACCGACTGTCCTCAAGGCGTTGCAGTTAATAGGAAAAAGAGGGGATAAGGTACCCACAGTATCCATCTTGATGGCACATTAAGACCAAAGAGTCCATGCCAGGCCTACGAATGGGTGACACTCAAGAGAGGAAGGACCATTCAGTCTGAGAGAAGGGTTTCTCATCAGTTAGTTATACCCACCATGTGTGATTCAATATTAACCCATTTAGCATCACAAGGAGCAAAGTACCAATATTTAATTGCTCTGAGAACAGCTGCATGATAGTATGTTAAAATGTCTGGGAAGTTTAAGCCCCCTTGGGAGTGAGCAGAATTTAGGACATTATGGCTAATTCTATGCCTTTTTCTGCCCCAAACCCACTTTTTAAACCATTTTTCAGTGTTTTTAATAAATTTAGCCAAGATTTTTATTGGCAGCACAAGTAGCTTTTAAAGACGTTTGAGGGGGCCCGACCTCTTGAATAGGTTCACCCGCCCCATCCATGAACATGCAAGACTGGACCAGCTGTCAGTATCACGTTTAAATTGCACCAAGGTATGTGGGAAGTTATCTGTAAATAAGTTGACTGGGTTCTTTGAGAGGGAAATGGCTAGGTATTTAATTGAAGATTCCTCAATCTTAAAAGAAGGTTGTCTCCTTCAGACCTTTGCCATTGAACAGGATCACAGAGAATTTTTTGTTGTTGATTTTGTATCCCGATAGGGAACCAAACCAGTCTATGAGCCTTATGAGTT
Source organism: Sphenodon punctatus (assembly GCA_003113815.1). NCBI lineage: Eukaryota > Metazoa > Chordata > Lepidosauria > Sphenodontia > Sphenodontidae > Sphenodon > Sphenodon punctatus. Next base: position 4,291,104 of record QEPC01000892.1, read on the forward strand.
TTGGAACAGAGGAAGAAAGGTTTGACAAAAAGACTAACATGTCATCCGCATAGAGTGCCAACTTACATTCCATAATACTTGCCTTAATCCCAGCGATATCCAGGTTTTGGCAGATGGCGATAGCTAATGGTTCTAGGGCCAGGTCAAAGGGAACAGTGAGCAACCCTGCCATGTACCCCCTTTTTAAGATCAAAGGCTGGGAATAACGCTCCATTAATGATTAATTGAGATTTGGGCCCTTTATAAATTGCCCCAACCCATTTTAAAAAGTTGCCCAAAAAATCCATCGCCTTTAAGGTTTCAAAAAGAAATTGGCACTCTATGCAGTCAAATACCTTTTCCGCATCCAAAGATATTATGATGACATTCGTGCTTAAAACATTTACTTGATGTATAAGGCTAACCGCTTTACTCGTGTTGTCTGCTCCAAGTTATAAAGGTATAAAGCCTACTTGGTCAGAGTCCACGATAGAACCTATGCAGGTACTGAGCCTGTTCGTCAGGGTCTTGGAAAATATTTTAAAATTGGGAGTTCAGTAATGAAATAGGCCAGTAACTGCCACGTTCCTCGGCAGGTTTGCTTAGCTTGAAATGGAGAGCAACACTAGCAAATGAGAACTCTGGCATAACACCCTGTCTAAGGATAGCATTAAAGACTCTGACAAGGACCAGAGCCACCTGTTCAGCAAATTTCCATAGGGAACCCATCTGGACCTGCAGTTGTGGGGTTTGTTTGTTTGGGGTAGGTGTTTTAATGGTGTTCACAACGTCCTCAACAGTGATAAACTCACTGAGCATTTCTTTCTGGAACGTGTTCAGTTTAGGTAGTTTTAAGCCTTGTAAGAAATTTTTAATACTGGTTGTGCCTGAGGTTGATGAGTTGTAAAGTTCCTGAAAAAAGTTCGAAAGAACTTCTGATATTTTCCCATGCTGAGAGGTTAATAGGTCATCAGGTTTTTTAATTTGAGTTATCATGGCCTTATTCTATTCCTTTTGACCATACTGACAAGCAAATGGTCCCCCTTATTGCTCTTTTCATAGTGGAAGGATTTAACGCATCTTAATTGAGCTGTTTTGTTCAATTAAATTTCTCTCCTCTAATTTTAGTTATTTGTTTTTGGCGTTGCTTATTGGGGTTGGCTTTGTCAGATTTATTATTTTATTTATTTCTTAATATTTCTATGCCGCCCCCTCATGCCCACAGTATCTTGGGGCGGCTAACAATACAATCAAACAATAAAATACATTAAAACCAACATCAATTTTAAAATTTAAACCCCCCCAACTCTAACTTCCAATTCCCTCAAATCCCCTATCCCACCCCACCAATCTCCCCCATTTACCCCACCTTCCCCCCCTCCCCTCCAAAGGCCTGGGCGAACAGTCAAGTCTTGCATGCCCGCCGAAAGGCGAGCAGACCTGGGGCCAGGCGGGCTTCATTCAGTAGGGAGTTCCACAACTGTGGCCCGATCACCGAGAACGCCCTCTCCATGGTGGCCCAACCGCCTTACATGGGGGGGGGCCTTCAGATGGGCGCCCCCAGTGGATCGGAGGGTTTGTCCTGAGTCACGGAAGGCGAGGCGGTCCCCGAGAGAAGAGAGCCCGATATCATATAGAGTTTTGTATACCAATACTAACACCTTGAACTTGGCTCGGTACGCTATAGGGAGCCAGTGCAAAAAGCAGAGCATTGGTGTAATGTGCTCACGGCGACCCGTCCCCGTAAGGAGACGGGCCGCCGCATTCTGCACCAGCTGTAGCCTCCGAACCAGTATCAAAGGAAGCCCCATGTAGAGCGCGTTGCAGTAGTCGAGCCTCAAGGTAACGAAGGCATGGATGAGAGTGGCCAGGTCGGGTCTGGAGATGTACGGGCACAGCCTCCGCACCAGATACAGCTGGCGGAAGGCAGCTTTAGCCACCGTCTCCACCTGCCGATCCAGGCGGAGGTCCACATCCAAAATCACCCCGACTCCGAACCTGCTGGGCAACCGGAGGGCGGACCCCCCCCAATAGGGGAAGCCAACACCTCCTTCGCCCTCCCCACTACCATCACCTCTATTTTGTCTGGATTCAGCTTCAGTCTGCTCTGCCTCATCCAATCCGCCACGGCCACCAAACACTGGGAAAGTACCGAGACCGCAGGACCTGGGTCCATTGAAAAGAGAGGTACAGCTGCGTGTCGTCAGCATACTGGTGACAACACACCCCAAACTGTCGCACGATCTCCCCTAGGGGCTGCATATACACATTAAATAACAGTGGAGACAGAATGGAACCCTGCGGAATGCCATAGGTCAAGGCCCGGGGACTCGATGTTTCAACTCCCAGTACCACCCGCTGGCTTCTATCTGAGAGGACTGAGCAGAACCATCCAAGAACGGTCCCATCCAGGCCCCCCAGATTTCTCAGCTGTCTCAAAAGCAGCCCATGGTCCACAGTATCAAAAGTGGCCGAGAGATCTAGCAGGACCAAAAATGTCAAACGTCCTGCATCCATCTCCCGGCGGAGGTCATCAGCCAAAGCCACCAACACCGTCTCAGTACCATAGCCGGGGCAGAACCCAGATTGAAAAGGGTCAAGGAAACCGATGCTATCAAGATGCCACTGGGGCTGCAGTGCCACCGCCCGTTCAATAACCTTCCCTAAAAAGGGAAGGTTAGAGACAGAGCGGTAGCTGGCAAGCGCATCCACGTCTAAAGATGGCTTCTTCAGCAGGGGACGCACCACAGCGTGCTTAAGGCTGGGCACCACTCTACCGTGCCGAAGCAACTCATTGATAACCCTCGCCAGCACCGTCCCCAATGTCTCCCTGGAGGCTTTCACCAACCAGGACAGGCACGGATCGAGTTGACAACTGGTGGCCCTAACAGACCCCAGGCAAGGCCAGCCCGAGGCATGTGCCACATGTGCAGCTGCACATGGCCCCGCCACCAGCTGGGGCCCCGCACTTGCCTGGCTGGGCAGCAGGCTGCAGCCAGCTTCTCCCCCAGAAAGTGGTTCTTCCTCCCCTCCCTGGCTCCAGACCCCATCCCTCACCTGCCTCAGCTTTTTAGTAGTGCTGCAGCGGCAGCAGCAGCAGGGACACTGGATAGGGCTGGGAGATAAGGTTGTTTACAAACAGCTCCTCCCCATGTGCTGATCAGAAGGTTGCTACCTTGTAAAGAAGGTTCTTCGAGATGGCTCCCAACGTTCTCACAACTGGGTTGTGCGTGCTCACCCTTTTCAAATAATAGACCACATGATGGTCTTGAGCTCCTCTGGTATAAAAAGAACCCTCCCCCTCTGAATGACAGTTCCTTTCAACCCTTTCTAGAAATATAAGAGAATTCCATGCGGGGCTAGAAGGGTGGGTGTTGTGAGAATGTTCGGAGCCATCTCAAAGAACCTTGTTTGCAAGGTAGCAACCTTCTGTTCTTCTTCGAGTGACTCTTCACATGATATTTTTACATGGCTCCGCCAGGTGGGGAGTCCGTGGGCGCGCCAGTGCATGGATGGGGCATGCACATGACTGCACACACATCCCCACTCACCCACCACTCATCCACACCCACATAGTAACCACCATTTCCCCCGGTTGCTCCGTGTGTGGGGATGAGTGGGGGGTGAGTGGGGATGCATTAGGCGAATGCGAATGCACCCCCACTCACCATGGGCGCGTGCACGTCATTCACATGGGGTTCTCCCACCCGTGAACACACAGAAATCTGCGTGTTTACGGCTGGGAGGAGAGACCCGTGTAAAAAGGGCCACATTCTCACAACTGTCTTACTTATACTATCTTAGGTAGGAATTTAGGATGTAAAGTAATATCTATTCTGTCTTGGAAAATAAATCTGCAAATATGGTTCTGAGATTATTATGGCTGCTATTTCACTAACTCTTCTTAATGAAGTTATTGCTAACAGGAATACTGTCTTTAAACCCGCACCCCATAACCAGTTCATTTGCACCCCCATATAATCAATTCACGCTGCCCCGTGGGCACAAATTAAATGGTTATGGGTGGGGGCAGCGTGAATAGATTATATGGGGGCGGGGGCAGAAATGAACTGGTTATGGGGTGGGGGCAGCATGAACTGATTATGGGGGCACAACTGAACTGGTTATATGTCTCTTTTCATGGCATAATGCGCTTAATAAGCTAGCTGCATTTTGGGTGTCTTGTGTGTGTGATAGCAGCACCTCTGGACTGGTCACACCGCATGCGTGCACAAGGCACAGGCGGCACTGGCAGCAAGAAGCAACAGGCCCTGGAGGCCAGACTGGCTAAGCTCACCCCCTGGCCCCTCCTCCAGTAAGGCAGTGGACGCAGTCAGTCTCTCTGTGCCTGCCTCACTGCCCGCCTGGCTGCCCCTGCAGTGGAACCACTCCTGGGGAGTGGTGGTAGACACTCGGCTGGGGAGGGGGGGAAACATTAGGAGGCCATGCTTCTCCATGGTTCCTCAGAGGTGGAAAATGGGAATCCTTCCTGTCCAGAGGGAGTAAGTTTTATGTAAATGTATACATTTGCATAATTAGGTGGTGCCTAATTATGCAAATTAGGCCCCGCGCCAAGACTTTGCACATGGCATCACAAACCCTGGGGCCGGCCCTGACCCCAGGACATGCACCGCATTGGCTGGCGTCACTTGGCAAATTGCTCACAGCGGGCCTGGGACAAGTCCCCATCCAGGCGGAGGGAGGCCAGACTAACCAGCCCCCGAATCACCTGAAATAGCTCCGCTGGGTGTGACTTCTCAGACGCTATGAGAGCAGCAAAGAATTCCTTCTTCGCTGCCCTCACAGCCTCAATATAGGACCTCATATGGGTCCTATGGAGAAGACGGTCGGATTCAGAGCGAGTCCGATGCCAGCGTCGTTCTAGTCTCCTACTTGCCTGCTTCATACCCCGCAGCCCCATGGTAAACCACAGGGCCCTACAGTGACGAAGCGGAGGCAGGGGATGTTTTGGAGCCACCCTGTCGATGGTTGCCTCCATCAAGGTGCTCCAAAACTGGACCAGCTCATCGACAATATGGCCGTCAGGGTCTAGGGATAACTCCCCCAGGAACCTCTGCGGTTCCATCAGCCTCCGGGGGCGGACCAACCTAACTGGTTCCATCCCCTTCTGGAGGTGGTGTGCTGGGAGGCAGGCCTGTAGGAGATAATGATCCATCCATGACAATGGTGTCATCCTGACATCCCCCACTAATGGATCACCCGCCTCAAGGCCTGAACAGAAGACCAGGTCGAAGGTATGCCCCTCCACGTGGGTCGGGCAGTTGACAATTTGGGGCAAGTCCATGGTTGCCATGAACTCCCGCTCCGCTCCTGCAAGGCCGGCATCGGCATGGGCACTGAAGTCCCCCAGGACCAAGGTCCTAGGGGAGCCTGGTGCCACCTCCGAGGCCAGTTCCGCTAGAGTGGCAAGGGATGCAGCCGGGCAGGAAGGGGCCCAGTACACCAGCAGCACCCCCAGGTTACCCCCAGCCAAATCAAACACCACATGAAGAGCCTCCATTTCTGGAATCTCCTGAACAGGATATCTCCTAACCGGCCATTCCTCTCTAAAAATAATAGCCATACCACCGCCCCGGCCCACTATGCGCGCTTGATGCTGCACAGCATACCGGACAGAACGAGAGCAGCTAATGTTGGTCCTGCATCATTGTCCAACCAGGTCTCCGTTATACATGCGAGGTCTGCTGCCTCCTCCCTGATCAAATCATGAATTATTGGGGCCTTGTTTACTATGGACCTCGCATTTAACAGCATCAATCCCGCACTGGCGGACCCTAGACCTTGCTCCTCCCTCCCGCTTGGTGGGGGTGTGTGTGACCCTGACATCCACCAAGCACCTAGGTACCCAGGGGGTGCGGGTCATCCATCCCCTTGGACCATACCTTCCCACCAGAAGTCAGCATCATGGGCCCCCTGCTGCCACCAGAAGTCAGTATCATGGGTACCTTCCACCCCCCCCTAAAAAAGACTCCCTACAGTAAAAGCCTCACCTCTACCCCCCTACAGTCCCCGAAGGGCCGCGGCCTATGGCACGCACCTGTGGCAGAGCCCCAGGCAGCTCCCTTTAGTGCCCCTGAGGCACTTCCTGCTCCAGTGGGGGGTGGGGTTAGGCCAGGGCACCCAGTACGAGTGTCCCAGCTTTAAGGTGTCTTCCCCCCCCCCAGTCCTTACAATCCGGTCTTCACCCCTCAGATGGATGGTGGGGGAACCTCAAAGTAGCAGCTAGAGCAGCAACTGGAGTGGATACTAAAAGCCTGTTTAATTGGGTATAAAGTTCCTTCAGGGCACTAGCCCTCACCTTTTTTTGATAAGCAGCAATTGAAATGAATTCCCCTCTTAGCACCGTTTTGGCGGCTTCCCATAAGGCATGTGATGTTGTGGCAGGGATGTCGTTGTTGTTCAAGTAGTGCCAAAAGTATCCCTGAGGTTTTCTCTAACTACTTGGTCCTGTAGAAGACTTTTAGGGAGACACCTTTGGGTTTAGATTTTCCAGGCTCATTTAAGAGCAGGGATATGGAGATGGCATGGTGGTCTGTAAACACAACCGGGATAGTGAAAAGTCCCATGCATCTGTCCACTAGCTCAGGGGAGACCAGGGCATGGTCAATTTTAGAGTAAGTTCTGTGATGGGAGGAGAAAAAGTATAGTCCTGATGACCTGGATCTCTTATTTACTGATGTCCTTCAGGCCTGTTCCATCAACCAACCCAATCACCTTTCTCTGCCATCTCTCCAAAGGGGAGACTGTAGATTTGGGACAATTTAAATCTCACATGAAAAAAGAGTTCCCCAGGGCCAGCTCCATGACTTTAGGGAGGTTAAAGAATGGGTCAGAGTTACCATTAGGGCTGTGTATATGTTGACCAGTGGGTATACTACTTCCCTGATCTTACCAATTAGAAGTAGGAAACGACCCTCCTTGTCCTTTGACTGGTGTAGAAGCTGGAAATTGGAGGTGGCCAAAAAGATTATAATCACTCCAGACTGCTTCTTAGTGACACGTGAAAAATATGAAGAACCAAAGTATTTATCTTGCAAACGGCTCCTAGCCTGCTGCCTGAGAAGATGCGTTTCCTGGAGAAAGAATACTTCATCCCTAAGCCATCTGAGCTTCTCCACGCCTCTTTATCAGGCAATTAAGTCCTCTGACGTTCAGAGAGATAACATTAAGAGAGTGCATGATCCCAGACAGGACTAACTAAAGGTTGCAAATATAGAAATTCAGACAGCATACTTTGCATGTGTACAAAGAGGCCAGTACCAGCAAAAGGTAAACTGTTCTTGCCCATGAACTGCAGACTAACAAGCAACGTCAAGTATAAGGGCAAGCCCCTATGAAAGAAAAATAAAAACATAAATCATTACAAAATCTCCCCTTGTCCACCAACCCCCCCAAAACACCTAGTCCCCTCCTCTAAAGACAGGTCGGAACCCGACCAGTGAAGGCAGGTGAAGCTGCGAACGCTTCCGCTATGGTCTGAGACCGCCAGGATATAATTAACTGCATGAAGCAGTTAGTCCTTTTGGAGACACTAGATATGGGAGGGACAAAGTCCTTTAAAAAATTGTAGCTTGAATATAAATGTTCATCTACATGACCTTCTATTACCCAAGAGGTAATTTAGCACTGAACACTTTGTAAGGACAAAACACCATCCAGTGACAAACTAAAGAACATGTTATATAACTCCAGTTAGTATAATAGAACAAAGCTTTCACACATCAAACTTTGCTGCCATCTGGTGGCAGAAACTATTTTTGCCAAACAGAAAACCATAGGATATGGATACATTATGAGGCATAGTGCCTGATTAGTGTCAAAAGAAATTTGGTACAAGAAAGAAACCTTAGGCACCAGGGCAATATTAAGACACAACCCTGGGTCAACCTATCCAAGTAGTATATGAAATAGGCCTTGAGAGGAAAACTAGAAAGCAAGGCTCCCCTAGTCTGGGTTGTCAAACATTCCCAAATCATTGGCTCATGATGTTGTGGGACCTTCCTGAGGGGTTGGATCTCTTGCAAGTACGGGATTGGCTCTCGAGAACTTCCTGAAGCTTTCAACATCTTCAAAGCTTCTCTTCTGATCTTTGTAAATAAAAGACAATTGAGCGGGGAAGCCAAGTTGGGGTTTACTTTGATCCCTTTCTTGTTAAGTGCATCCATAGGTCTCTACCAGGCCTGCCTTCTAGACAGGGTTTCAGGTGCCAAATCGGGATAAATCCTGATGGTGTCTCCCTCAGATTCAAGTGACTGCGAGCCGTGAGCCAGGCAGACGATAGTCTCCTTATCCTGAAAGTTCAGGAACTTAATTATCACCTGGGGGAGGGCGGGGATTCCCCTCCCCAAGGTTGGGCCTCGGGGCCCAGTGGGCTCACTCCACCACCACAGCATGTAAGTGGGCCTCAGCAGGGAATAGACTTTCCAGGAGCCGCTGGATAAACTTATCGGGATTTGGGGTCTCGTGACCTTCCCGGATACCAAGGAATCTTAAATTGGACCGGTGGCTCCAGTTCTCTAAGTCCTCGCACTTGTTGGTTAACTGGGCTACCAAGGCCGTAAGTGTTTGAAGATCCTCCTTTGCTAGGCCCTTGTCCTCGAGTGCGCTTACTCATTGCTCTGCATGATCAACGTGCTTTGTAACAGCATGCACGTTTTTGAAGACCGCCACAAAAGATTTCTTCAGCGCACTCATCTCCATTAAATTACTGCGTTCTAACCTTGCTTGTTCTTCTTCGAGGATCTCTGTGATTCTCACTCTTGGGATTCACTTCCTGCTTCACAGGTACCAGAAAACCTCTCGTCAGCAGTATCCAGGCAGAACATGCCTGGAAAAGACTAGAACATGGTGAGGGCTCCACTGCCCCTCCATCCCCCTCCCATCCAGAGAAAAGCACGGGCCCACATCACGAGGGATGGGCTAGTATAAATAGGGGGAGGAGCCCTCACTGCCTCAGTTCCTTCCAACTGCGTGGCGTTGGAAGACCTCTCAGCACTGCTCAGCGTTGGTCAGTAGTAAACTGAAAGAAAGAAAAATTTCGTGAGTTATTGAGTGCTGCCCTAGCCCGCGGGGTCCTTTTCCCTGGGCGCAGTCCGCCCCTCGGGGCGACCGGGAATGCCCAAACAACTGGGCTTTAAAAGATGTAATTCTTGTCCTGCTACCCTGTTGATCAGCGACCAGCACACTCGCTGCTTAGTCTGTTTGGGAGAGGCCCATAATACTCAGGTTTGCAGAGCCTGCTCAGTCTTATCTAGCACGGCCAAACGGGCCAGGGCTCTCCATCTACAGGACCTATTAACTAAAAGGGCACTAGAGGATGGAGGGGCCTCTCAGGCTCCCCACCCGGCACTCCGCGACACCGGCATGGAACCGGGACAGAAGACACCGACGGAGCCGGCACAACACAGCTCCGAGGGATCACTGTCGGTACCGAGGCCTGCGGTACCGTCTCTGCCCAAGGGCAGTTCTCGCACCCCCGGTACCGTCCATTCCATGGAAGGCGGTACCGACGGGCCCCGTGCGCAAAGCTTTGTCCGTTCCTCGGAGCGAGGTACTAAAAGAGCTGAAGGAGAAAATAAGAAAAAGAAAAGCTCCACACGGGACGCACCGGAACGGGCCGGAACAGGGGATGCGGTGGCTCCCCAGCTGCATGAAGTATCACCGTCGGGACTGACGGGTGTGACGCTGCAGTTACAGCCCCTGCAACCGCCGGCACTGCTGGCGCGGGCCGTCCCTCCCCTGCTACTTACACTACGAGTCACGGTGCCAAGGGACTCGTGCTCTCAATCGCTCAGGCATTACCGCTCACGGTCCTGATCTTCGCAGTACTGGGACGAGCGCAGAACCCCACTGAGGTACCATCGGGAATGCAGATCCCACTTGCCGTGCTCCTGCTGTTCACCCTACAACCCAAGGGACAGACACCATGAGTACGTCTACATCCAAAGCTACCGATACCAGTCCCTGAGCCCATCACCCTATAGGGCACGAGTGGATTTCGAGGTCCGGACATGGTCGGGACTGGAGCTTCCCTATGTACCCCCGCTTCCACCGAGGGTGGCACCGACAGCGACGATATCTCGTCCTCCACCTTTGGATGCAGGCTCGGTGTCAGCGCCCCAGAACATGGATACCGTCAATGCTAGACCCCACGTGTCAGCACCGGAGAGTGTGATGACGGAACCGCAGGATGAAAGGTTAGCACCCTCTGGAGCGACGGAGCTACTAACCTCGCTATTGGGGAACCCGAGAGAGGAGGTGGTACCGTCGGTACCAACACCACTTACGGTAGCCTCCCCAGGGAGATCCACATCTCATTCATCTTCCTCTTCATTAGCATCACTGGAGGAAGATGACAGTATCCCCTCCCACTCTGGATGTCATATTGGACCGCAATATATCCTTGACGACCGAGGATTCTAAACCCTTCTAGGCAATGCTAAGGAGGATGGCATCCTCCCTCCCCAAACTTCCTATGAGGGTAGTTAAAAAATCCCAAACAGGGCCAATATTTGGGATCTTAGGGGCAGGTGAATCTGGCCATATAATGTTACCGTTGCTAGAACAGCTGTTGGAACCTGCCTCAGTCATCTGGAGTAAACCTGTTTCGGTGTCACCTACTAATAAGCTAGCGGACTCCTTATATGCTGTTCCGAAGGAGGGGGCTCAGATCTTTCACAAACATCCCCCCCACCCCCCTAATGATTGCCGCAGCATCGGTAAAAGACCAAGCAGGAGGGCTGCAGACGTCTCCATCTGATAGGGAGGGAAGGAGACTGGATGTATTGGGAAGGAAAATATTTTCCTCGGACTGCCTGTCATTCAGAATTGCCAATTATGCATCTGCCATGTGCGGCTACCAGCACTGGCTATGGTCAAGACTCAGCAGCACCACAGACCCGAATGAGATAGCGGCTCTCCAGAAGGAAGGCATGCAGATGGCTCAATTTCAGCTGACTGCAAACATTCACATGGCTGATGCCAATGCCAGAGGTATGGCATCTGCCATTGCACTTCGGAGGCATGCATGGCAGGGACGGCTCCTCCTGCAGGGCGTTATGGGCGGTGCCCGTCAAACCCCTGCGGGGGCACCGCTGCGGCTTTAACAGTTTTTTTAAAAAAAAAACAAAACCAAAACCGCGCTGTCGTTTATGACAGCTACAGCAGCCTCTGAGCTGCTGCAGAGGCTGCTGTAGCTGTCACTGAATTCTTTCTCCATTCGGGGACCCACCCACTCCGCTGGGAGAGGGAGTGGGTCCGCGAAGGGACAAAAAGGTTCAGCAGCTCAGTCGCCCAAAGCGTTTTCCTATGGAAAACGCGATTTGGGCGGCTGAACTTCTCCGTCCACAGCACGTATGGGACGTGCTGTGGAGGGAGGGGCTACAGCCTTCCATTGCGCTCAA
>QEPC01000892.1:4312760-4336513 GCA_003113815.1 Sphenodon punctatus
GCCTGGCCTGGCCTTGTGGGGCCTGGGGCTTGGCTGGGGGCCGCGCCTGTAGGGGCCGCTTGGGGCCGGCCTGGCCTGGCCTTGTGGGGCCTGGGGCTGGCTGGTGTACGAATGAAGGAATGGGAGATTTAAATCCTGAATGGTAGGAATGTTGTGTGAGAAGGCAGCTGTGTGTTAGCAGAAAGGGTGCATTCCTTCAAGGCTGTTCCTTAATTGTGTGCCAGTGCAGCATTACTACAGGTGCAAGGAATGATGCCTTGAATATTAATAATGTAGACATTGGAAGTCTGGTATCAATTCTCCCCTTAGTCTTCTCTTTGCTAAGCTAAACCCAGGGTCTGTGGAATACTAGTGCTGCTGGTGTAGGAATGAAGAAGCCTTACTGTAGGATGCATAGTAAGGGACAGAGTGATTTTTCGGTTGGGGGCCACTGAGCACTGAAATGGAGTGATTTGGGGAGCCAGAGCACTGAAATGAGGGCCAGTGGCAATCTCCCCCCTGCCAGCCCCCATAACCTCCCACTCACCCCTGCCAGGCTGCTGAGGATCTGAGTCTGGGGACTCCGCTCTGATAGGCCCCAAATCTGGTGCACTCTGCCCGCCCCCAAGCCACGCCCCCTTGGCCCATTTCCAGCACGCCGGCAGCACAGGGCCACTAAGACTATATTCTCCCGGGCCACTTTGATTTCCCAATCCGCCCCTGGGTGACAATGTGCAAAGACCGCTTGCTTTCACTTTGAATTTTTACTTTCACCTTCAATATTCTCTATACATGCTCAATAAAGTATGTGATTTTGCTCCATAAACTCAGCATTGGGTGAGTAGCAGAAGGTTACTTCCAGTCGCAGAAACTCAGGATGGCTTACAATATTAAGATGCAAAATACATTGGAATCCCTTTTAAAAACCCTGCCCTCACCCCTAAAACACCACCCACCCCAACCCCTCTCCCTGCCTGGCCAACGATTTGCCAAAAAGAAAGGTTTTACACTACTGCTGGAATATCTGAAGGACCTCCAGCAGAAGGGAGTTCCACAATATTGGGGCAACAACCAGCAACGCCTCTCTGCAGGCCCTTGTTGTATGAACAAAACTGGCAGGTGGAACCTGCAAGGGGGTGTTCCTAGCTGACCACAGGGGTCATGGTGGGAAAGGCAGTGCTTCAGAGACGTGGGGCCCAGGAGGTTTAGAGCTTTTAAGGTCAAAACCAGCACCATAGATTGGGCCCGGACAGCTATAGGTAGCCAGTGCAGACTGTAGAACAGAGATGTTATGCGACCTATATAAAAAAAGGGATCCCCAGTCACAGTGCAAACCTCCCTACCTCAAGGACACAAGTCCTATCAAACTTCACACACAACAAAAGGAGGGAAAGCAATATTATAAGTGTTTAATCATGTAAGCATATAATAAACAAAAAGGTAAAAAACTAAATAACTATACATAAAAGAAAAAAATACATCAACCGGTTTTACCAAAATACACATACACTAATTGCCTGCTTATGGCCAGAAAACGTAACCGTATACACAATGGTGGTTGCGTAGAGGTAGTTGCCTGTAATAATTACTAATAAGGCCAGATGCATTTTGTGGATAAAGCCTCTTCCTCAATGAGATATCCTAAAATTATTAAAGAGAGAGTGTGTTTGCCGTGTTGGTCCCAAAAATAGGCCATATACACAAAGTAGTGTAGAGATATCTTTTATTGGACCAACTTAGGTTGTTGGAGGTTTTCAAGCTTTCGGACCTCCCAGGATCCTTCATCAGGCAAGTCAGAAATCCAAGCTGCACCTGGGGGTAGAAACGTGATCCAGGGTCCAGATTCAGGAGCTGGAAATAAGACAAGTAAAAACTAACCACAGGCCACGTTAAGTCCTTTGGGCTGAGGTTTCCCTTGGGTGGGGTATAAATTATGCAAATGAATGAATGCACTAGAGAATGTGCTTAATCTTACTAGTGCAAGAATCTAGAGCGGAAGTGTGGTATTGGTCTGGTCCCCAAAAAGTAACTGAGAAAAAGTAGTTCTGATGATCTTTCTTATTGGACCAGCTTCTGCTGGTGAGAGTGTGCAGACTTTCAAGCCATGCAGGGTCCTTCAGGCTGGTAATAAGTCAAATATTTGAATGCAAATGTTTGCAAGACAAGGCATATACATGAAAAATAGAAAGAAAGAAACTCTAAAGAAACGTAAATGCCACCTGTGATCTTCGTCACCATCTGTTATTGTGAGAATTAAAGAACTTGTGGGGGGAATTATGTTTAAAATAAATAAAATGAAGTACTTTGTCACACAACACACAATTAACCTGTGGAATTCCTCAGTGTGGGATGTTGTGAAGGCCAATAATATAACTGGGTTCCTAAAAGTGAATGGACAGAGAATATAGGGCTGAAACAAAAGTTTGCAAAAATGGGAATTCCTGTCAAAATTCTAGTTCCTGATATAAAAACCAAGACATAAACATTATAATAATATAAGAGCATTAAAATAACTGAAGCAGAGCAATAAAAAATCCCATCCCAACCCAAACCTCCACCTGTCACCCATCTCCCTCACCAAAGAGAGGTCCGGTGGAACAACCAGGCCTTACACTGTCTACAGAAAGAGGGGAGGTTTAAGGATAGGCGGACCTCTGGAGGGAGGGAGTTCCACATCTGTGGTGCGGCCACCAATAACACCATCCTCACAGTCAACACCTGGGAAACCCGGGGAACCTCAAGGAGGGTGCCCCCGGCGGAGGCCGGTCTAGGACCCAGAGGGTGAGGCGGTTCTGCAGATAAGTGAGGCCCAGGCCGTTTAGGGCTTTAAAGGTCAAAACCAACACCGTGAATTGGGCCTGATAGACTACTGGCATTCAGTACAGAGAACGAGCACTGGTGTAATGTGCTCGTGGTGACTTGTTCACGTAAGGAGACAAGCCACTGCATTCTGCACCAGCTGCAGTCTCCAGACCGTCACCAAGCGTAGCCCCACGTAGAACGTGTTACTGTAATCCAATCTCGAGGTAATAAAAGCATGGATGATAGTGGCCAGGTCCGTGTCCAAGACATACGGTTTAAGCCGTCACACCAGATATATTTAATTTCCTTCCATATTTAGTTAGTTTTTTGGTGGGTCAGGAAATCCACAGCGACCATCTTCCGCTCCTTCTGATTTTCCGGTTCCATATTGAGTGTGTGGGAGAGGACAGCAGGGCTGACACTAGTGAAGCCCGTATAGGACCCCGCAGGTGCTGTTGGTCTGACGATCTCAGCAGGTGGCTTCGGGAAGTGCTGTCTTCTTCTCCGGGCCTGGTGTTTAGGGATGCGGTGGTGGGAGCTCCTTCTCACTGTGATTTGATGGCCCAATACCTTGGGCTTATCTCTTTACTAAGGCCGCTCCTTGTTTCTGCCCCTAGTCAGTTTCAGGGCGGCCGAGGGGCTGCCTGTAGGGGAGCCCCCTGGTATGATCATGAACGTAAAGAAAGGAAGGCGCACCTGAGTGCCCTGTTTAGATCGTATAGGAGGTGGAGGGAGGAGAGGATATTGATTGAGTTTTTGAAAGCTAAGAAGATATACCAGGTGTTGCTTAGGGAAAAAAAGGCTGCCTATGTTGCCCAGACTTGGGATACCCTGCTCTCCGTGGTCAGGGCCTCCAGGAATTTCTGGCAGATTATAAACTCCTTTTTGGATAAACCCCGCAATTTTTGCCCAATATTTATTCCCAGTGGGACTTAGTTGTCCCACTTTCGGACCCTTTTCCCTGCCCGGGAGCCCAAGAGAATCTCTGTGTATTTAGAGGAGCTTTCCGCCTGGCCACCAGTTACGGAGCTTGAGATGGCTGAACTTATTCAGTCGCTAAAGACAGGGAAGGCACCTGGGTATGTTTGTTTGCCTGCCGAGCTTATAAAGTGTCATGCAGACTGGTGCGTCCCTTTTTTGGCAGCCTTTTTTACCTACTTGGATAAGACTGGTGCCTTTCCGGCCGATGGGGAAGGGCAGTGATCATCCCAGTCTATAAGGGTGGGGATAGGTTGGATCCCGGGAATTTCAGGCCTATAAGCCTGCTAAGTATCATAGCAAAACTTTACGCCAAGTACCTGCTATCCATGTTGAACAACTGGTTGGTGGAATTTCAAGTTTTGCATAAGGAGCAGGTGGGGTTCCAGGCAAATAGGTCGACTCCAGGGGCGTAGCTAGGTTTGGAATGGGCCCAGGGACAAGAAATGGACTTTGGGCCTCGCCCCCCCCTGCCCATCACCATAGACTCCCCTGCCCCTCTTCCTCCCCTCTTTCCGCCCCCCATTGTGCAAAACAGACAAGCAGGTGTGCAAAATATGCAAGATATACAGAGCTGAACAGACACAGCATAAGCCAACGCACCAGGCGAACATTCCAGGACCTTCAGTATGACCTTCAGAAATTGATTTCAAAACTTATGAGATCAGAGATGGGGATGGGGCAACTACAAGGATGTACCAGAATCCAAGAAGTCTGTCTCCACCAAGTTTAGGAGCTTGGGGTTTCTGCTCTAGCAGTGCAAACACCTGTGACCTTCTTCACCTGCTCATGCCCCTCCTCTCAAACACCCTGGCCTGGAAGAAGATCAGTGGGGAACTAGCCCTCATACTCCACACTAGGGTTGCCACCTTTTGCCATTTGACCCCAAGACTCCTATAGGCCAAATGCGAGTCTCAGGATCAGATTGCAAAAGATGGCAACTAGGGTTGTCACTTACGCAAATATTTAAGGAATGCTTATGAAAAATACATGTTGCAGGGCCTGCATTGATGACTAAGGTGCAAATGCAGGTCCTACAACATGTATTTTTCATAAGTGTTCCTTACACATTTGCATAGGTGACAACCCTACTCCCACCCCCTTGCAAATTGCCTATTCCATCCCTCCCTCAGGTTCCCTTGTTTTCCACTCCCCACCCCGAAGAGCAGTATGATTCCTCCCCCCAAATCCCAGCATTTGAGGACATGCATGAATAGAATGCCACAAACAAATCTCCAACCCCAAGGATGCCTCAATGTTCAAAAATCATGAGCTGGGCCCTAAAAATCATGAAACTTAAATAAAAAGAACCCAAATGTTTCTAGGCTTGGTACTCTCCCATTGGTGAGAATGGGAGGAGCCACTCGAAGAACAGAAGGTTGCTGCCTTGTAAACAAGGTTCTTCGAGATGGCTCTAAACAGTCTCACAAATGCCCACCTTTGGAAGGAACTGTTGGGTATCTATGAGTGGGAAGGAGGTGCTTTATATACTGGGGGGTGGGGAGCTTGTCACGGGTGATTTTTCAAACTAGTGAGCTTGATATATGCTGGTAGAGAAGGGCGTGCAAGCACAGACCCATTTGTGAGAATGTTCGGATCCATCTCGCTGAACCTTCTTTACAAGGCAGCAACCTTCTGCTGCAAGGCACAGCCTGCCCGGCGGGTTTTTTTTTTAAAAAAAGCTTCGGAGCAGCCTGCAAGGAGTCAGGGAGGGAGCGCGCAGTGAAAGAACGGCTTCAGCTTCTCACAGTAAGTGTAGGGGGGGCTTCTCAGGCTGTGGGGAGAACGTCAGTCGGCGGGGGGCAGCCAAGCTGCAACTTTGAGGGTTTTTTGTTTTTTTTAATTGGACAGGCGGCCGTGCAGCACCACAGCGGGCTTAGCTGCCATAGGGATGGGGCCCCAGCCACGGTGGGCCCCGGGACAAATGTCCTGCCTGTCCCTATGGTAGCTACGCCCTTGGTCGACTCTTGACCACTGTCTTGTCGTCTTTCATTTGGCTGAGAAGTACATCCAGGTGAATTCAAAACTCTTTTATGCCTTTGAAGGCCACCTTTGATTCGGTTGACAGGCCCCTGTTATGGGACAAACTGGCTAGCCTGTCAATCAACCAAAGACTGCTTATTTTGATCCGCCTATTGCATAGGGACTCCTCGTTGGCTGTCAGGCATTCTCAGCAGGGGCATCTTACATCTTGGCTCCCTATTTTTTCAGGAGTCAGGTAGGGCTGCATATTAGCTCCTGCTCTTTTCAATGTTTTTTTTTTTAATGACCTGGTCCCAGCGATGTCCCGGCCTGAATTTTTTCCCCCTAAGTTGGCTATACGTCATCTGGGCTGTCTACTTTACGTCCATGATGTGGTCATCCTCTCCCAGACCGAGGTGGGCTTGTGTAGGCAGCTATGTGCCCTTTTTGACTTCTGTTCTACCAACAAATTGGTCATTAATTACAATAAGACCAAAGTCCTTGTGTTTGGGAGGGGGAAAAAGAGCTATCATTGGTATATCGATACTCACCCGATAGCCCAGTCTCTTCGTACAAATATCTCAGGATTCTTTTTCACGCGTTGCTTAGTTGGACCCCCCATAGAGAGATGGCCATTAACAAAGTTAAGGGTCTGGTTGCTGTAATTTCCCGTCTTTTTAAACATAAAGGCCAGGGTAGCTTGGGGGTAGCTCTCAAAATCATGGAGGCCAAAGTACATGCCCAAATTTTTTATGGTGGAGCTCTATGGGCAGTGGGTGTACCCTCGGTACTAAACTCTGTCCAGAATAAAACCCTCAAATCTTTGTTCCATGTCCCTAATGGGACTCCCTTGGCTGCTTTATGAGTAGAGTTTGAACAGCTAGCCTGGGGTAAGCTAAACTGGAAGCAGGCGGCCTTTTTATGGCTGCGTCTCTACCATGATGTCCATCTAGGGCTTCTGGCTTATATACCCCTGGACCCTTTTGTTTCATCATGGATGAAGCGCCTGACTTTTCAGAGTGTGGCCTGGGGGCTTTCGGCCGACCATTTGAAAGCTACTCAGCTCAGTAAAAGCACGCAGGGAGATTGACTCCAGGATTTCGGACATTGCTCGCCAGGAGGATTGGGCTGAGGTGGGTTCTTTTGCCTCCTTGGCACATTATACCTCTTGCTGGCAAGAGGGCAGCTTACCTATCCTCTTCACTTCCGAGGAGGCACCTAACTCTCCTCTTTGGGGCTTGGTTCAATGTGCTTCCCTGCTGTGTGTTGGAGGGGTGGTACGCTGGAACCCTCTTTAGTATGAGATTATGCCCCTTCGATCTTGCTGAGACGGAGTCCGTTGCACATATTTTGTTCGTATGCCATCTTTATGATGTTCCCCACGACCAGTTGTTGGCCTCCTATATCAAACGTTTTCCTGGCAGAACCCATTCTGAGCTGCTTTGTATTTTCCTTTCAGCCAACGATATGACCCATCTGAGGGCTGTGTCAGCTTTTTTAGTCCAGGCTTTCACTTATAGGGACCGGTTCCTAAAATGTTTGCCCTTGATCCCTGGTGATGTCGCTCTTCCTGAGGATGATGGGGGATAAAGAGCCGGCTTTCTGCTTCTGGCTATGTTAGTTTAAATGTTGCCGTATATTCTTATGGTTTTTGTAATGGGTAAAACCCATGTTTCGTTTTTTGTATTTGACTGCAAGGACCAGATGGTCACGCAATAAATTTGAATTTGAAGGCTATAGTTATTTGATCAAAGTGTAAACATCACAATGGATATAAAACTTATTTCTGCAATTACATTAATTTTAAAACCATCACATCAACAGGCACAGAATAACGCTTGCTCACAGTTGCTCTAAGCAGCCACAGGGCCAACCCAGCCCTGCACCCAGGATGGAGGAAGCAGGTGTGTTCTCCTTTTGGGGTTTGTCTGCACACGTTAGGGAGTGTGTGCAACACCGGTAGGGTTGTCACCTATGCAAATTTTTAAGGAACACTTATGAAAAAACAAGGTACCAATGCAGGCCCTGCAACATGTATTTTTCATAACTGTTCCTTAAAAAATTGCATAGATGGCAGCTCTACCCCCCCCCCCCATGCTCTCCTGCCCAATTTTGTTTTTAAAAAGCACCAACCACTACTAAAAAAGTCAGAGCTATAGACTGAACAAAGGCAAGACAGGTGTACATGTATTGGGATGGTGCTGTGGCAATGGAAAGTCTCTGGTGTTTCAAATCTTTAAATGCAATGAGAGGAAACCAATGGTGTTATCAGAGGTTACACTTGGCAAGTGTTAAAAATTGCTAACACAGGCAATCCTCAGTATGCACCTGGTCGATCAGATGTACCAGCTTGTGGGTAATCACTTGAACACGCTGCCCATACCCATGAGCTAGTTAGGGTTACCACCTGGGGTGGTTTTTTACCTGATGCTCCCACATAGGCCAAAATGGAAATGTCAGGTAAACAAATGACTGAAGGTGGCAACCCTAGGGGTGGGGGGAGAGGAATACTTACCCAGAACAGTGCCAGTGCCTGCAGGTCCCAGGGAGCAGCAGAGGCGGCAGCAGTAGCTATCATGGCGCTGCTGCAGTAGCTACCAGAGACCCCACCAGTGCTCCGAAGGACTGACTTCCACAGTACTGCCATCTTACAGGACGGGGAGAGCACATCCTCCCCCCCCACCGCGGATTTTTTGAAGCCCTATAGAACTCCTGCCCAGGTCCCACTTTTGTGCCCCCCCCCAGTATCAACAATTACCAGTCACCTATGGCTGCCATTCCCAGGTAAGTGTGTGGGGCTGGGGTGACAAGCAAAGAAAGCATAACAGCTGCTGCCACCGCCATGCTCTCCCTGCTGATCACCGTCCCCATGTTACAGCCGCTGCCTTGCCTCGCAAGGTGGGCCTGGAAGCATTTCTGTTCCACTGTGCAGGGCAAGTAAGCAGCTGGCAGTCCAGACCTGAAATTCACAGCTATCATAATGTTTGATAACTGCCTGCCCCCCCCAAGGATGAAATGTGTGGTTCATCGCCCCAAAAGTTTACACTCTCATCAACTGCAGTGAGTCAAGTAACAGAGATCATCTCACAGACTGTATCTCTTACATTTGGGACCCACTCTCTCTCTAGGTGTTTCCCTAGAAAATTAGCCTCCATCTGACAACACTGGTCTCCCCCAGAAAGGGAGGAGGGGCTACTGATCAGAGCAGGGGTATAGAACCTCAGGCATTGGGGGTGGGGTGGGAGGTGGGTGTCAAATGCAGCCCATGATGGCTAATTTTTATTTGGCCCCTTTCCAGTTCCTAGGTCATCTGGCTCCTGGATCCAGCTCCCCAGTCCCCCCCCCCCCCCCAACACTGGAAGAGTGAGCTTGGAGGAATGGCGCAGCCATGAACGGCATGCACTGCATATTACTCCCCTACAAGCGCCTTCACTCTGCAGCTCCTCGGGGGGGACATACTAAAACGCAGGACATGGATGGACAATTGGAAACAATGAAGTATGTCCCCTCTTCTCTAACACGTCCCCCTACTTGTGACCTCTGTTCATCGGGCAAGATGCTCTTATCTATGCCTTTCTCCTTCATCACCAACTCCGGGCTTTCCACCTTGCTGCACCTTATGCAAGGAACCAACTTCCCGAGGGATGCACCAGGCTGTCTGTCTCCCTGTCCATAGTCAAGTCCCACCGTTAAGGCCCATTTCTTTGAGATCACTTTTAAATCAGGAACCCAGGCCCTCCATATCTGCAATCTGCAGCCCATTATTCCTATGAAGACTCTTTTTGTAGTTGTCTACATCTTTGTGCCTTGATTTGATTGTGCGCGCCACGGAGCACAGGGCCTGTCTTTCTGTTATGTGTATCTGTACACCGCTGTGTACAACTAATAGCTCTATAGACATAAGTAGGAGTAATAATAATATGTATCAAGAACAGATCCATGATCTGGACCTTTCTGGGAGAGAAAAAAAATAAAAATCTATGTAAATAATTTAAAAAATCTAAATAAATAAATAAGTTTTATAAATCTATATAATTTGAAAAAAAATAAATCTACATAAGTAAATAACCACAGCTTCCATGTGGCCCCTAGGGCCCTGGTGTTAATGTTCAAAGTGGTCCCTTGGGCGACCCCTGTCGTGCAGAGACCCCCCGCTAGGAGGCCAGTCACTAAACTGCTCCCCCAAACCCTCTGAGGAGCAAAACCCGACCCTATCAAGACTCAGCCACGGTCATTGGCTAAATTGTCCGGCCAATCACCGAGCGTCTGCGCTTCCCGCGGCCACTCGCGCCTGCTTTCAAACACCACAGAGAAGAGTTTGCGGTGCAAGCGAACTTGACGGGGGGGAAAGGGATGAGTATGTCCCGCCTTCTTGTTCGTGAAGGGTGCAGTTGTCGTCGCTGGCTGGTGTGTTCCGTTGTCACTCAAAGCCGTGAGAGGACAATGAGTAGGTTGTCACGCGGAAGGAGGTATGGAGGCCGCTTTGTGAGCGTTTGATGGCAGGCGTCGCCCGGAGGAACTTGGTGAGTGTCGGCGAGAGTCGGTCCCGACAGGGCATCGCCAACTGTGTGGGGGTGTCTTCTCGGGGCGATGCAGTTCCCGGCCCTGTCTGCAGGGGGCGCAGCCGTTTGTTGGGGCTGGCTCGGTGGCTGCCCCAGCCCTGGGTCTGTTCTCCGGAGCCCCCAGTCTCACGTCTTGCTACCTAGCCGGGGCCTGCCCTGAGGCCACGGGGATGGGCGGCTAGCTAGGGCCTATATCCTTGGGATAGGATATCCCTGTGCCTCTGCCCTGGATTCTGGAGTCCCTAGCCATACTCTGGCAGCAGGACTGGGGTTTAGGGTGGGATAGTGTGTTTATGTGTATTATCTTACCAGCAAATTCCTTCCTTCCTGAGCTCGATTCAGGCACCTCCTAAAGCTGCAGTCGGTTATTTATATAGTACCAACAGTGCGTCTGGTACTGCACAGAGAGCGGTCCCTGCCCTGAGGGGCTTATGAAACAAGGAGGATAGGAACATAAAGGCAGGGATGTTGAGAGGGATAGGAGGGGCGTAGGGAGACACAGATTCTTCCTGAATCTGGGAGCTTGCAGGGTACACCTGATTAGCTACATTAAAGCATGTCCTGTGTGGTTGAAGGGCAGCCTTGTTTGCAGATCTGTAGCTGCTTTGTGTCAAGCCCCTTTGTTTTTTGCCTAGGGACTAAAACGGTGGGTGGTTGCTCTGTTGGTACCAAGTGTATATGAGAGAGAGCAAGTAGTTCAAATGACCTCCCTTATTAGACCAATGACTATTAGGGAGGGAGATGTTTTCAGGCCACACAGCTCTTTCTTGGGCTCTGACTTTGCCTGAGGATTTTTGCAATCCTCAGCAATCTCACCAATAGAAGTTGGTCCAAATAAAGAGAGAATTTCACACTTTGTGACAACGTATGAACTGCTTTTTATAGACTGAAGGACCAAAATCTTGGCCATGGAACGGAGTATCCCCTTGGCTAGGGAGCTGCAGGGGGTGGAGGGTAGGAAAGGGTCTCCTACCTCCTACCTCTCCTCCTCCCCCCCCCCCAAGCTAGGACATTAGGTGTTTTTAAGCAAGCAAGGTGATGGGGGGGGAGGTCATGGCCGCTGAGTGGCACTGCTGTGGAGTGGGGATGGATTCAAGCAGGCATGTCCCAGTGTGGGACATGCCCGATGCCCTGCCAGCAGCACTCCAGATTTCCTGATGACAGAGGCAAGCCGCCACGCACTTCCTTTGCCATGGACCATGGGGAGGGAGAAGTGGGCCAGGCTGGCCTTTGCAATTGACATGTCCCCAGTGTGAATGCAGGGGAACCTGGGCATCCCAGCACTCCCAGCCAGTTCCTGTGACTTACAAAGGCCGTGTCCCCCACCCGCAGTGCCTGTGAGTGGTGGACCTGTCTGCTGACGTGGATGGCCACCCCAGTTCTGGCTGCCCGTTGGCACGGATGCCCCGCCAGCCCGATGCCCTGCCAGCAGCACTCCAGATTTCCTGACAGAGCTCTGTGCACGGCCATGAGTGGCTGCTGCAGGCCGATGGGAGCGCACATCCGGCTGCTCCATCTTCAGACTGACAGTCAACTTCGTGGCTCCTGGGTGGCCATGTGAGATAGCATCTTGTCTAAAAACACTCTATGTCCCTGTTCCACTTTGGAAAGCAAAGTGCTGTGTGAACACTTAGCTGTGGAGTAAAGCATTCATCAGGCTGTGTGTGTGGCCTCTGTGGGGAACTATGCTCAGCAGGGAAACTTAAGTATGTGCATACGTCTCTGCAGGTCATGTAACACTGAATTCTTAAAAATTTAAATCTCGTTAATGTATTGGGAAACTACAGTAGAAAATCAAGTTTTTTTATTTATTTTATTTTATTTAATATATTTATCCCCCACCCCCCCTGCAAACAGCTCGGGCACTAATTGCATGCAGTGTTTAATTTTTGTGTAAATAATTGTCTGCATGACTTTTTTTTTTTTTCCTGAGGGGTGAGGGTGTAACAATATTCATGTGTTACTTTTTTGGTAGGTTTTAAAGGGGCCAGACAAGAAGACCTTTTTTGTTTGTTTAGAGAAGAATGTCACTAGACTTTGACAGTGCAACTCTGCAAACTCAACATGAAGAAGAGGAAGAAGAATACGACCAGGAGGAGTATGCAAGACAGCAAGAGGTGAAAACAAAGAAAAGACTTGAACTGTCTTCATTTCTCTTACCCAAGGTTAAATTTACCATACAGAATGATAACACCCAATTCTTTATTCCAAAGGTTTACAAAAGCATGGCATACCCATGTTGTAATACTTTGTTGTAAAAGATAGCTACAGCTGTCAAAGAAATAAGGTTTTGATGTTCTATCCAAAACATAATTTATTTGGATGATTCCTTGTTATGATTCCTTATTTGGAAGCTTAAAACTGCCTTCCAAAAAAAGGTTTAATAGTTTTGGTACTGGGAAGGGACCACTTTCTTCTTGGAGGTTTAGACAGAAGGTGTGACTTTTGTCTTAAGTCCAAAGTGAAGATAATTTCTTGTTTGGATATACTAGGTGGCTTTTATGCCAGTTATTTTGTACATGGTTTTAGAAAAATTTGAATAATTTTTTTTTATTTGATACTTAAACTTTCTTGGCTTTCTAACTAGGTATGCTGCAACATTAACAGGAGTGGGACTATTTTATCCATGGAATTCGATGCATCCTTAAGACTGTCATGTCGAATTTAGGTTTAACCAGTAGAACAATGGGAGGTTTACAATAGACCTTTTGGGGTTCAGGATTGCAGCCCAAATGTTGACGTTCTCGAATCTAAACTGCCTCTAGAATAGCTAAATTTCTGTAGTAATTCCACTTAGGGTATTTTCAGACGTTATGAGATCACACTCAACCATAGTCAATACCCTGTGGTGGGGAATGGTCCCGTAATGTGTGTTGGGGAACCGGAATCCCCCCCCCCCCCCCGATGTTTGCCACGCTCAGTCCCTGCCGGGAATCACATTAGCCATGCGATTGGCTGAATCCGCGGGGCCGGCGCCGATCGCGTGGTGAAGGAGATTCCCGGTGGGGATGAAGGGGCCCGTCACGTCTGGACGGCGATCACGGCCCCTGAATCCCCGCCAGGATTCCGGCCTGTGGTCATTTCGGGCAGGCGCTGCGGCCGCATTGGCCGCGGCACCCGCCCGTCTTCCAAGAGGGCGGGCGGCGAGGGAGCGTGGAAGGGGTGGGGCCGTGCGGCCGCACGTTGCACCATGCGACCCCACCCCCTCCCCGATTCCCCGCCGGGATCCCCCGGCACGTCTGTCGGCCGTGCCGGAGTGATCCCGGCAAGGAATCTGAGGGTTGTTTCTGTGACGGGGCGAAGCCGCCCCGTCATGTCTGAAAACACCCTTACTTGTTCCCCAGACCATCAAACACTGCAGTGGTTTACAGATGAGTAGTAGCATAAATTGTGGTGTTCTTGCTGAATCCCATCTGGGAATTTTAATTTCACCTACCAGATTCCCTTCCAGTCCCAACAGGAGAAGTTAACTTTCACTCTTTCCTGGGAGTTAACTAGTTTTAACTAAGGCATAATAATGCTGTTGACTTGAGGAGAGGGTTTTTTTGTGACATCACAATCTGCTTTAACTTAGATTTGTGTGTCTTATGATGTCATTAAAAAAACTGCTCTGGCAGTTATTAAAAGACTTTAATTCCATTATTTGCCACTTGTACTAGTTGAAGGCAAGTTTCTTTATGCTTTAGGGTTGTCTAGTTTAGTGGTGTTCAGGACCTGAAGAGTGGATGTGTTTCTAGGTTAGGAAATATAATTTTTGGCATTTATGTGTTGGTTAAAATATTCTTTTGAAGAGTGATGGTCATCTGTTTTGCCGCATGTGAGAAATTGCTGGACCTGTGAGGTTGAGGCAGAATTTTTTCTGTAGTAAAGTGTTCTGTGTGATAAACTCTTATAGTGAAGAATAGACTTGGAACAATTCATTGACTCACTTCATCCTGTTACAAAGAAGTTTAGTTTTCTACTTACAGCTTTATGGGATGATTTCTCTCCATGAGAAATGGTGTGTTCTGGGAATGAGAGGAGGCATTCTGGGATTGACAAAACAGTTTATGTTGCAAATACTTCAGTGGGACATGACTTGGGAGCCACCCCCTCCCCCCCCCCCCCCCCCCACTTCCTTGATTTATATTTTATCCAAAGCATAACTTTGTAAGAATTCTTTGGGTTGCACTCTGTTCTTCTATGGATGCATATGTTTTCTCACTTCTTGTTACTGACATCTTGGAACCAAAGCAATTTATATAGAGAATGGGGATTTGGTGTCTGAGGCCCTTTTCAAATGGCCCGTGGTGGGTGGGAGACTGGGTGTGCGGGTGGAGGTGGGTGTGCGCCCGTTCCCACAGGCACACACCTATTTCCATACATGGAGCAACTGGCATTGGCGCCAGTTGCTCCATGTGTGGGTGATGGGTGGAGCATGGGAGTGCGCACGTACCCCCATCCACTGCTGGCAGTGTTCTGCAGGCACCCCCCACCGCCGACGGTGACCTGTAGTGTTCCTACGGACGTGCACACACACCCCTACCCGCACAATGCGAGGACTGGGAGGGGGACGCCTGTTTGAAAAGGGCCTGAGTGGTGGTGCTGGATGGAGCTGAATTCTCTTTCCTGACCACCTGGTAGAATGGAGGTTTCTTCAACAGCCCGGAATTTCATGAACTTTCAGAGGGGACAATGCTGATAGTTCTATTCTTTTCTGGGTGACAGGGTGGGTGTAGAAAGTATTTTTTGTGCTGATCTGGACTGGAGGTTAATATTGGCTCAGGCATATGGTGTGATTAACTGTGCATGGGAGCCTGGAAGGGGGTAATTGGGGCCATTTTGTTGGGCATTTTTAGAGTGGTGAATGTAGAATGAGCCTTGGAAACCTGTCAGAGGGCTCTCTGAGGAAGCATTTGCTGGTTGGTGATTTATATGTTAGCAGAGATGCTCATGCTGGTTTTTGCCTGCAGAATCGTAAAATTTGGATGTATTTCAGTGAGCTTGTTCAAGGCAGCTTTTCATAGTTGAAATTGCAAGGGAGCAGATTGGCTACAAATCTGGTTTTGACCATATTGGGATCATATCCATGTTGCACTGAGAAGTCAGAGGGAAGCTACCACTGGTTCTCTTGTGTTAGCCGTGTAAACTCTGGCAGTCCAAACATGGCTGGCATATTATGGATTTGAGTATTGGATGGAATTTAAGATTGCATTGCTGGTTTTCAGGGCCCTGAAAACAAGTATAGGCTTTGGCTATACCTACTGCTAGAGTCTTGCCCTGATGGGTTCTCTGCACTTGGAAACCACCCACCATTTGGGAATCCTGCCATCACATCGTAAGTCGGTGGGTGCCTGAGCCTTGGCTGCGCTGGGCCCCTGACAGTGGCACTTTCACCCTCCAGATGTCCATCTGAAGTTCCTCCCTCCTCTCTTTTAAAAAGTGTGTGAAGACTTATTTATTCTCCAGGTGCTCTTAGGATCTACTGCTTGTTCCCCTGAATGTGTGTTTGGTCCTTCTTCATCTTCCTCCTTTTAAATTTGTTTTATTGTGTATTATTGTTTGTGAAGCGCTCAGAGTAACTTTTGTTTATGGGGGAGTTGTATAAAAATATTTTACCTTGGTTGAGGGATATCTAAGTTCTAGTTGTGTCTCTACCCATGTGAAAATACTTTGGCTTGACATTTGGTGTTGAGTGAGATGCATTCCGCACCTAGATTTGTGTTTCTTACAGGTGACTGTTTTGAATCTGTCCTCCCAGGTTTATCTTATAGCAAGCTTGCTTTCATGTTGTATTGGTCCTTCAATATTCCAGGGTTATGTGTGTTGCAGTTGTGAGAGTTGCCATTTCAGCAGGGAAGTGTGAGTGGTGTTATGACCTCAGATCTAGAATGTTGAAATCTTTTTGAGGGTATATATCAGCTGCCTTTGTTCCTACCATTATGATTGCCTGCACCCTGAGTTTTTGTTGGTCTCATCTGTAAAGATACTTCAGATCTTCATTTGACTAACTTTTCGCAGTCTCCTGGAGGACTGTACACTAGATCACTGCTCTTGCAATTACATTTGTAAGGTTTAAGTCTCCACTGAAGAGGAGGCTATCTAGATATATTTCCCTGGACGTAGGTGGTAAAAATGGCAAGACTTGCTACCTTGCATGTTGCTTTCTCTTTATCACCTGTGGCTGGGAGCCATAAATCTAGGGAAATTGCTAAAACTCCATGAGTTCTTGAAGAGAAGGTTTAAACTTGCCCTTCTAGACCAAATTGGGCAGAGCTCGAATCTCCTCTCTTTGATATTTTACTATAACTTTTATAATAGACTTCAGCGTTAATACTTGAATTGTACATTGTATTGCCAAGGGGTGCATGATTCTTATTATAATTAGTTCACAGCTTTGTTAGGTGTCCGTGAATAACCTGGGATAGGTAGATGGTGCTTTATATTAGGAGTCTTATAAGTGTAGTTAAGTTTTTTCCCCCTTGATTTCTAGACTTCCTTTGTGGATGTGTATAAAGTTTGTGAAGTAACTGAAAACATTTTTTAAAGCAAAGAATTGCTTAGATCGGGTGCATTCAGTGTGAAATATGTGTTTTTACACTGAATATTCTGCATCATTTTGGAGCATGATCAGAACTGCTAATATAAGTAGTTTTCTTACTTTTTGTACTTCCTGTGTAGCAGCTGATGTTTCTGCTCTAGTTAACAAACACATAGGCTTTGCTAGTCAGTTTGGGGAGAGACAAAGTTTGGGTACAGAAACCAGATTCAGTAACCAAATTGTGTGTTGTGTAGCTTTCTAGTATCCTTGTGAAAAAAAGAAAATGTACTGCCCTGATCTACCAGTTGAGGTCCAGTATGTGTACCAAAACCTCACTGAAGGTTTGGAAGAACAGGTACATTCTATACAGGATTCATTACTCCAAGTAAGTACAGTGGATTTTTTGAAAAAAACAATTAATTAAGCTTTCCATGGGCAAAGGGAGTAGTAAAAGTTGGGGGTGGAAGAGGCTAGGCTGCTTTATGAGCGACAGTGCATTTTAAAGAGTGATATTGCCCTTCTCCAAGAAAGCCTAGAGGTGAGTTGGCTCTGGTGAAGCTTAACCAACTCACCCATACCTTCTCGTGGCCTTTAAAAAAGCAACTTATTCCGAAGGGTGCTGTTCTACTGTGCTGTATTATTTTAATTAAGAAAATGAGTGAAATATTAGCCTCTCTTTTGCAGGAGTCTTGCAGGGTTTAGTTAATGTTTATATAATGTGTTGACGATATTAATTAGAAATTAAGTCAATAGTATTTCTTAGGTGATGAGCTCATGCATTATTCTTCAGACTCATAAATATGCTTAATACAGTACTGTCTGTCATATCTACCCAGGAAATTTCTAAATTAAGAAAAATCTAAACGAATATGCTTGTGAATAAGCAGAGTGTGATGTAGCATATAAACAAATGCTCTCTGGCTTGACTGCTGTCACTCTGCATTTTTGATGTAGAAGCACAAAGGAAGGGGAAGAATGATAGAATCTTAGAGCTGGAAGGGACCTCAGGGGACATCTAATCCAAGCCCCTGCATGGATGCAGGATGAGTAGGAGATCCTGTTGCAGGCTGCACGAGGAATGGCAGCGTCTCCCACTTCTTGACTACCCTGGGAGATGTATTCCTCGCAAATTAGACGTTTTTCCTATGGTTCCTCTTATGCATCACTATATACCACTTACATGTGACTATTTACCCAGATGTACTGTATGTATAGCCTGCCAGTTTTATAACGGCATTTTGCCTCCATTGGACAGCATCATATACTTTGAGTGTGGCTGTTGAGATATTGCCACTAATAGCTGACGAACATTGATGGCGGATGCTTCCTTTTGGTTCAGTCCTCCTCACCGGGGAGACCTATTGATTTTTTTTTTTTTTTTTTTTCTTAGTCCTCCTGAGAGAAACACTCATTCTCTAAATGTTTAGTGGAAATGGAGAGGACTAAGAGGGCAACGCTGCTTGCTCTTTCCTGGGTTTGAGGGAGGTAGGTTTCTTCCATGGGTATATGGTTGCTCTACTCTTTGGTTCTGTTTGAACAGTATAGACCAGGGGTGGCCAGATTTATGGTGTACATGGTCTACTTGATCCAGGCATCAACCTCGGGTGATTACAAGGACCCGTTGGCTCTAGCATGCCAGGCCAGGACCCCCTCCAGCTGGCTCCCAGCTCTAGGGCGTTGGAGCAGCTTGTGCCAGAAGTGGAGAGGAGCACTCCCCTTTAGAGACAGCCTTCCTGTGGCATTGGAGGAGCTCTCCTAGCCCATCTCCCTCCCAGACACATTTCCTGGGGTGCCAATCCTGTTCTCTTCCCCAGAGGCGATCTCTGAGAGGCTGCTCCCCTCCCCACACAGCACTCTACTGGAGACTAGCTTCTGATCTACCAGTAGATTGTGATATACCATATGGTATATAGTACAGACAGACCATTGATTGCTGCATCATGCTGATCTCCGCTATAGTATTGTGAGACCTATTTATTTACTTATTTGATTGATTGATTTAATTATATCCCACCCTATCCCCTGAGGCTTGGGTGGATCACAATAAATACATAAAATACAACTATAAAATACATAAGTAAGGACCCATAGAACTAAAAACAACCCCCTCGCATGCCCGGCACCCCATCTATCCCTGCCTATTAAATGTCAGGCCAAATAAAAAGGTCTTACGCTGCCTCCGGAAGACATTCAAAGTAGGGCTCAGGTGAGCCTCCAAGGGAAGGGAGTTCCAAAGCTGTGGGGCAGCCACTGAGAGTGCCTCTCTGAGGGCCTGAGTCCTATGAAACTGGGCCAAAGATGGAACCTGCAAGAGGTCGGCAATAAGTGCTTCAAACAAAGCTACAAGAGAGCCAAGTCATTTCCTCTTAGAATCTGTTTAATCTTGTTGTTCTGGTAGCACGTAGCGTGCCCCTCACCATGGTGTAAAAGATCCAGGACGTAAGCTAGGTAAATGGTCTTTCCTATGACACCTCAGTCCGGTGACTTCTTTTTTTCTTCTGCAGCACAACTTGCCTCTGGCAAGTATCTGCAGGAGAAAATATACTGCAGGAGTAATTTTCTCCTTTTTTCCTTCAAAAACTTCATGGCACAATGGCAAACCCCCCCCCAATTCTTTTCTCTAAAATATCCCTGACTTGCTATTGTGGTCTTATTGAAACTGTACGACATCTTCTGAATGGATGTAAAATATGTTTTTACATTAACGAATATGGTGTATCCTCCACTTCTGGAACTTGTATGGCTCTTCTGGTTTAAATGTAAGTATTTTCAAAGCAACAAAGATAAATTGAATCTAATATTGTAGCCTAGTCAATAAAGTGCTGGACTTGTTCAAATCCCAGCTTAGCCCTGAACTCACGGGGTGGTCTTCAGTAAGTTATTGGATATTAACCCTGTTGGAATCCAAGTTCAGTCCATGGAACTCCCACTCCCGTGTTTAGGGTGTCCAGCCTAATAAACGGACAGTCCCCTGTCTGTATTTCATGTGCTTGTGGGCAGCCCCCACTTGCAGTGCCAGTGAGAGTGGTGAGAGGGGCAGGAAGCAGTTGCTCCCTGGACGCTCTAGGGTTCCGCATGCGACTCTGTGGTGGATGGCGGACCTGTGTGCATGCACCGCACAACTTTATTGACAGGATGCAGACATGCAGGTGCACAGTAGCTTGCATTCGCCCGCACAGCAGACTACACTTTCTTGGAGACCCCACTATGAGTGGGGGCTGCGTGTCCTCTAGGGGTGAACACCTAATAAACAGGCAGGTGGATACCCACTGGTGTGGGCTAATGTCTTGTTTGTTAACCCCCGCTTTCTTAATCTCTGTTCTCTGTCTGTAAAATGGAAATGTGTGTATTCCGGTCTCCTTATGTTCCCCTCCCACTTGTCTCCCCTTCCTTGTCCAGCCAAGATGGTAAGCCCCTTGGGGCAGGAACCTCTCTCTAATTGCTGATGTTGTGTAAGTAAATAATAATAATAATATATAGCAAGTATTGGCAAATATTTTTTAATATATATTTGTATGATTTCAGTTGCAGCAATTGCTGACAGACCTTCCTCATGATATGTTGGAAGACAGCGGAGACCATCTCTCCAGTTACTCTGACTGTAGTGTACAAGAGGACCCAGAGCGGTAAGGAACCTAAATGTTCCTTGCTTATTATTTCTGCCTACTTGTAAAGACATTGTAGTGAACCTGAAGTTACAGATGAGAGCTGTACTAACCATTTAAACATAAGCTTATCTTGCAAAGAAAGGGGTAGTGCTATCAAGCATTAGAACCCAATGGGATATATTGTTAATAAATATTTTAGCACTTTTTTCTGAGAACATGTTCAACATGAGCTAATCCCAATAAAGTTACTAAAGTTTTGTTTCTTTCTTTCTAGAGCACATGAGCCCTGGGATCAGGATGCTGGGTGGAATGATCATTCAGTCACAACAAATCCCCAGAGCGTAAGTTCTTGTCTAAGGGGGATTTCAGATGTTACGAATCTGAAATTCACCCCGCCAGAACCACAGTCAAACACGGGCCGCGTTTGACTGTGGTGAACGTCTGTTTGCTTGCCGCCATTTGTTCACTACAGTCAAATGCGGCCCGTGTTTGCATTCACCAAGCTTCTGGACCCTCAGACGCGAGGAGGTCAAGAAGTGTGGTGAAAGGCCACCATGGCCGTGGTGAACGGAAAGTAACTTCTGTTTACTTACCGTTCACCGCGGTCAATGGAATTCACCCCCGCCTGTGGTCCTAAAACTATCAACAATTAAAACAGGGAAAGACGAAATTATAACAGAAGGTAAAGCAGGGTAGAGGGAGAAAACCCCACTAACCCACCCTCCCCAAAGGCCTGGGTGAACAGCCAGGTTTTACAAACTCGCCGGAATGTTAAAAGACTTGGGGCCAAGCGAGCTTCCTCCGGGAGGGAATTCCAAAGACACGGCCCGGCCACCGAGAATGCCCTCTCCATTGTGGCCCCCCGCTTAACCCGGTGGACCTCCAAGAAGGCACCCCCGGCAGACGGAAGGAGCCGCTCTGGAGGGCGAGGCGATCCCTGAGGTATGGGGGGTCGAGACCGTGAAGGGTCTTATAGATTAATACTAATACCTTGAACCTGACTCAGCACACTATTGGCAACCAGTGCAGAGCCCGGAGCACAGGTGTTATGTGGTCCCGGCGACCTGTTCCTGAAAGGAGGTGGGCCGCCGCATTCTGCACTAGCTGCAGCCTCCGAACCAGGAACAAGGGCAGCCCCACGTAGAGCGCGTTGCAGTAGTCCAGCCTCGAGGTGATGAAGGCATGGATGAGGGAGGCCAGGTCTGGGCCAGAGACGTACGGACGCAACCTCCGCACCAGATACAACTGGCGGAAGGCAGTCCCCAAAGCCGGGGGCAATGAGGCGCATGTCTGTTGGCGCCCCCCTTCACCCCCGGCCGTGGTCCAAACCATCCCACGGCCTGTGGTGAAAGTGGCCGCCCGTCACGTCTGTAATCACGCTAAGTGGTGGTTGGGTTATAATCTTTATTTTTATATAGCGCCCCCCTGCCATGGCACTCGGACCGCTTTACGTATAATTAATAAACACAACTTTTAAACTCCTCAACAATCCTGTGAGGTATGTTAGGCTGAGAGAATGTTGACTGGCCCAAGGTCACCCAATGAGTTTCTTGCTAATGCGAGACTTGAACTGGGGTGCCCCCTATCTCCCAGTCCAAGTACTTAGCCAAAGAACTACCTGTTTAGAATCTATTTTATAGTAAGCTATAATATAACAATTCTCAAACTTCCTTTAATCGTGCCCCCCTCCCTTCCACTTGTCTATTGTTGCTGAAGTCCCTCACTGCGTGCACATACGTACATCTTTCTCCCCCTTTCCAATCCTTCTATCGTTTTTGACTCTGTCCCTCCTTTGACCTCTCATTTTGTGGGAGATTTCCCCCTAGCTCAGTGAGAGTGTGGCTCTAGGTATTTGCCAGTTGGAGTGGTTCTTGTGACTTCCCACAACATCTTCCATATCCCCACTGGGGAACCTGCCTCCTAGTTTGAGAACCTAGGTAATATAACACCAATGTATATGGCACTTCACAAAGATTAAGGCGTAGTCTTTACTGCAAACGTTTGTAATTTGAGCCCAAAAGTGATGCAACAATCTTTTTTTAAAAAAAAGATATTTAATCATCTTGATCTGTTCATAGGGCTGTGAACAAGGACAGAATTTGTATGTCAAACAGTTCCTGTATGGTCAAGGAAATAACTGTGGCAAAACACATTCCAGTGATTGGGCTGGCCCTCACAATGAAGATGAAGAGAGATGCACGTATGATATTAAAGATGACTATTCTGGCATGCAGAGTGAAGAGGAGCCTGATGATGCATATCTCAGCAGAGATGCATATAATGCACAAAGTCATTATCAGCAGAATAACCTGTATCATCTTCCAGAGAACTTTAGACCATACACAAATGGCCATCAGCAGGAATTTAATAATCAAGAGAGCAAAATAGTAAATTTTGCAGATGCCCAGAATGAACATCATCAGGTATTTGAAATACTGATGCATTTTACGGATGATTGCTGACCTCTGAGTAGCAATGCCAATTGCTTTCTTTTAAAACTACCTTCAGCTGTTAAAACATGCAGCACTGTTCCTACAGTCTTTGTGTCATATTAAAATGATTGTCAGCTATATCCCCTGTCAAACATAAGAATATAGTATGCATTTGGCTTTATTTGTAGAATTCTTGGCACACTGTGTCAAAGAAGGGTTGCATTTAATGTTTTCAGATGTAAGCTCTTAGTCTTAAGCACATACTTATGCTTTTTTAGAGCAAGACCAAATGAGCAACAACTGTGACTTCTTTATCTTTTGTTGAAGCAACAGTTTGGCGCTTCAGAAGTAAGTAGCGGTATACCTGTGGAGGCTTACAAAGTAACCTATAAACCATACCAGAATAACGTTCAGCAAAAAGTCCCGATGACCCATGATGCAACAAGAAGAAACGAAGTATTTGAAGAAATGCAGCGAGAGTTCTTGGGTACTGGAGAGAGTAAGTTTTGTTAACTATTCAAGCTTTGATACTTACTATAGACTCATATTGAACAAAAACTTGATGGAAATGTCCAATAGTATCTTGGATAAATATACTAATCTTTATTCTAGATCTTCACTAAGTGATTAACTACTGTTGCTTTAGGATTTTTCTGTTCTATTGAAAGTGGGAATAACCCATTCTTCTTTTGACCAAAGTGCTCAGCTTTCAAGACCTAAAAAAATAAAATACTGGTCAGTGTGACACTCTTGGATAAAGAATGAGAGTATTTGACCTTCCCACTAAGGCCATTTTCACACCTTACCACCACCACCACCCCAGCGCATATTCTGGCTGCAGGAGGGAATGCACAAGCCAGGATCTGCGTGGGGTGCCACCGGTCTGTAAGCCCCCCCCCCCCCCCCCCCC
>QEPC01000892.1:4357380-4415916 GCA_003113815.1 Sphenodon punctatus
GAGGAGGAGGAGGAGGCTAGGGGTTACCTTCCCAGAGCGAGGGGCCGAGACAAGGGGCTTCTGCTGGAAGGATTATCCTCAAAGAGTGGCAGAACCCAAACAGACCTTCCAAGATGACCAGGTCTCAGCTGTCTCTTTACTCTTTCAACAGGAAAAAGAATGCCTTTTTATCAACCCCAAAGGTGGGTGCTGCGGCAGCATCTTTAGCTAGAAGCTCCGTGTTCCCGACAGAAGGGGACTGCTTCCTCAGGGACCCAACGGACAAGGCAATAGATTGCAACCTTCGGAGAAACTTCGACGAGATCTCAGCAGTTATGAAGATGGCCACAGTTTCGTCTTACTTTTCCAGAGCGTTAATGGTGTGGATCAAAAGAGCTTCAGACCCGGGCATTTCGGATAAAATGACCAGAGTACTATCCACGCGGATTCAGCTCGCGTACTCCTTCATGGCCGATGCGTCCACCGATATGCTACGCTGGGCTGCAAAGGCGGCTGCCTCCAATGTAGCGGCCAGGCGTCGCCTGTGGCTGAGGTCATGGAGAGGGGACAACACCGCGAAAAACGCTTTGGTAGGCGGCCCGTTCCAGGGGCGGAAGCTGTTCAGCATGTGCCTCAATAAGGTTCTGACCAACGCGGCTGACAAGTCAAAGAAACAGACCTTACAGAGCATGGGGGTCCCCAAACGGAATTTTTGTTCCAACAATGCAGGCCAAGCAGGGAACTCCAGGCGACCCTTTTTTCCTCATAGGGGGAGTCAGCAGCGCTACAAGCCAAGATGGCAGAAGCAACGGGGCACCTACAACAGAAACAAGCAGCGGCAGGGAGCAGGAAGACCTAAGCAGGACGCCTGACTGTACACAGCCCTGCCCTCTAGACCAACTCAACCTAGGAGGCAGACTTCAGCTGTTCGCTTCAAAATGGGCAAACAGCATCACAGACATATGGGTCCTTCAAACGATATGAAGGGGGTACGTAATAGAGCTAAAACGCTCCCCCCAGCAATACTTCTGCTCATCAGCCGTTCCCAGGGATCTGGTCAAACAACAAGCCATGAGAGCGGAAATTGTCAGGCTCCATACCATCGGAGCAATAGAGGAGGTTCCTCTTCACGAACAAGGGCAAGGGCTCTACTCCACCATTTTCCTAGTCCCAAAGAAACTGGACGAATGGAGGGCTATCCTAGATCTAAAGAGACTGAATCGAGTCCTCAAAATTCAGAGGTTCAGGATGGAAACTCTTCAGTCTATCCGGACAGCGATTGTACAGGACGAATGGCTGACGGCGCACGACCTGAAGGAGCCTATCTTCATGTCCTGATCTATCAGCCCCACCGCCAGTGGCTCCGCTTCTGTTATGCACAGGGCCCCGATTCTTCCGCGGAATTTTTTTTAAAATTCCGCGGGAGTCAGGGGCCAATTCTGTGCCTCGGCGCGATTTACCATGCGGGGGGGGGGGGCTTGGTTTGCCTCCTCCTCCCCCCGCACTGGTAAACCCTCAGGGCCTCCCCTCCCCAGCTGCCGGGGCTTGGCCTCCCCAGCTGCTGGGGCGTGCTTGAATCCCACCCCCCACCCCCCAAAAAAAACCCAAAAGGATTTTCTTACCAGGGATGGCAGCAGCAGCTGCTCTGTCCAGCGCGCTCTTTTCCTGCTCGCACTTCCTGGCCCCTCCCGACGGGGCTCTCAGGGCGACGCAGCCGGATGACGTCATCTGGCTGCGTCGCCCTGAGAGCCCCGTCGGGAGGGGCCAGGAAGTGCGAGCAGGAAAAGAGCGTGCTGGACGGAGCAGCTGCTGCTGCCATCCCTGGTAAGCAAATTAAAGGGCCCTGGCAAGTGGGGAGGCTGGGGAGGGGAAGCCCCGAGGGTTTGTTCATTCCCCTTCCCCCGTAGAATCTCCTGCCCCGCGTCCCCGCAGCGCAGGCTGGAAATTCTGCGCTGGGGTAAGCGGGGCAGGAGATTCCGCGGGGGGAGGGGAATTCCGCGGGAAATCTGCGATTCGCGGATCCCTCGGGGCCCTGGTTATGCAGGTCAACGCTGGCAGTACAGGGCGCTACCTTTAAGCCTAGCAACCTCGCTGAGAACCTTCACAAAGGTGCTGGTCACTCTGGTAGTGATTCTGAGGATGGAGGGAATAAAGATTCATCCCTATTTGGACGACATTCTGGTCAGATCGCCATCCTACAGTCAGGCACGCAGAGACATCCACCGCGTCATAGAGTGTCTGTAGGACCACGGGTTCATCATCAATCACAAGAAGAGTCATCTTTTTCCCTCACAGACCCTGGAACACCTAGGGGTTGTCCTGGACACCAAGCAGAGCAGGCTATTCCTCTCCGAGCAACGTCGTCTGAAGTTACTGAATCTCATCCAGCAGATAGCGGAGAAGCCCAGGTCCAGACTAAAGACACTAGCAGGCTTACTAGGAGCCATGACCTCCTGTCTAGGTATCGTGCAATGGGCAAGACTTCACTCCGGACCCCTTCAACGGTTCCTTCGTCCGTGGCAGGACGCTCTGACTCAAGGACAGAACCCGTCAGTTCAGGTGACGCCACTCCTCAAGAAGTTCCTAGTTTGGTGGACTCACCAGGACAGATTCTCCCCAGGAATGCCCTTCTCCGATCCAGAGAGAACAACTCTGACCACAGACGCAAGTCTAAGAGGTTGGAGTGCACACACGCAGGGCCACTCGGCTCAGGGCAAGTGGCAACCTTGGGAGAAGACTCACCATATCAATTGGTTGGAGTTGAGGGCGATATACCTGGCCCTGAAACAACTGGCACCGTTCCTGAAGGGGAAGGACGTGTTAATCTATACCGACAACACGGTAGCGAAGGCTTATATAAACCACCAGGGGGGCTCAAGGTCCGAGTCTCTGCACCAATTAGCCACCATTCTCATCCGGTGGGCAGAGAGCAACCTGAGGTCGATCAGGGCACTTCACATCAGGGGGGTCTCCAACACTCAGGCCGACTGGCTCAGCCGGGTTCAGTTAGACCAAGCAGAGTGGTCCCTGCACCACTCGACACTCCAGGCCATAACAGAACGGTTTGCGTCTCCGTCCATAGACCTGTTCGCATCCTCGGAGAACGCGAAGACAGAGAGATTCATATCTCGGCACCCGGACAGCAGAGCAATAGACTTCGACGCGCTAAATTGCTCATGGCCACAGGAGCTCCTGTTCGCGTTTCCACCAGTGCCACTCATTCAGAGGACAATCTTGAAGGTCAGAAAAGAGCGGGCGAGAGTGATATTAGTAGCTCCGTATTGGCCCAGAAGGCCATGGTTCGCAGATCTTCAAGAGCTCAGTCAAGATCCCCCATTCAGGCTTCCGCCGAGATCGGACCTACTAACCCAGGGGCCGATCGTACACGAGAACCCGGGAACGCTCAGGTTAACAGCCTGGAACTTGAAAGGAGGGCTTTGAGGAGACTAGGATACTCTTCAAGGGTTTTGAACACCTTATTGCAATCCAGGAAGCCTGCAAAGAGGCGAATCTATCAAAGCACTTGGGCGACCTTTGTGAGATGGTGCGAGACCAGGACCCAGAGAGAGCCTCCATCAGTATATTCCTAGAGTTCTTGCAAGGGGGTCTGGATAGGGGGCTAAAGCCTAGTACCTTACAAAGATAGTTAGCAGTCATTAATAGCGTACTGGCCACCCTGAGAGGTAGAAGGATCTCGGGGCACCCTCATGTGAGGCGTTTCCTTAGGGCCGCTAGACTCCTATCCCCTCCGGTGATACACAGGTTCCCCTCTTGGAGCCTGAACCTTGTCCTGAGAGCTCTCACTAAAATTCCTTTCGAGCCTCTCGGGGAGATATCCATGTACTTCCTTTCCCTCAAGGTAGCCTTTTTAGTGAGAATTACCTCGGCCAGGAGAGTGTCAGAACTAGAAGCCCTCTCCATAGAGCCCGCTCTCTGTTCCTTTAAGGAATTTTCGGTGACCCTTAGATTGGATCCGGCCTTCAGCCCCAAGGTGGATTCCAGGTTTCATAGGGAACAAGAGATCTATTTGCCCTTCTTTTGCCCAAACCCTTCTCACCCACTAGAACATCAGTGGCACGCTCTGGACGTGAGAAGGGCTCTTAAGGTTTATTTGGACAGAACTAGGCCCTTTAGACGTTCTTCAGCCTTGTTCGTATCTTATAACCCCCAGAGAAAGGGATTAAAGGCTTCCAAGTCCTTGATAGCCAAGTGGATGACCCTGTGCATTTCCGAAGCCTATAAGGCGGAGGGAAAACTCCCCCCATTGGGTCCCTTTGCACATTCTCTGCGGGGCGCTGCCACATCTCAGGCTTTCAGGAACGCAGCCTCTTATGCAGCAATTTGTAGGGCTGCGACTTGGTCATCAGTTCATTCTTTTACCACTCATTATAAGATTCCCTTACAGGATTCGGCAGATGCAGCCTTTGGGAGGCAGGTACTGCAGGCGGTCCTCTAGGAGGTACACTCGCTGACCTCCCTCCAGTAAGTTAGTCTTTCCCTCCCTTGATTGGGGTCTAGCGTACTGCTTTGGTATGTCCCTACTGTCCAGACTGGATGGCCAGGAGGATCCCCCGGGAGAAAAGAAAATTGGGTACTTACCGCTGAATTTTCCTTCTGCGGGGGATCCTCCTGGCCGGCCAGTCCCCGCCCGGAGTGAGGTCAACTCTGTGGTGGTCCAAGGGGGGGAACTCTTGTTCCCAGCCGTAACAAGATTTTTTACGGCTTTACTCATACTCGGTTAGTTCAGGTGGGCGGAGTTGGTTCACTCTGCTAGTCAGCTACCTCTGTTAATAGTTAAAGATTTTTTTAGAGGGTATTGGGAGTTTAATTCTCAAGTACAGCTATTTCAGACTGGGGAGCTGAGGGTAGATCCCTCCTAGTAGGCTCCTCAAAGTTGGATGTCTGCCTCCCACTGGCTCCTGGCGGGATCTACCCTACTGTCCAGACTGGCCGGCCAGGAGGATCCCCGCAGAAGGAAAATTCAGCTGTAAGTACCCAATTTTCCTTTCTCTAGTTCTTAGCATGTATGATACGCCAGGCGACTCATGTTCACTGTGTTTTCCCCATTGGCCTCAATGGGGAAAACGCAGTGAACACAGATCCCTGATGATATATAACATGCATATGTGCCATTTCTAATTGTGTCACAGTTAAAGATTACACCATTAACTGTAGGTCCGTTAGCAGCTATTAGCCAGGTGGGTTTGGGGAATGTAACTTCTTACTGTCACGGGCTGGGAATGAACAGCAGGGAATGGATAGCCCCATAGCGACCTGTTGGTTACTTCAAGCAACTGAGATTGGCAACTGTCTGAGACAGGTGCTGGGCTCAATGAACCATTGGTCTGACCCAGTCTGGCATTTCTTATATTCTTTTGTAGTGATAGGGCTAAAATAAAACCTAACTGTTCCTGGCAGCATTGGTTGGCTTATGGGATTGTTCAGGTTATGGATTTTCCCACGTTCAAATGTGGTTTCTACATCGTACAACTAACAAGTATACTAAGTTGTACTCGTGTTGCTAATGTCTATGAAAGTGTTGAGGACTGGCATGTGGAGAGAAGAACTTCTTGCTGGTAGAGATGATTCCTTCAGAACCAAATTGAGGAACATTTAGCAGGAGCTTGGAGGTTGCTTTCCAGCTAAAGTGTTCTAGTATAGAGTGTCCTCAAGACTTCTGTCCTTCAGTTAGTAGCATAACTGCTGAAAGTCATATAAATTACCTGTGGTAAAATAAAGTAAATGAGTGTGATGGGTGACGTTAAGTGGCATATACTTGGTCAGCCAAAGCTGACGGACACGTCTATCAGCAAAATAAATAATGTTTAATGACTTTCTAAGGAATATTGAATTGGCAACTTCATAAAATTATACTTTTTACTTAAATTTTTTAGCCCTTTTACTAAGCCAACCTAGTTTTTGCAGTTTTTCTGGCATAATTTCACAGTTTTTTACCTTCTGGTGAGAAAAAGAAAGCAACCATTTGACACTTCTTATTCCCCATAACTTTTTATTTTAAATCTACAAGTAGAAAAACTGAAGCAATAAAGCTACCATAGTTTCTTGTGCCCTGAACAAATTGCTGTTTTAAAGCTAGGCACTAGAGTAACCTTCTTTTCTCTGGAGCCAATAAATCTCCTGCTTTTGTGACTTGCATTCCAATGATTTTAGAATAGTGAAGACTACATTCTAGTACACAAAATTAAGGGCTGTTGCTCTAGTCAATATTTGTTTCCCCTCTCCTTTATAGGCTCCATACAGGAGACGAATCAGTTACGACTTCAACTTCAGCAAGCCCAGTCTGCTCAGCTAATAAGCAACGACATGAACAAGGCTTTACAGGTTTATTTATTATTAAATATGGTGATATGTTGATTCCTTTGGGGGAAAAAAGTTGTATGATTTGTAGAAACTGTTATAAAAAAAAGTGTTTCAGTAGATAATCCTTCATTAAGGAAAATTAATATCTAAAGTAATTGGATGAATATCCCATTCAAGGTTTGCTTGTTTAAAATAGGGGGTTAATGTGAATCAGATGAAGAAACTCTGTGTAGTATGTCTAAACAGTGTGTAGACTAAAGGAGACAAAATGGTTCAAATGATATCTTTTATTGGACCAACTGCTGTTGGTGAGAATGAGCAAGCTTTTGGGGCACACAGGACTCTTCCTTGGACCTGTAGCGTAGCCAGTCAGAAATATATAAATTGAGCAAATGTAGGGCAGGTCTATATGAGGAAGCACAGAATGGGTGGGAGTGGATAAGACAAAGTAACTGGTGGGAGGGAGGTTAGACCGGGTGGAAGGAATAAAATATTAAAATTGCCTCATGGCAAAAGCATGTAATTGAACTCATCATATGGAGACCACAGAAGTGTACTGTGCTCATGAAACACATGACCACGGTATACTTAATGGTCTGCATTTATTCAAAAGTAGCAATGCTTCTGTGAACACATTGCAGTATAGGTCACATATTTGAGTTTCACAGCACTGTCACCAACTATTAGGCTGGACCTATATAATGAGTGTGAGAACTAGCTAGTCTCCTGTGCATGTATGATAGAGTACCTAAATATTGCTGAATATTTTTGTAACCCCTCTTCAGAGCCTTGATTCTAGTAAAGCCTCCGCCCAGCATCAAATATTTTGCATGTGCTTATCTGTTACATCAAGTAAAATATTCCTAACAAGTATATCCTAGCAGGCAGATGACTCTTTACATGGTTTCACTGTGATGGCACTTGGGTCCTTTATTTGCAACATCCGTTTTTTAAAATACTTCAAATTCCTCATATAAAAATAATTAATTTTTAATAAATGTAACTTAAAGCAAAACAGAACATTGTGCATTAACAAACATGATGGGGACCTGATTTGGCCTGCTGTGGCCTGCCTGGGCCAGTACCAAACCAGCACATCTGTTCTGGGCTGGCCAGATGTGGGCCCAGTTCGGACCCCCTGCAGCGTAAGCGGCTGGGCTGGAAACATGAGCCTGGAAGTAACCTGGCCCACAGTCCAGACCTAGGAGCCACCCAGACGGGCCTAACTGGGCAGGCATGTCTGTTTTCGTGCCCACACAGTGCTGTGTGGAGGCGTTGCCATGGCAATCAGCCATGGCTGCCTGTCATGGCGGGGCATAGGCCGCAGTGCTGGGTCGGAGCCAGCCAGCTGTGCATGGCTCCTCGCCTTCCCTCCCCAGCTGGGTCAGAGCCAGCCAGCCATGCATGGCTCCTCGCCTTCCCTCCCCAGCTGGGTCAGGCTGCGGGAACGTGTGTTCCATTCCCCGAGCTGACCTGGTCGGGGGTGGCCCCCCACTCC
Source organism: Sphenodon punctatus (assembly GCA_003113815.1). Lineage (NCBI taxonomy): Eukaryota > Metazoa > Chordata > Lepidosauria > Sphenodontia > Sphenodontidae > Sphenodon > Sphenodon punctatus. Next base: position 4,365,179 of record QEPC01000892.1, read on the forward strand.
CTGAGCTGCAGGGTGCACATTTGGTAGCACTCATTGTTAACGATACAGTAATATGGGCGTTCCAATAACTCATTTGTGTCTGACTAGCCTTTTATAAAAAAAAAATTTCCTTTCAAAGTTTGAAAATGGCGCTGTAAAATTCGAACAATTTTTTTAAAAAAACTTACTAAATTCTTTTACCAGATAGTTGGGTAATTTATCCATTGCTATGACTTGCCAAACGTTATCTTTCCAGGCTACTAGTAAGGGGTGGAGAGTATGTGTTTGGGGGTGGTTGTTGTGTTTTTTCTTTTCTCTCGTCTAATGAGGATGCCTTTAGCTGCTAGTGTTAGTTGTGATATTAGTTCTTTCTCTGAATCCCTGGTTTCTCTTGGGTGGAAACCTAATAAGCAAAAACTTGTGTGATTTTAAATATTCTCTTGAGTATTTTATTCCCAAATGCCTTTATTTTAGGGCACTCACACCATATCTATAGAAATGTTCTGTTGATGACCTCACTAGCCGTCATTACTTTTTTTTTTTTTTAAAGTTCTTTATCTTTTAGTGGAGTGGATGCACCACTGATAAAAGTATCTTATAGAAGTATTTGTACATCTATTATGGAGATCTTCTAATAAATGTGCACTTTGACTTCAGTGGTGCCAGGATTTCATGCTTAGTTGAGTATCTGCAAATCGATTTCCCTCCATGCCAGTGAGGGTTGTATTGCAGATTCAAGATCTTTCCAAAGCTAGGCAACTCTTCCCACATCCCCAAAGTTCTCTTTCTCCCTTAGGCTTTCCTGAGGATCTCGTGGGATGCAAGACATCCTAAACTGCCAGGTCCATTTTAAGAGCTTCCAGCTCTTAGTGATGGAGTGATGATATTCTCTTTAGTGCTAGCTCTGCAGCATGCATAGATATGGTTGAGCGGGAACTAGGCTGAACAAGGGACAGGGGTACGCTGTGTCGTAAGGGCACATTCTGTGGGGAAGGCTCTCTGCTTACCCCAATATCATTTTTGAGATGTTGGTTCATCCTGTTGGGTTTGGAACCCTTCTCTACAAGATTTCTCGCCCTTGCTTGGGGGTGTGGCTAACAGGTAATTTTTGAACCTTAGATTTGCAAAAATTCTGAGTATTTTTGTTAGAATATTTGAAACAATTCTTGTTAAGCCTAACAGGTTTGTATTGCTGACACTTTGCTTACCTGTCTTTTTTTTTACTCTTACTAGGATGAGCTAATGGAGCTAAAGGAAGAAATAATTTTGTACGAATCTGCTGCCAAACTTGGGGTCGTTGTGAATGACCCAGGTGGAGAATTGGATGTAGAAATGACTGACTCCTATGTAGACTTGGGGATTAAAAAAGTCAACTGGAAAAGTTCAAGATTTCATAGGTATTGGCTGAGCATATTTCTGATCAAGAAAGGACTGGAATATGTTACCCAAATAATATGATATGTCAGAGCATTCCAGCAATATTCCCTACTGCCTCTGCAGAATAATTTTTCAAGAATTTTATTAAGGAAACAGGAAAATATCTGGGCTCTTAAAATGAACAAAATTTTATAATTGAATAGAAGGCAACTATTGCTGTTTGCATGCTTTGAGTCCGTTAACCCTCCATACTGAGATAGATATCTATCTGGAACTACTGAAAATAAGTGTGTGTGTGGCCCTTTTCACAGACACTCTAAAACTGATAAAATGGGTGTTACATTTTATGATACATGTTGCAGGGCTTCAGATGTGCTCTATGGGTGCCCTGCAACATGTATAATAAAATATAACACCCATTTTATCAGTGTTAGAGTGTCTGTGTGAAAAGGGCCTATGTATATAATATATGTTTGTGTATGTGTGTGTGTGTGTGTATGTATGTATATCTATATAAATATACACATTTTAGTACCCAAAATATCATTGCTTATTTGCTTGCATTAAAACACTGATTTACAGCAGCCACTCAGCAGTTTTCTAAGAAAGTATTACAAATTGTGGATGGATGAAGCAGTTTTATAAAATGAAATCTGTTTTCTATCCAACTTGTATAGCACAGTAGCTGCCCGACAGTAATTGCTTATAATAAATGTGTAATTTGAACCATTTTCAGGTACTGCCAGACACCAGGGTCTTTTCATTACACTATTTTTAATACAAGCAATCTGCCTTCTCACACCTCTTGCTCCATTGCTTCCCTGTCTACAATTACTCTCTTTTTGATAGATTTCATAATGGAAAGCTGCAGTTTTGTCTTGCTCAAAGCTTTCAGATGTGTTCAGGTTTTATTAAAATTGTGCTTGTATCTTTCTTTTAATGCTTGACAGTTTTGTCCAGAATAAAGATTTGAACAAAGAGCTTTCTAAAGATGAGATTATTCTGGAGCTGAAAGCAGAGATGGAACGTTTATTGAGCAGTAACAAAATGAAGAGGAGTCAAATTTCTCAATTACAAAGTGAGCTTAATGACTGTCAGAAAACAATAGAAGAACTCAAGCAGCTGGTAAAAGCCAAGGAGCCTGAGGTTTGTTCAGTTCAGAAGCATCAATGCATGTTAAGTTCTATTAATGCAAGGCAAAAGTTCATTGAGTTTAAAGTAAAAGAAATCAAACCTGTAAATGTTCAGTAGAGCTGGTCTGAATTTTCTATCTTAACACTTTTGTTCTCTTTACCAATGTCTCATATGTTTTCCTCCTAGCCTAAAGCAAGTAAGCTAGAAAATGTGACTGACACCTTATGGTCCAATTTATCATCTTCTGATAAACTTCTGAAAGAAGAAATTCTGAGACTTAAAAAAGAGAATCAAGAGTTGCAAGAAGAAGCCGAGGTGAGTTTTAAAGGTTTTGCGCTCCCAGTTTTACCAGAGGAAAAATATTATGAATACTCTAAACAGGTCAAAATGTGCAAGTGAAATTAATATTTTGTATTCTTTCATTGTTTTTGACTTTTGTTTTTACAGAGCCATAGTAAAAGTATTCAAGAACTTGAACTAAGTGAGCAAAAACTAAAAGGAGCACACCAAAATCTGTGTAGCCAGATGAGACAAATGATTCAGGACTTTGATCGGGATAAGCAGGAAGCCATTGATAGGTGAGTTTGGCTTATGAAGCAAAATAAATCCACCTATGGTTAAACCCATACAAAATGTCCACCTTTTGGGTTGTTAAACATAAGGTAGTTTACTTGGAATGGAGGACTTGATTCTAATTCTCTGTCGCTGACCTAGTATTTTGATTTTGGGGCACTTTCGTCAATCTCTGTGGATTCATGCACACCACTAATGGGTAAAAACAGACGTGCTGGCAGCCCACCGTGGCCCGCCTTATCACACTTCGGCCTGGACCTCATCTGCACATCTGTGCATGTGCTGCCCGATGTTGGCCTGGGATTGCCCTGGGCTGTGTCAGCAGCTAGCCCAATAATAATAATTAATAACTGGTCCAAAGTGGGCCATGGCAGGACTCCAACCCAGCCCAGGTCGGGACTGCCATGACTGCTTGTTATGGCTGAATGCAGAGGTGGGACTGGTTGCACATTCATGCTTCTCCCCACCCTCCCTGACACTCTGGCCACACGCACGCTCTGTGTGTGTGGGGGGGGGGCTTCTGCCAGGCTGGCAGATGCAATACTGAACCCCAGTACCCTGACCTTCGCTGCAACTGAAAACATTAGCACTGTCGCAGCTTTGTGTGCCATGTACTTACTCCAGTACACTTAGATTTTCTTGGTGTATGTAGGGCCCTTGTACTGTTTTGTATTCTGTTTCTTGAGGGTGAAACAGTGGAAAGCTGGGGCGGGAATCTTTCTTTGAAAGGGTGGCAGTTCTATGTCATTCTCCTAGGGTGTGCAGAACAGGAACTCGTAGGGATGATCCTCGCCTATACCAGTAGGAGGTAGATTCTCACGAATCCAACTGGTCATGTGCAGAGGGGGTCCATCCCTCCCATTTACCAGTTGAAATTCTGCCTCTCAGTAGATAGGAGGTGAATCGGTGTGCTCTGCACACCTAGGCAGTTTTCCTTCATTTTGGGTGCCTTCTTCCTTGCCCAGAAGGAACTTTTTCCTCATAAATTTTACCTACGGCTCCTAGGCTCACTCCCCACCCCACCCCCTCCAAAAAACAAAACAGGAGCGAGAAGCCAAAAGGCCAAGACTGTAGCAGCCCCCAGAGACCTGTCCCAGCTTGGTGCAGAGCTCTGGGAAGGACGAGTGCAGGCAAGTCCCTCGGGTACTTCCTGCAGCATTATCACTTGTCGCCGTCGGGGCCGTTCTGCCTCTAACTTTGTTACTGGGCCGCATGACCACCCGGAGCGGAACCTGCCGCCACAGCCAGGACTCAGATGGCTCAAGCGCTGGCAGCCTCCCCCTGGTGGGCCGTCATAGTAGCACAGCTGTCTCCTCAGCGGGGAAACAAACAAACAAACAATCCTTCATTTTGGGCACCTTTTTCCTTGCCCAGAAGGAACTTTTTCCTCATAAATTTTACTTACGACTCTTAGGCTTGCTCCCCCCCCCCCCCAAAAAAAAAAAGCGGGAGCGAGAAGCCTGAAGGCAGAGACTGTAGCAGCCCTCAGAGGCCCGTCCCAGCTTGGCGCGGAGCTCTGGGAAGGATGAGTGCGGGGGAAGTCCCTTCGGGCGCTTCCTGCAGCATTATCACTCGTTGCCGTCAGGGCTGTTCCACCTTTAACTTTGTTACCGGGCTGCCATGACCACCCAAAGCGGAACCCGCCCCCACAGCCAGGACCTCGGACGTCTCGAGTGCTGGCAGCCTCCCCCTGGCGGGCCGCCATAGTAGCACAGCTCAGTCTCCTCAGTGCCAGGAAATAGCACCATTTTGCCACTACGAGACCATGTAGCGGCCAGCGGAGACAGTAAGAACCCCAGGCCTCTCACAAGTACAACTTTTTACAGCTAGAGGCCTTTAAATAAAATTGTGGCTTCCCTTCATAAAATTCAATAGAGGGAGGAACACCAAGCCCCTAAGCGCCCCTGCCCCCCCTCTAAGGGAGAGAAAGGGAAATCTAAGACAGTGGAAAAAGGAAAGCACCCTGCCTCAAAAAAAAAAAAAAAGTCGCTCTGACCCTATGGGATCAGGTTGACTCTTCCTCAGACAAGGAGACACCCCCCGCCCCCCACTACCCTTCGTCCCAGGTACCATCCCCACGGGGACAACGAGGACACAGAACTTGAGGGGCAGAAGCTAATCCCCTGGAAGCAGCTGCATCCTCCTTCCAGGGGCCATAAACCAGGATAACTCTGACCAGGAATCAGAGGGGGATGGAGACTGTGGAGTCTGGTGAGTTCCCTGAGGATGAGGCCCTGGAGCTGGCTGTCCCCACTCCAGGCCCTAGCAAAAAGGACTGTGATTTCTCATTTGCTTTCAAATCTAAGCTGTTTAAGCAAGTACACAGAGTCCTTAGTGTGATGGAAAAGAGACAAAAAGCAGATCATTTAGAATCCTTAGATGACAATTCTGGAATATATCCCGAGGTCCTCCAATAAAGAAAAGGGCATCCTGCTTGACAAAGCTTTTGAGACCATCATTAAGGCTGAACAAAACTCAAGAATCTTTATATGCCTTCTCTAAGTCCAAGGCATCAGTCTTTGCCACCCCCAAAATTGATGCATCTGCTGCCTCTCTGGCAAGAAAGCCAGTCTTCCCCTCCGAGGGTGACTTTTACCCGAAAGACCCCACAGATTGGGACGTAGAATCTGGGTTAAGAAGGAATTTTGAAGCTCTGTCAGCAGTGATTCAAATGTCCCTGGCCTCTTCCTATTGTGCCAGCGCAATACTTAAATGGTTCAAGTTGGGGAAAAAGCCCTGAGGCATCAGAGAAAGTAACCAGAATGTTGTCAACTAATATTACCATGGCAACTTCATTTATAACTATGGCCACTACAGACGCAATAGCATGGGCAGCGAGGGCACTAGCAGTGAATGTGTCTTCACGTCACAGATTTTGGTTAAGGTCATGGTGGGCGGACCCCCATGGTAAGAACCTTCTAGTTGCTGGCCCATATCAGGGAGACAGGTTGTTGGGGTGGCACTGGATAAAATCTTAAAAGATGCTGGAGATAAGGATAAGAAAGTTTTCTTACACCAATTCAGTCCACCCAGATCTTTTCACTTCTCTAACAAATCTTTCCTGTTTAACACATTCTCGAGAAAGCAATCTTCATCCTTTCCATTCTGGGGAAGAGGGTACAGAGGAAGAGAATCCAGATCAAACAGATACCCACCATCTGGAGGTAATGGGAAAGGTCAGGGGGGCGACTGTTCCTTTTTGTGCATCTGTGGTCGCACATAACAGATGTGCGGGTCCTGGAGACAATGACCAGCGGATAAGCAATAGAGTTCTCCAAACCTCCTCGAGGGCTCTATTGTGTCTCCTCCACATCTTGCAACAAACAAAAACATCTAGCCATGAGAGACAAAATAAAAAGGCTGATGACAATGGGGGCCATTGAGGTGCTGCCGGAGGAGGAGCTGGGCCTGAGTCTCTCTTTTTTATTTTTGATGCCAAAGAAAAACGGGGAGTGGAGAGCTGCATTAGATTTAAAAACTTTGAGCAAATTCATAGAAGTTCAGAATGGAGACCCTGGCCTCGATTTGTCAAGCTATCGAAAAACACGAGTGGTTAGCCTCCCTCAAATTGCGGGCCGCTTACCTTCACATCCCCATTCACCCTGCCCACCATTGCTGGCTCTGTTTTCAGTACAGCAACTCACATTGGCAATTTTGGGCCCTCCCGTTCGACCTAGCAATGGCACCCCAAACCTTTACCAAAGTCCTGGTACCCATTGTCGCCCATCTATGTCTGCAAGAAACCCTCATACATCCCTACCTGGATGATATATTTATCAGAGCCCATCCAGACTAGCCGTGTTGGAGGGTCTGTAGTGTCCATTCATAACAGTTGAATGGACACTACAGACCCTCCAACACTTCAGGTTTGTAGTGAACCTAGACAAAAGTCAGCTCTCCCCCCTCCCAGACTATAGAACATCTGGAAGTCCTGTAGACATGGAATCGGACGCCAGTTCAATCAGGATTTTTCTATCCGGAATTGGACAGGATTTTTCTCCCCACCGAACGCCAATCCAAAATCAGGGACCTAATCTCCAAGATTCTATTTCTTCAGAGTTTTCCGCTTCACACGCTTGCCAGGCTACAGGGTTTCATGGTCTCCTGTATACAACACCTAGCATGGGCACAACTCCATCTCTGCCCATTACAGCAGGCACTGCTTCCCTGGCAATTCCAAATAATGGAGAAGACCCAGGTAGTCCTCTTCCCTAGACCCCAAAGTCAAGCAATCTCTCAAATGGTGGATGAACCGTCACAGGTTTGAATCTGGGGTCTCCCTTTCAGAACCCCCGAAGCTGGTGATCACCATGAATGCCAGCCTCTATGAATGGGGAGCCCATATAAAAGATAAGTACGCTAAGGGCATCTGGTCAGCGAAAGAAAAAGAGCACAGTATCAACTGACTGGAGCTCAGGGCAATACACCTAGCCCTACGCCACTTTCCCCCTCTAATATCCAGGTCCCATGTACTTATTTACATGGACAATTCCACGGTACTGGCATATGTGCGGAATCAAGGAGGCTCCAAGTCTCCAGCCAGAGATACACTCCTGTGGGTGGAACAAACCTCTTCTCTCAGCCTTTCACATCAAGGGAGTCAAGAACCAAACAGCGAACTGGCTCAGGTGCCGGGATCTCGATCTGGGGGAATGGACCCTATCCCAAGAAGCCTTCGTGCTAATAGAGCGGAGGTTCGGTGTTCCTGACCTAGATTTGGTCGCATCATCAGAGAACACCAAGTGCCAGGTTTTCTACTCAAGAACTCGACATCCACGGTCAGCAGCACTGGATGCCCTACAACAACCTTGGCCCAGGTTTTCTGAGGGATGCCTTCCCTCCGTTTCCTCTGATAGGGAGAACTCTCAGCAAGTTCAAGAAAGAAGGAGGGTCTATGATTCTGGTAGCACCCTATTGGCCCAGATGCCCCTCGCTTGCCGGCGTGATAAATCTAGCATTCAAAGGGCAGCTACGTTTGCCCCCAAAGCCTGACCTGGTGTCTCTAGGCCCCCTGCTTATACGGAAACCCGGAATTCCTCAGACTGACGGCATGGCACTTGAGTGTGCAGCATTGAGGTCATCAGGTTACTCCGATGACGTCTTACAGACTCGAATGGCATCCAGACACCTCTCGACTAGGCAAATATACCAAGGCACCTGGCGGGTGTTTGCTGAATGGTGTTACCAGGCAGATCTCTCCTCAAAATCCCAAGAAAGCAGATATTTTGCTTTTCTTACAACATGGGTTAGAAAAGGACTTGAGGGCTAGTACCTTAGTGAGGCAGGTAGCGACCCTTAACAGCACTATCTGTGTCATTAGAGGTAGGAGTATATCCAGACATCCTCTGGTGAAGAAATTTCTGAAGGCAGCTAAAACTATCTCACCCCCAGTTATCCATAGTTTTCCCACTTGGAGACTGAATTTGGTCCTTAAAGCCATCACTGAACCTCCATTCGAGTTCCTTAGAGAGGTCTTTTTTTTTTCTTCTTGACCATTAAGGTCTCTTTTCTCATAGCAATTACCTGGCTGGAGAATCTCGGAGCTGGGAACACCCTCAACGGATCCATCCTTATGTATCTTTAAAAAAGATTAGTACTTCCTTTATGCCTAAAGTCAATTCAGTTGTTCACATGCAAGAGGAAATTGAGCACCCCTCTTTCTGTCCGGATCCTTCTCGCCCCCTGGAGAAGCACTGGCATACACTAGACATGAGGAGAGCGCTAAAAAAAATTCTGCACAGGTCGGCTAGTTATAGGAAATCCTCTGCCCTCTTGGTAGAGTTTTTCCCTGAGAAAGGGGATTAAAGGCCTCTAGGACCTCCATCGGTCGATGGATCTCAACATGTATTGCTGAAGCTTACAAAGCCTTTGATTTGGTTCCCCCTCAGGGTGGTGTTCCCCATTCTACAAGAGGTACAGCAGCATCCAGGGCCTTCAGAGCTTGGGCCCCTTATGCTGAAACTTGTAGGGCAGCTACTTGTGCCAGCCCATGTTCCTTCACTAGGCACTATAAAATTGATATCCTCGACTCTGCAGACGCACCCTTTTTGTTAGAGTAGTGGGTATGACTCACTCTTGTATTGGTCCAGTTTCTCTCCCACCCACTTCAGGATCTTGAGGCATACTGCTCTGGAAAATCCCTACGAGTTCCTGTTGTGCACACCGTAGGAGAAAGGCAATTGGTTCACTTACCTGTGAATTACCCTTCTGGTGGCGTGTGCAGAACAGGAACTCGGCTCTCCCTCCTGGTTCTGTTCTGGATGGAGTGATATAGATCTATATCACTGACAGAAATAAGAAGAGAGTTTTTCTGTTATGTAATTTTTGTTGAGAAGTTATTGTTACAGCTGTTGGACAACGGGTAAATGGGAGGGATGGACCCCCTGTGCACATGCCCAGTTGGATTCCTGGGATTCTGCCTCTTACTGGTATAGGTGGGGATCATCCCTACGAGTTCCTGTTCTGCACACCCCACCAGAAGGGCAATTCACAGGTAAGTGAACCAATTGCCCTTTTCCCTTTCGGAACAACTGCACAGACCTTGAAAATAACCCCTTCCCAATAAGAGTTAAGGACTGGATATTCGTATTCTACTGAAGAAACTAGAGAAAGGGAACGTATGAACTGGAAACCCTGTAAGCTTTATCCACAGGCTACTAGTGGAAAAACTTTGAAAATTCTGCAGGAGTCTGCAGGCCTGCTGACACAATTCTGTGGCCCTTCCTACTCCCTCCTGCCCAGCCGACTAGGGTCCAAGGTCAGCTCACCTTGGGCCCGGCATAGCAAGTACTCCTGCTGCTGCCACTACGCCAGGGTTTCCCAGCTTCTGGGTGCTGCCCTCTCCCCCTGCCTGCTCTGGGAATCCCTCCACCCCCTCCTCCCCCACCGCTGGGATCCTCAACTTACCCCGGCCCGCCTAAAATGGGGAAACGCTGGTGCAACGAGTACTCCTCCTGCCGCTGCTGCCGCTGCTGCACACGGGTTTCCCTGCTGCTGGGTGGGCCAGGGTGAATCTTCTGGGTTGCCCTCCATCTCCCTCCCTCCTCCTCCTTCTTTCCCCTGCCCACTTTGGGGATCCCCTCCCCACCTCCTTGGGGATCCCCTCCCCAACTCACCACCGCCCGGCAGCAGAGAAATCCTGGTGCAACAAGTGCTCCTGCTGCTGGGTGGGCTGGGGTGAGTCAGCTGGGTTGCCCTTCTCTACTCCCCACCCCACTCTGGGGATTTCCCCGTCTTCCCCCTGGACCCCCAGCTTACCCTGGCCTGCCTGGCAGCGGGGAAACTCCGGTGCAGCGAGCACTGTTGCTGCTGACCATGTGGTGAGCAGTCATTGCATGCAAACCTCTGATTGGCTTGCATGCAGTGATTGATGGGTGAAGTCACCACATGCAAGCCAAACAGAGGCTTACGTGTAGTGATGTCACCCGGCAAGGGAAATTCCACGGGGAATTTCCTTGTGGCCAAGATTCCATGCAAAAACTCTAATTCACGGTAGCACATTTTCCTTGGGGCCCTGATAATAGCCTTGTCCAAAAAACTAACCCCCCCCAAACCCACACAATAGAATGCATCTGCTTTCTGCTACTACACCTGACAATGTGGATGACAAGTGGTAGTACTTAATGGTCAATTTTCACACAGGAGGAAAGTAAATAGTGGGGTGCCCCACAGGTCTGTACTGGGACTGGTGGTGTTTATTATATTCATTAGTGACCTGGAAAAGGGAGTTAAGAGTCAGGTGGTCAGACTTGCGGATGACATGAAGTGATTCAAGATGGTAAGTAAGTTTATTAGCTCTGGCTTTTGCCATGGCCAAAGAATAGTTCACAAAAATAATTTACAAAATACGAAATATAAATAAAACAAGATCATTTCAATAATAAAACTACGCCATATCCTGTTTGGAGAATGATGTACTTACCAATTAAAACAAACACGGTAATACAAAATATATTATCAGAAAATAAGATTAATAGAATAACTATTACATACCGGTAGCCGAGTATCTTTCCCTTGATTCAAAACTCTTTCTCCTCTCTTTTTCCATTAGATAAGCAACAAAAGCCATCACCTGCATGGTTTTATAATCCCTATCAGAGAGCAAATTTATAATTTTCCTCTCTATCGAAAAGTTACTTCGAATATTAATCTTTCTGAATAAGATGTTACGCAATCTTACATATTGCAGACAACAAAATAAGTAGTGTGGAAGATCCTCGATTCCCACACTACAACAAGCAAATCCTTTCCTGATAAGGGATACCTCTCTACCTCCCCTTCAGTACTGCTGTTGGCATTATCTGTAGACGGAGGGCTAAAAAAGCTCTCTCTTGTTGGAAGGGAATATTTCTTCTGATATAATCGCAGCCCTCCTTCTTTGTGATTAGCAGTTGATACTATGGGGCAGACTTTGCATTTTAGGCCAGTGCTCTGGTTGTTTGACTGTCAACATCCTTAATTCTAATTTTGAGCATTTGTTTTGCTATTTTGAAGAAGAGAAAGATTTGTAGAAAAAGGAAGGGTAGACCCAACTTCTCAAAGATATTTTTAGTCCTTCAAACAGCTATTCAAGAGGTCGCCTACTGGGAGATATCCAATTTTCATAGTTGTCACCGTTAGGGTTTCTATTAAATGAGACTCTCTTGTTCTGACTCCAACTTCTAATCTCAATATAACTGACAGTGTTGCTAAAGGAACCTTCAGGAATTTATTCAAGATGGGTTCCATCATCTTTTTTGCAATTGGCAGGTGTCTCCAAAGAAGGGCACCCTGTCTCAGTTTAGCTATGATCTTGGTGTCAAATGTTTTGATTGCTGACTCAATTTGTTGTCCCCCTTTAGTTTTGAAAAATGTGTATAAAGCACCCACCGTAGCTGTTAAACTTTGTTTTAAGGCACACAGATGTGGGAGCCATGAGCTGTTATACGAAAACGTATGGCCCAGATAATTAAAGATCTTAACTTGTTCCATTTTCAAATCATCTATGATTCATTGCTGGAGTTATTCAAGATAGTTAAAACTGAGGCAGACTGTGAGGAATTACAGGAGGATCTTACAAGACTCTGAGACTGGGCAATTAAATGGCAGATGAAATTAAATGTGGATAAGTGTAAAGTGATTTACATGGGGATACAATCCAAGCTATAAAACTACACAATGCTGGGTTCTAAGTTGGGTGCTACAATTCAGGGAAAGGATCTTGGGGGCATTGTGGACAATTCATTGAAATCCTCAGCTCAGTGTGCAGTGGCAGTGAAAAAGACAAACAATGTTAGGAATTATTTGGAAAGGCATAGAGAATAAAACTGAAAATATCATAATGCTTCTATATAAATCTATTGAGTGACCACACTTGAATATTGTGTGCAATTCTGGTCACCCTATCTCAAAAAAGATATAGTAGAATTGGAAAAGGTGCACAGAAAGGTGACAAAAATGATCAAGGATATGGAACAGCTCCCGTACAAGAAGAGGCTTGATAGGTTAGTGCTCTTAAGCTTGGGGAAGAAATGACTGAGAGGGTATATGATAGAAGTTGATAAAATCCTGAGTGAAGTGGAACAAGTAAATATGGAGGAGGAGTGTACCCTCTCAAATAGTACTACAGCTAGGGGACATCCCATGAAATCAACTGACAGCAGATTTAAAACAAATAGTGTTTGTTTTCATGTAATGCACAATTAACTTGTGGCCAGAGGAGGTGATCAAGGCCACTTGCATAGCTGGGTTTTAAAAAAGGATTTGATGAGTTCTTGGAGAATAGGTCCATTAATGGCTGTTAGGCAATTAGGTTGGGGAATGCAATGTCTGTGGAAAACTGGGAGTGAACAGCAGGATGCCGGGCTCAGTGGACCATTGATCTGACCCAGTATGGCGCTTATGTTTCTATGTCCTTCCATTGGGTTCTTCAGAAGATTTTTAAAAAACAACACTTGGCTATTGTCTGTTTATACTATGGCATCCCACCCACCCATCTGTTACCTACTTTTGCTGTCCTCGGCCTGTGTACATGAGACTGTAGCACTGGATCCAAAAGCTTCTGCCCCTGGTGTAAAAAACTAGTGAAACTTCCTCTTGCCAATGCCAGGTGCGAAAGAACCTATCAGCAACATAATGAAGATATGAAAAACCAGCTTCGGGGTGATCTCATGGGAAAGTATGCCGCAGAAAAAGATCAACTCATTCATGCTTATGAAGAAAACATCTCGCAGTTAAAGTAAGACACTAACATCAGCTGTCCCTGTTTAGTTAAAATTCGTAATTTTATAAAGGAATCTGCATATAAACTGCCTGCCAGTCGGTAAAGTTTCATTCTTAAAGAGCCAATTGACTTTTTATGTACTTTCAAAGGGTTGACATAGATGTGTTGAACAAAGAGGTGATTGCAGTGAAGGAATGTTACATAGCAGTTTGCAGAGAGAAAGATGCACTGGAAGCTACTTTGAGGAAAGAATTTGAGCAAGAGCAACAAAAGAAGAAAGACCAGGTATAAGCAGAAATATCTAAACCGACTTATCGCAAAGAGCTTGTATAGCTGTTCCTATTAGCATAATAGGAAATGTATTTATTTTCTTCTTAAGGCTTGTGTTTTCTTCTAAGTTATTACTTCAGAGACTGCATCTTAAGAATTGATTTTCGCTGAAAGACAGACAAAACCATAGTGTTCTAAAGGCTGAAAATTTTCAATTAGGGGAAAATGCTGGACACTGTTTAAGCTGAACTGCATTTCTTTTAATCTGGCAAAGTCAGTCTTGTTTGCTCATTTAGGATAAAATCCTGCAAACACTTGCCACCAGCTTTACTTACTACTCTGAGCAGTCCCATGAGTTCAGCTTTTGATGATTTGCAAGATCAAACTCTTGAAGCTTTATTAATGTCTTCAGTTTGAGTCTTTGCCAGTATGTGTTGAAGCAAAGTGCCTGTTTTTCAAATACTTTAATACAAACTCTAATATTAAATAATATTTTGATTAGCATAATCTGTAGACCAAAAATGTTAATTGGGTCTTCATTACACATCACTAGGATAGTTGCATTATGATGGTAATTCTATTGCTGTCCTCAGATTTTTCAATAATATGAACTTGAATTGTGCGTGGTTGAAGCGTACGTGAAGAAGAAAGCAACCTATTTTTTATTCTAACACTGGCTGTTAGTTTGGCTCTAGTTGTTTCTCCTCTTACAGTGTTACTTGGTGTGTGATTAGCTATGTTGCTTCACACTTCAGAGCAAGTGTGGCTATTGTAAAATGTGGGGGTGGGTCGTTACCTGGGAATATAGAATGGGCATGATTATTAGCGTTGCTTTATCTTTCCTCCTCGTCTCTGTTCAAAAGTTCATTATTGTTTTGGTTTATGATTATGACATTGGAAGTAACTCCTCTTGCCCCTGTTCCTTTGAATACATTGCATAGTTAGCTTTTGAAAAGTGACTCTGTACATTATGTGGTGTGAGACTGCGTCTCTTTGCTTTTGTGCTGCTCTTGCTCAGCGTACAAATCAAGACTCTTTTTCTAACCGCTCCGCTAATGTCTAACTGAGATCTGAAAATAACAATGAAGTTTTTTAAAGCAAAGAAAAACTAAACCTCTTGTCCTTTGTTAACTGCAGTCTTTTTACCTAGATAAGCTGACAGGATTCAGCCTGTATGGTGTTAATCGGGTACTGACTGACAAGGGTGGTATCATTACAGTATCTTCTTTTTGTAATAGCTTCTACTTCCAGAAGACCTGAACTACATTATAGAAATTGTTAACCCAGAGGCTGCTGTTTCCCAAAAGTTTGTTTAGTTGCTTTCTTGAATTTTGCCTAGTTAAGGAAACAACTATTGGAAGAAAAGGAAGAAGATTTGAACAAGATGAGGACAGAACTCGAAGAAAAACACAAGAATTCTATTGAAACAGCAAAGAGGCTGTGTCTGAAAGAAAAAGAAGCTGATATTAAGCAGCATGTTGCGAATGAAGTGTCAGCAGCCAAGGCCCAGTGGGAGGAAGAACAGAGAAAGGTGTGGGGGCTTTGTACTAATGGGCAAAGAAGAGTGTAGATTTTCTTTTAATTCATAACCAAAGACTGATCTGGAGAAGAGCTAAGCCTCTGAATTCAGTGGATGTTGCAGATGCTCAAGATCTCCAGTTCCAGTCTTGATTTTTAAACTAACTCTGCACACCCATAGACACACCTAGAGCCTTTCCTCTAAGTCTGCAGTAGGTAGTTGCAGCAGCATCTTCCTGTTTGCTTGTTTGTTTCCTTCTGTGTTCTTCAGAACCTGCTTTCACATTCTGTGTTACTCTAGCTGCTCTGTCTTGGTGGCAACAGGACACACATGCGCTCGGTTGCTTACTCAAATCACATTCTCTTAAATTGAGTTGGATCATTTTAAGTGGGGCAGGTAAAAATGTTTCTGGAAGCATGAAAGTTCCACCAGCCTTTTTGTTTGTACAAATGAAATGCTTCTAATTGTTGCTTTCACTTATTTATTTTTGTCAGAGGAGAGTACAAGTAGGAAATGGCTTCGTTTTTAGATATTAGGTTCTTCAGGTGACTCAGTGACTCTCACTTATGGGATTACATGATGTTCAGTAAGCTCATCTCTTTAAGAACAGTCCTCTAGTAGGCTTCCAGGCAGAGAGTTCTAGTGCTCTCTCCCTCTCATCTCCTCAGTACTCTCATGAGAGGCTGAGGGTATAAGAGGGAGGGGGCAGAGCCTAGTCCCAACAGTTCCTTCTTACCACCGCTGGCAGCTCTGGAACAGCTTGCGATCGACCTAAAAAAATAACACGCGAACAAACTTGGATTACTTCACAGTTCTCTTGTTCTTAGTAGTTAGTTCATTAGAAGTTCCTTAGTAATTAGCTAGTTCTTTAGTAGTTAGTCAACGTTTCACCACGTGACGACTCCTGCCAGTAAGTGACCGAGCTTTAAACGATACACCAAGTGTGCCACAGTGGTTCCAATATCAGACCAACATGATCAGTGCCTGCTATGCCTCAGTGAGGGGCATGTGAAGAGGGGATGTGCAGCTTGTGAGGCACTTTCATAGGAGCCATTAAGAAGAGAAAGAGGACGCTCTAAGAAGCTCCTAACTAGCAAGATGCTGGAACTGGCAGATGAGCAGCACTCTAATTCTCAACAGGAGCAGCCTGCCCCTTTGAAGTCTAAAGCGCCTAAGCTGCGCAAGCAACTGCATGAAGAGACTGAGCTCGCTCAGGGCACTGACATGCTACAGTCTTAGCCACTCAGAGCAACCTAACCCTCCCCAACACAGGAGATCTAAACGTATCTATCTAGCTAACACAACTGGATCTGCTGCTGGGCTTTATTTATTTATTTATTTATTTGTTTGTTTTACTATTTTTCTACCCCGCCCCCTCCTGCTCACAGAGCAGCTCAGGGCAGCTTACAAAATGCATAAACAAACACACACAAAATATCATTAAAAACACTTAAAATAATAAAAAGAACTAAAAGGGCAGAATTCCCCCACCCCACCCTACCCCTCTCCAAAGGCCCGGCGGAACAGCCAGGTCTTACACTGTCTACGGAAAGAGGGGAGGTCCGGGCCCAGGCAGGCCTCCATCGGGAGGGAGTCCACAGGCTGGGAGTGGCCACCGAGAACCCCCTCCCCATTGTCGCCATCCGGGCAACCCGGGGGACTTCGAGTCGGGTGTCCCCAACTGACTGCAGGGGCCGCAGTGCAATTCGGGACCTGAGGCGGTCCCGCAAGTAAGCCGGGCCCAGGCTGTTTAGGGCTTTCTAGGTCATTACCCGCACCTTGAATTGGGCCTGGAAGATAATAGGCAGCTAGTGCAGAGAACAAAGCTTGGAGGCGGTAACTGAATTCCAAAGAGAAATCCCTATATCACTCTCTGGATCTGATGTCATGGAACCAGAAGCAGCTCAGAGTCTGCAGCCCCCACAAAAATGCATGTAGAAAAGGAGGAGGTACCACTCCTCTGACTTTTCCAACAGTTCCTTGGAGGAACCCCAGCCATTAACCCTGGCACTGAGGAAAATTCCCCACCGGCATCACAACTCGGAGCTGAATAGGCCAGAGCTAGATAACCCTATCACCCCTAATTGGCACCACAGAAGATCCAGCCACAACTCCCTGGCACTGGGCTGGGATCCTGCCTACCTGGACTACTGGGAATGAAGAAAAAGGTACCTCCCACCAGAGTGGGACTTGTAATATGGACCATCACCACCGTTCCAGCCCTGGTACCAACCCTACTTCTCCCTGCCCCCCCCCCCCAATGACCTACGATGGTATCACAAAGTGCCTTGGTAGCACGATGCATGCTACAGAGATTATGGGTTTTGACCCGGTAGAATTGGGGACAGGCTGGCACAATACGAACCCAGACTCCATCTACCTGGAACCCGAAAGAGAACATAGTGGATGTACCTCATGAGACAGCTCTCCTCCATTGCACGATCACAGAACAGACTCCACTTCTACCTGGTGCCACAAGAGAAACTTCATCCTCCAGCGCGGTCGATACCCTGACAGGCTCGTGGATCAATCACATCACCAGTACCTGCTGCTGCTGTTGCCTCACCTGCTGTCACAGCCTTCCCAACCAATGTCAGGACCAACCAGGCCCCCCTCTGCCCTTGATATGGTACCAGCCTCCCACCCCACCCCACCCCAGCACTGCCACAGGTGCTGCTGGCACTGCAACCTCGGGACCTGCCACTGAACATGCACACCCAGCAGTCTGCCATATGCTATTGCTATCGCTGATACTCCATCAGGACCAGGAACAGCTCCTACCGCAGCCTTCACTCTCAGCACCCAAGGTGCCAACAAATCCCGCATCCCCACAGGAGGATACGCTAACTTCACTGCCCGCTTATGCTATCTCAGACCTGTCCCCTGTGCTACAGAGGACACTGGACACAGGACCTCTGGTCACACAGGCAAAAGACCCTGCACATCAGTATCCTGGAACTTGGAGCGATCTGCCTGGCCCTCTGAGCCTTCAGAACCCAAATAGAAGGGAAATCAGTACAGATCATAACTGACAACCTAACAGCAACGTACTACCTGAACAAACAAGGGGAAACCAGGTTGAAGAAACTAACAAATGAAACACAGGCAATATGGTATTGGTGCATAGGCACACAGGTGACCCCTCTTGGCCATACATCTGGAGAACAGACTCTTCTAGCAGACCACCTCAGCAGGTGCCACCAGGGCAGACACAAGTGGTGGTTCGCTCCGAGAGTGATTTGGCAGCTCTTTGACCACTGGAGACAGCCACAACTGTAAATTGCCATGCTTATGCAGCAGTGGGGGTGGGCAGAGCTCAAGGATCAATATCTGATGCCTTCTCAATAGATTGACTAGGCCTATATGCCTATGCGTTCCCATCCTTCTTTCTCATCCCCCAAGACTATCTACAAGGCTCTCAAGGCCAGGACCTGACATCCTCATAGCCCAAGAATGGCCACATCAGACATGGTATGCTTGTTTTCTGGCCCTAGCCAAGGAAAAGTGAACCCTTCCACTCCAGGCGAACCTCATAGGACAGCTATTCCATCCAGAACTTCGATCCCTCCACCTCACACACACACACACACCCCGCCCCGCAACCAGACATCACCAGCGTTCTCATCAACACAAGGAAGCTCTCCATAAGAAACACACATGCTGCAAAATGGAAAAGATTTACAATTCGGTGTGAGATCAATGCCACTGACACACAGCACTTACCTTTATACACGATCCTCACCTACCTGTTCCAACTTGAGGCTTGGCTTCTCCATTTCATTGGTACATGTCCACCTCGCAGCACTGTCTGCAAACCTGTCCCAATGTCCGAGCTATTCGCAGGAGGGACGGGATACAAATTGAAAAAATAAACAAACAAATAAATAAGGGAAGAGATACTCCAGTGACACCACGTGCTCCTTTATCAAGGGCCTACTTAACCTGTACTCATCCATTTTGAATCCCCCACCCTAATGGGACCTCACCTTTGCAGTCTCCCAGCTCCCGAAGCCTATGTTTGAACCATTAGTGTCTTAATCCCTGACACACCTGACCTACAAAGTCATCTTCCTGGTCGCCATCATATCAGCTGGTAGAGCAGGCAAACTATCTGCGCTAAGGGGTTCCTGACCTTACTTGTTTTTCTATACCGACATGATGCAACTCAGAATGGACCCTGCCTTACTTCCCAAGATCATTTCAGCCTTCCATATCAACCAAACTGTCTTCTTCCTCCGACCTTGCTCTTCATCCCTTGAATCAGCGCTATACACCCTCGGTGTCAGATGAGCTCTGACCTACTACTAAATCAACGGGACTAAATCCTTCTGCAGAACAGACTCCCTATTCACTTCCTCTGGAGGCAAGGTCCTAGGTAATAAACTTCCATCTCAAAGCATTTCAAATCTCATCACGGCCTGCATTGTGTCCTGCTACCAACTTTCAGGAAAGAATGGCCCGGAGGGCCTTGGGCCCACTCCACGAGGACCATGGCCTCAACTACAGCGACCTTCCGACACATCCCCATCTTGGATGATATATAAAATGTGGTAACCTGGGCATTGACAGACACCCTTATCGAGCATTACACCCCTGATCTTGCAGCTGGCAAGGAATCCTCCTTCTGATGAACAATGCTCTCAGCTGTCCTTCCCTGATCCAGCTTCCTCCACTCAAATGCAGGTAACTGCTCATATTCTCCCATAAGTGAGAATTGCGGAGCCACTCAAAGAAACAATAGTTACTTACCATAACTTGGTTCTTTGAGATGGCTTTGTGGATTTTCACTACCCATCCACCTTCCCCTCAGCTAATAAAATAAAATAAAAATTTAAATAGAATACTTGTTAGCTGGGTGGGAAGGAACAGTTGGATTAGGCTCCACCCCCTCGTTTTATACCCTCAGCCTCTAAGAGTACTGAGGGAGGAAGCAGGAGCATTAGGCTTCCAGAACGCTCTACCTGGAAGCATACTAGAGGACTGCTCTTAAAAAGACAAGCTTTCCAGAATGCCAAAAGGCTACCACATGACCCCCTAAGCGAAAATCCATGGAGCCATCTTGAAAAACCAAGTTACAGTAAGTAACCGTTCCCCCCCCTCCCCGCCCCCCTTCAAAAAATAAAAAATTCTCTTTTGCATCTAGACTAAAGAACAAGCTATTCAGGAAGTAGAAGAAGAGTGGCAACGTCGATTGGATCAAGCTGTTGAAGAAACCACGAAAGCCATAGTTGAACTCAAGGACTGTACCAGCCAAACTGACCCCGTATCCATCTCTGATGAAACATCCAGGCAGGCAATGGCAAAGGTGGCTGAGGAGCACAAGTTGCAACTTCAAGAGGTGCTGAAAGAAAAAGAAAAGGTTGCCAGAGAGACCCTGAGAGAACTTGAGAGGGAGTTGGAGAGAAAACATCACGAGAATATTGCCAGTCAGGTAATTATTGCACGCTTTGTACTGTGTGTTACATCTGCCAAAAGGTGTTCAGAGTGGGCGTAAGATGCTATCAAGTCAGACTGGTAACGCTGTACATTTGCTTGCCATTTATGCCTGAGAATAGGGAATGCCTGCACAAAAGATGCAAGGCTTTGGTGAACTAAATGGCACAGGATGGAATTAAAAATAAGCTTTAATTGCACCTGATTAATGTGAATGTCTGTGTTTAATGGCCTCTGGTTCTAAAAATTTGTTTTCAGTTATTCTGTAGCTTGATATCCCAGATACAATAGGAATTAGAGCTTTTCCTTATTGGCACTTTGAGGAAGTTGCAAAGATCTAAAAGGTCAGTAGTAGTCAAGCTTTATTTTCTGCATTGATTTTTTTCAGTTTTAAAAATAAAACTCGGTAATATCTGAGCCAGTACATGAGTTCCTGACATTTCTGAGGAAAGTCTTTTTTTATTTCGTTTAGTAAGTTAGTTTTAAAATGTACTTCTGTTTTTTATAAGTAAACTTTCCACTGTAATCCACTGGAGGTGGTGGGGTTTTTTTTGTTTTGTTTTGTTTTAATGAGATGAGGGATGGGGGCAACAGAGGGAGACACAAGGATACATGTAGGATGTATATATGACAGCATCAATGTACCTGGTGTTTTACAGCTGTTTGAAAATAGACAGGGTCCCTGCCCCAGTGGGCTTACAATCCAAGAAAAACAAGGGAGGGGAGATGTGATGAGGGATGGGGGCAATAGAGGGAGACACGAGGATACATTCATGAAGGTTTGAGGCTGCAGGTACGCATGCTTGGTTTAATTACGTCGTTGCATCAGGGAAGGAAGGGGGACTAAGGGGATGAGGACTTAGGGAAGGCCTGACTGAAGAGGTAGGTTTTCAGGAGGGATTTAAAGGTCAAGAGGGAGGGAGAGGAACAGATGTATTCGGGAAGGGAGTTCCAAGCATTGGATCAAGTTGCATTTGAAAACAATAAAATGCAGTAGCTATGACACTCCTTCACTAAATATTGCCAAGCCAAACTAGGCTTCAGTTTTCTTGTTTTTACTGTGGCGCAGCACGTTGGGGAAACTGAAGCCACGTTTTCAATACCTGGTTCAGATGGCCTCCTCTTTCCTTCCTGCCCCATTTGTAGGTAGAATCGGCTCTGACAAAAGCTCGTGCCAGATGGGTTGAAGAACTGACAGAGCTTGAAGAGTACAAAGTGCATCTGAAAGCTGAGCGAGAGAAATGGGAGAGAGAACATGAAATCAATGCAGCCAAACAGGTAGCAGAGGATAAACGACTCTTGACACTTCGGCGGTTACTCTATTTGTATTTTTAACAAAAGGGAAAAAACCAAACCTTCATTTGAAACAATATCCCAGAAAAAATTTAGGCCCAATTCAAAAGGCACTTCAGCTTCTGTTTACTTTGGTATTTATATGCTCCTTTAAGCAAGGGGCTTAACGAACTAACTTTTCCACTTATACTTAGTTCACTTCATGTTGGTGTTGAACTCCATAGTGAAAGATTAGATCAGTTATGACCATTTTAAAAAATATTGTTTAGATTTCATCTTGTTACCAATCCTTGTTGTATATTGCTCATACGTACGGTAGAGCAGACTAAGGAAGGTATTTTGAATATACACTTATTTGGCAATAATGTACAGTATTCAGTATCTTAAAACTGCTTAATGTTAGAGATCATCTTTTAAAATTATCATTAAAATCCTTACAGGCTTGCTTACAGCCTGTCTTAAAATATACATTTTGTATTCTGTAGCTATCGCTAGTTCTTACAGCAGCCGAAGAGAAATGGAGAAAGGAATTTGAGAATACAGAGAAAGCTGGGACAAGGACCAAAGACCTTGAAGAGAAGATACTTGTTCTGAAAAGAGAACTGGAGCTGAAGATGGAGGAAATTTCTGCAGTTGTTAAAGCAGAGCTGGCAAAAGCTCGTGTTCAGTGGAACAAGGAAAAGCAAGAGGAAATCCTTGGAATACAAGAACAAAACGAAAAGGATTACCGTGTGTTTTTGGATGATCACAGAAGTAAAATCAATGAGATGCTTGCAAAGGCCAAGGAAGACCTTGTGAAGCAGAAAAGGGAATTGCTTGATCAAAAAGAGGCAGAACTTAAGATCTGTTTGGACCACAAGCAACGAGAATGGGCGGCTCAGGAAACCAGGAGACTTCAAAATGAAATTGACCAGAACAAGGAAAAGATTCTAGTAGAACTTGAGTTCCTGTTACGGGAAATCCATGAAGAGCTAGTCAAGATCACAAATAATGAACATGTTTGGCAAGATAGATATAGCAGCACTCCTATGCAAGTAAACCCCCCATACAGAGAGAAATTAAGGACTTGTGTTCAGAAGGCATACAGAGGCACTGTTCGTACAATTTTAGAAAAAGCCAAGCAAGAATGGAGAGAGGTAATAGTTATGTGAATTTTTAAATAAAATAAAAAAGCCACTCTGACTGTCATCAGAAGGGGCTTCCCAGATAGCAATCAGCTTTTTGACTTTCCCCTTTCTCAAGTAATTATAAGCTCTTAGGACAAATGTTTGAATAGGGAATTTTATTTAACCTCCTCCTAAAATCTAGGGAGGAAATTATAACATATAGCCTAACTGTTACAGAAGTAACATAAAAGGATATTTAAATATTTTTAATAATGAAATTCATACCCTTGAAAACATTTTGAAAATAGGGTTTTTTACCAATCTGAGAAATAGTCTCAAAATGCCCTCTAGCTTGCATAAGGCAGTACAGAGTAGACTGAGCCAGTGCGGTGTAGTGGAAAAGGTGCTGGACTTGGTCCTGAGAAGCCATGGTTTGAATCCTGCCCTAGCCATGAACTCATTCACTGGGTGGCCTTGGGCGAGTCACAACCTCCCAGCCTCAGTTCCCCATCTGTAAAATGGGAACGAATGTGTGTCTATCTCTCCCTTTGTTCCCTTCACCATTGTCCATCTTAGATTGTAAGTCCGCTGGGTAGGGACCTGTCTCCAAAATCTGTGACTTGTAAAGCACTGCCTATGCCTAGTAGCGCTATAGAAATGATTAGTAGTAGTAGTGATTCTTCTGAAATGTAACACTCTCCCTACATGTTGCTAAAACACATGCAGCTAACTTTTGAACAGTTGTCCTAAGGACTTTTATAGTCTCTGAAAAATTGGACCTAGGCAACTGCCAGTTGTGTGTAGTGAAAATGTGTGCTAGAAGGGGGGGGTGGGGGAGATTAAAAAGGCAATCGATTCTTACAGTCCTACTCTAATTTACAATGTAAAGAGCCTAAACAGCAAATAGTTTGGATTCTCAACCAGAGACATTAAATGGTCAGCTAACGTTGCGTTTTCTCAGGTGACAACGTCTTGTCCTAATTCTCATTCAATAGCCACATAAACCAATAATGCCACTGCACTTAGCAGAGACATTGGTGTGCAACTGGAAGTGACTTGGTACTGGGCCAAGTGTTTTCAATCATGCTACACAATCAGACTGCTGCATTGATGTCACTCAGTTCCACCTATTGCGATTGCGTTCTGTGCTGTTGCCTCAACACTCGATGGTTGCTAAGGGCTCAGTTTGCCATGTTTCGCTCGCTGTAATATTTCATCCTGGTGCATACCATACACTGCAACCAGTGTCACTATTGCCAATGGACAAATTATTCAAGTTAATCCAATGGCAGGTAATTCTCCAACCCTTCTGACCTATGTGAGGAATCTTTTTTGGTAATAGTCCAGCACCCTTTGTAGCATCTCTACTTCCACTAGCTTTAACAAGGCTGTTACCAAAAATGGGCAAGTTCCATTTCCCCTGCTTTCACAAATCTGTATTTAAAATAATTAATTCTGAAGCCATCATGCAGACGACGAAGAACAGCCTTGTAAAAATGTCAGAGACCTTTAACAGTCCAGATGCAACATGCCCTTGCCCAACTTTACTGAGAAGAGTAGAAATTTTTATTTTATTTGCTTGCTCCCTACCAAAACACTATTCCCCTGGGCTGATAGGCGAGTCTGAAGATGAATTTATGCCACAAATAGAATTCTTAGTATTGTCAATGAACTATCTTTCTTTTGGTGAATGCTCTTTGTAATACCCTCCTTGCAGGAAATCTTTAGTATTTGTTTATGAGAGGGGCCTAATGAAACCTTTCAAAAAACCTGTTAAACAGGTTGAGCTATTAGCCCCCAAGAGAGGAATTCTGAGGGAGAAATCCTTAAACTGCTACCACTGGATGCCAGCGGCAACCCAATTTCTATTCAGAACTTCCTATTTTGTTGTTCCTACTGTGAGAACCCCCTGCAGCAGCACTGAGAAAATATTTGGGGTGCTGCATCTTCAGACTGCCTTGGGGGCTACCACAGGGTAGATCCATTGAGGCCTCCTGAAAATACCTCGCAGTGCCCGGGTGGGGGGGGGAGTGGGCAGGGAATGAGCTGCCGTGCTAGAAAACACCTTGCGTGAACAGTCTTAGGGGGTGGGGGGGTGGGGGGAGGTGTTTTTAGAATTTCCTAGTTAGTGCGCACGCATTCTCAGTGGCAATATGAAACCGAATTGTGGTTTTTCTTTTGCCTGGTACACCTGTTCTAAACGGGGAGAAACAACTGCTGGCAAATTATCGGCTGTGTGTAATGAACCCCTAATTGGTGTCGGTTACAGAAACGTGAGGAGATGGTCCGTAGCGTCAGAGAAGCAGAGCGCTCTTGTGTGCCGAGTGGTGAAGGTGAGACTGGGGACAAAGCAAGACCTCCTGCGTATGATGTTGGCCATCAAGTAGAAATACAAAGAATGTTAAGAAGGCCGCCACCTTTGCAGGAGACTGAAATGGATAATGGTATCTTTTGGCTTTGCCCTTCCCCTAACTCCAGTTTCACTGTCTTGCGTAACATGTCATTTCAGTTGCCTTGTACCTCAATTATAAACTTGAACACTTGTACCCCAAAGCTCGGAGAAATGTACAAGTGTTCTGACTACAAGAAATAAATACAGTAAGCGGCATATTCCACTTACTTACAAAAAGAGAACATGAAATCAGTGCAGCCAAACCGGCAGCTGAAGAATATGATGATGATGATCATGTATTTATATAGCACCAGAAATGTACCTGGCACTTCAGGAGGGATTTAAAGGAGAGGAAGGAGAAAGGGAGAGGAGCAAATGTATTTTGGTGAGGGAGTTCCAAGCATTGGGGGGGCGGGGGGACAGCAAGGAAGAATGGACGAACATGCTTAGAGGAGTAGCAGAGCCGCGAGCAAGCGAGGGTGGTGGTAGAGGAGGAGAAGAGCTTTCAGACAGGAGCCTAGTGTAGAGGGGAGGGTGGCAAGGCCATGAATAGTCTTGTGCTGAATCTGTTCAGGTCGAGGGAGCCAGTGGAGAGAGGAGAAGAGGAGCTACCTATGATCAAAGCAGCGGGCGAGGTGGATGATCTTGGCAGCAGAGTTTTTAATAGACGAGGGGGAGGGGCAAAATGAGAGCGGGGAAGGCCAGTGAGAAGGAGGTTGCAATAGTCGAGGCAAGAGATACCCAGAGCACGGACTAGGGTTTTAGCAGTGGAAACAGCGAGGAAAGGACGGATCTTAAGCTCTTTCTGTATAAGGTCTTTCAGTATAAAGAGCTATTTTGCCTGTACCTTGGTGGGGGGTTTTGGTTGTGTGTTTTGTTAATTTTCATGTAAGCTCTTTCAGTGCTATGTAAATATCTGTTTCACTAGAAACATGATGTGCAGGATCTCTGCTCCATGTGACTCACGAAAAATTTAAAGCTTTCATTTTTAACAAACCATTTGTTGGTCCTGGTATTAATGCCAGTCTCCAGGACCTGGGCATACATGCAGCATTTGCCTCAAAATGGAACAAATAGCTTTAAAGGAACTGCCATGTTTTCTTGCCAGCTCCTCCCCCATTAATCCTAGAAGGATGTTGCAACTCTGGAGCTAAGCATGATGTAAATGCCATGATTTGTTATCTATTTCATAAACTGCCGGCGCACTTATCAAGAACATCGAGAGAATGTGTGCTATCACTTCATTTCAGTTTGCTTAGAGTACAGAGGCCCAATAAAATAGTTTTAAGTTTAACTATTTTCAGCCATCAAGTAAATGGAGTTATTGCTTGCAATGGTCTATAGTTAGCTTGGGGGGTTCTCTGCTGTTGAAGGAAGTTAAATACAGGGGAGTACTACCAGTACTATTTGTAACTAGACAAGCTGAGGTAAAAGTAAATCTATCCTGAGGGTATATAAAAAATAGTGCTGCTCTGTCAGAAAGGTATGTTGTGGAAGTAATTTGCCTTTTCTCCTGGAGCATTAGGTGTTTGCAACTTTTGGAGGTGGGAGGATTGGCTAGAGGGCCTGAAGCTTAATCTGTTTTGGCAACAGACTATTTTAAGCTGTATTTTTAGCCACTAGAATACTAGGAACAATGAAGGAAGGTCTTCCAGGACAGGGTTCTTAAGTGTGGATCAAGAGCTAGGGTTCAGGTAACATTGCAAAGTCTATTTCCAGCTGCACTGATTTGGTCTAAAACAAAGGCATGCATGTAACCCTTGCCTAGTGCAGGGACTGAGGTGAACAGAGAAATGCATTTAAATTGTATTTGACACATTCTCCAGGGCTGTAGCAAGGTGGGGAAATCTCATTGTAGGGTTTCACATGTGCACCCTCCTGATCTGCTTGCAGTAACCCTAGTTTCTCCCCTACCCGAATTCGGCTGCCAGTAGCGCTCTCCGGATCACTCCACAGCCGTTCTGAGCCCAGCTCCAGGGACTGTTGCAGGTGAACAGGGAGAGCTTGCTGCCTCCCTTGGGATATGTGCAGCTAAACTATGGCAGACTCTTTCTGGTCAACCTATAGCAACCATTGCCAGAGAAACCCTCCCCGGAAGGGTCAGTGTTCTGGCTGTGGAGATTCCAGGGCTGTTGCAGGCAAACACGGAGGAAGCGCCTGCTGCTGTATGTCAGCTGTTGGATAGGAGGAGTTTTGTTATCAAAGACTCGATCTATGGAAATAAGAGCACCCTCCAGTCTGCTGGCAGCAGCTCTGTCATCCAAGTTGGCATTCAAGACATTTTGGAGAAGTGTGTGTTGTGCTGAGATAATTGTGACTCTCTGGATATTGCGTTTAATGAGACTCCTTGGAATATCATGGAAATAAATTTCTAGTCAAATCTGAATGTACCCAGAAATGGTTTTACCTTGCCCAGGAGCACTCTTATCCATCAAGACAGAGCTGGGGCCTGTACCACTGGAGAGAATTTTGGTGGAAGTCCCAGGTAATGTGCACCTGGGAAATAAACATTTCATATTTATTTTTTAGAGTTCTTATGCATCCAAAGGAACATAAAGAAACACAGTGCATCAGGGAGTCTCTGGAAACATACCTGCAATGCATTTTAAGTTCTTCTCCATCAGCCCCTGTTCTTGGAGCTCCCTAGTGTAGCTGTATAAGCAATCCTTTTTCTTCAAGTCACCCAGCCTCTAAGAACTTGATTCTAACTAGTCTCAGTGATACTGGCCAGCTTTGTAGGCCCCCCTGGCCTGATGAAGGGTATCTACTGCTAAAAGAGTGAGCCACCCATAAACCTGCACAATTGTTTGACTCTCGACACTACAGGGATAGGATAGTCATGGGTATAGCGGCAAAGAAAAGGCCTGTTGGCTCTTTATGTACTGGTGTCTACATGCTCTCATGATTTTTCCCTAGGTAAACAGTGTACACTTCCCTATAATATACGGGAACATGAAGTTCCAGGAACTAGAAGCTAGTGCTAGCTTATGTTGCTCTCAAACCTGTGGGTGATGTAAACTTGTATTAATTAATTGCAGATCAGAAGTGTAAAAAAAAGAACCTCTGGTCTCTGGAAGACTCATGCTGTGAACGCTGTTACCAGCAGCTTGAAAAAAAGGAAAGGGAATGTCTGGATCTGAAACGCAAGTTGGAGAAAGCTTGCAGGCATCTCCAGCTTGCAGTGAAGGAACACAAAGTGAAAGCAGAGCAAATCCGAGGTTGGTGGCATTGGTATTTTGTCAACTGCGCTGTGGATTTCAATAGCTGTAGTGATACAAAGGATAAATGGTACTCATCCCTAACTAGCTAGCTTTTCTAATAGTAACTCGTACTTCTATGCAGTAACCTGCAGGATACAGACATTGAAGGGTCCAATTGAAATTTAAATCCATTCTGAGACTTCTGTTTCTTCTTAGAGGATCTCCGTGATTCTCACTATTGGGATTCACTTTCTGCTCTGCAGGTACCAGAAAACCTCTTTTTCAGCAGTTTCCAGGCAGAAGATGTCCTGAAAAGATGTAGAACATGGTGAGGGCTCCGTCCCCTCCTGAGAAAAGCGTGGGTTTCAGATCATGCGAGAGTGCATAAAAGGGGGCGGAGTCGTTGCCGCCTCAGTTCCTTCCAACTGTGTCGCGATTGGAAGACCTCCATGCTTCTCAGCACAGTCAATAGTTTACCTCACAGAGAAGGACTCCTTTCTCTGGTAAATTCTTGTCGTTTTCTTCCTAAAGAAAAAAGGGAAAAGAGAAAGATCAGAAGAACTTGCGGTTGGGTTCTGCTCCACCCCGCGGGGTGTCCCCCGCGCCCCCCCCTCCCCCGGAGCCTACTGCGTACCTCCCGGGCCGACAAAGTATGGCCAAGCAACTGGGCTTTAAGTGGTGTGCCTCCTGCCCCACCACGCTATCAGTGGGTGACACTCACGAGCTTTGCCTTTCCTGCCTGGGAGAAGGACATAACACAAGGACTTGCTCTCACTGTGCTCTTCTCTCCTCTCAGACTAAAAGGGCACATGCTCTGAGGCTGCAGGAGCTACTTACCAAGAGAGCCCTTCAGGGGAGCAAAGAAGTGCCGCTGTCCTTTTCGTCCAGGCACCAGACCTCTATGGATACATCGGTCCCTTCCCAGGCCGCTTGCTCCCACGCTCCGGAGATGGCGTCCGCGGCCTCGGTACCGTTACCTGTACCACCGGTACCAGTCATACCTGGTACCGGCACCACTGCTCCCAAGGAACGACACTCCAAATGACAGGGAGAACACCATAAAAAGAAGAAGAGGTCACTCAGTGCTGACGCAACTGTTATCCGGACTCTAGAAGTGGACACGGTGTTCTCGGAGCCGGTCCCAGTGACGCAACCGACGGCACAGAGTCCGGTACCGCAACCACCGGTACCATCGGCCCAGCAAGCTCCACCTGCACTGCAGTTGACTGAGGATCGCCACAGGCACTCCTGCTCTACTTCACATACGCAGTTCCAGTGACACCATCGCTCCCGCTCTAGATCTCCTAGGCAGAAGATCTTGGAAGCGGATCTCACCTTAGAGGGAGAACTTATTGATCCTCACCACCTCCTCGGGGAACCGCTCCATTTCCATAGGGTTCAGCGCTCCTGATCTCCATGCTCTTGTTGCTCCCCATACAGAGACTCACGGTACCGTCACGAGGACCATGGGTACGAGCATATGGATTTTCGGTGCTGCTTCTGAAGCAGATACTCTTACCCCTCAAGGAGCAACATTTCTGTGCCTGGAACATGATCAGCATCAGACCACTCGCCAATACAGACCCCCGGCACCACCTCGGGCACCGCCTACAGCAACAGTGTCCAGATAGCCTGACTCTCCATGAGTCAGGGATGAGGCCAAACCAGTCCCGGAGACAGCTTTGGCTGCCGGTACCAACAGTACCACCGGTACCGGCGCGGCAGACGGAACCGCAGCAGCAAAATATCTCCCCTGCAAAACAAGGAGAAACAAGGTTAGACCCACCGGCGGAGTCCTCTTTCCTTAATGCGCTGCTGGACATTCCACTGCTACCTATGGCTGCTCCCACCATGGCAACAGATCCCGCTGCCCCTCCTGACGTTGAGGCCTTGTCTGAATGCTCGACTTCCGTTTCCTCCTCGTCTTCTTTAGTAGAGGAAGATGAAATCATTTCTCCGCCTCCCCCTGACACCATCTCTGACCCTAACCCCACCCTCTCCATGGAGGACAGTAAGGCCTTTCAGGCCATGTTGAGACGCCTGGTCGCTGCCCTTCCCAAGTTACCCACGAGGGTCGTAAAGAAGGCACAGTCAGGACCCGTCTTCGGCATTCTGCGGTCAGAGGACTCTGGCCAGATCATGATCCCTATGCTGGATCAGCTTTTGGAACCCGCGAAGGCTGTGTGGGCAAAACCCTCCTCGGCCCCGCCCACTAACAAGCTAGCAGATTCTTTGTACGCTATCCCCAGGGAAGGGGCAGCCATGTTCTATAGGCACCCGGCCCCAAACTCCCTCATCATCGCGGCAGCTTCTTTAAAATCCAGGGCTGGAGATGTACAGACTTCTCCCGCTGATAGGGAGGGGAGACGCCTAGATGTGCTGGGCAGGAAAATATTCTCCTCAGAAACCCTCTCCCTTCGAGCCGCCAACTACAGCTCCGCCCTCTGCGGTTATCAGCATTGGTTGTAGTCACAATTGGGTAGAGCGTCCGATCCCGCTCAGATCCTGGCCCTGCAGCGAGAGGGCATGCAAATAGTGCAATTCCAGCTCACCACTAACATGCACATTGCTGACTCAAACATTACAGGTATGGCCTTGGCCATTATGCTCAGATCGCATGCCTGGCTTAGATCTACCGCCCTAGCCTCTGAGAACAAGACCCGTATTGAGGACCTCTCCTTTAATGGAGAGGGACTCTTTGCAGCCTCTACAGATGACACTTTGAAGAAGGTCAAGGAAATGTGCCAGACTGCTAGGTCCACAGGGGTTATCCGCTCTGTTAGAAAGAGGCTGTTCTATCAATCATCTGACCCTTACCAGGCCAGACAGTGCCCTCAGTACTTCTACCAGTCGAACAGACCGTATTCCCCCCAATACCAACAGCCTCAGACTCCTGCTGCCCAACCTCATAGGAGATTTACCAAACAAAGGGGTAAAGGTAGATCCTCCTCCACCTCGTCGGCTGGATCTCCGTCCAAGCAGCGTTTTTAGGATATCTGAGATCAAGGGAGTTTATGAGCGTCCCCCTACCTTCCTCAACTGTGTCTGGCCCTTTTACGATCACTGGACTGCACTTACCTCTGATCGCTGGGTCAGGGAGATAATAAATTGTGGCTACTCCATCCAGTTCCACACTCTCCCCCGGGGTTCTTCCCCCCCCCTCCCCCCCCAACACTCAAATACTACTAGAGGTACAGAACCTTCTTGCTAAGGGGGCCATTGAAGAGGTTCCCCTTATTGAACGAAATACAGGCTTCTACTCTTAGCTACTTCCTAGTCCCCAAGAAGGACAAGGGGTTCAGGCCAATTTTGGACCTGCGCCGTCTTAACAAGTACATTAGAACGTTTAAATTCTGTATGACCTCTCTTATTATTATCTTTCTCGACCTTCAACAAGGAAATTGGTTGGCCTCCCTTGATCTTAAGGATGCCTATTTCCATATTTCCATTAATGCTGCTCACAGAAGATATTTACACTTTCTGGTAGGGAACCGTAATTTCCAATACTTGGTCCTCGCGTTCGGCCTCTCTACAGCCCCGAGGGTCTTCACCAAATGTGTTGCAGTAGTCGCAGCTCATCTAAGGACAATGAAAGTAAGAGTGTTCCCATACCTGGAGGACTGGCTTCTCGCTGCATCCTGCAGACACACCCTGCTAACCCACCTCCACGAGACTCTCTCTTTTACGCTAGGCTTCATTGTCAACTACAACAAGTCGCAGCTGGTACCTACTCAACGGCTCCAATTCATCGGGGCTGTGCTGAACACCCTACAGTCGAGAACCTACCTTCCTATAGACCAATTTCACGACATCCTATCCACCGTTTCAGCCCTGTTAGCCCGAACCTCCAGGCCTGTCCGCTACTTTCTCCGCCTTCAAGGACTTATGGCTGCGACTACAGCCGTGACACCGCATGCCCGCCTACACCTTCGACCGCTACAGCAGTGGCTCGCACGGGTCTACACCCCGTCCCATCACCCCCTCTCCATGAGAGTAACCATTCCCCAAGAGGTCCTCGCAGATCTTCTTTGGTGGACTTGACCCATCTCACCTCCTGATCATGCCCAGAGACGTCCATCGCTACCGATGCTTCGCTCACTGGATGGGGAGCCCACATGAATCACACAAGGGTTCATGGCCTCTGGTCCCAAGAGGAGAGTCTCCTGCACATAAATTTGCTCCAGCTCAGGGCCATGCGTTGGGCACTCAAAGCTCTAGTCAACCACATCACAGGTCGGAATGTCTTAATCCTCACAGACAACACCGCAGCGATGTGGTACATCAACAAACAAGGCAGTGCGAGATCCACTCGCCTCTCCCTTGAGGCTCAGACCATTTGGGCGTGGTGCATCGAGCGCAGTGTTTACCTGCAAGCCATACATCTTGCAGGCCAAGACAACAACCTCGCAGATCAGATCAGCCGCAGAGGCTCCGACCAACACGAGTGGATTCTCAAGGACGAGGTGTTGAACGACATCTTCTGTACATGGGGCACTCCTACAATAGACCTCTTTGCAACACAAGAAAATGCAAAGTTTCAAAAATTCTGCAGCAAAGCGGGTCGAGCTCAAGGGTCGATCTCAGATGCCTTCGCCATCTCCTGGAGTGGGCCCTTTCTGTCCCTCTGCTGTGCAAGGTCCTCCACAAGGCTCAGGTAGATCGTGCCCACGTGATCCTCATAGTCCCATCCTGGCCCCGTCAACCGTGGTTTCAGACTCTGCAGAATCTAGCAGTGGACTCCATACTCCTCCCACTGTTGCCCGACGTCCTCTCTCGCCAACAGGGCATGGTCCTCCACCACGACATACGGGCGCTCCTTCTCTCTGCTTGGTTAATCCAATCTTAATGCAGGACGCCCCCCCCCCGACGTTGCAGAAGTCCTACTCAACTCCCGCCGACCCTCTACACGCGCCTGCTATGCCGCAAAGGGGTCTCATTTTTCAGCTTGGTGCACTTCTCTCCCTTGCTCCCTAACTTCCCTCTCCATGCTCCATGTAGTCAGATACTTGTTATATCTGCACGGCTCTGGACTCTCTATCGCCTCTCTCAAAGTACACCTAGCGGCCCTTTCCTTTCGCCTACAACCAGAAGGAGCCGACATTCTCTTCTCTCACCCACTCACGAGAACCTTCTGGAGAGGTTTGCTTAACTCCAGCCAACTTCGCAATCAGCCCCCCAGTGGGACCTTAATCTCGTCCTGACTAAGCTCATGGAACCTCCCTTTGAATCTATGGCCACCTGCTCCCTGGAGAATCTCTCGCTCAAGACAGCCTTCTTACTCGCTATCACCTCTGCTAGAAGAGTCTCTGAACTCTCCGCACTTTGAGCGTCTCTTCCCTACACTCGTTTCCACAGTGATAAGGTGGACCTCAGGACAGACCCTTCCTTTGTCCCTAAGGTTGTCTCTCTTTTTCATTTAAATCAAACCATCTCCTTACCGGTCTCTTTTCCGACGCCACATTCTTCACGAGCAGAGCAGACGCTTCATACTTTCGACGTCAAGCGAGCTCTCTCCTACATCAATCGTACTCGATCCGTCAGAGCATCAGACACTTTGTTCATCTCCTATGGTGGCCAACGCATCGGGGTTCGGCTTACGTCTCAAAGACTGTCCAAGTGGATCCTCCTTTGCATCCAGAGGTGCTATGAATGGGCGGGGAAGTCTCCCCCCTCTCCCCTTTGAGCCTCACTCCACTAGGGCCGTTGCCTCCTCATTAGCCAATCTTCGTGGGGTGCCTATTCTGGACATTTGCAAAGCTGCTACTTGGTCCTCAGTGCACACTTTCACCAAGCACTATTACTTGGACCTGGAGGCCAGATTGGACTCAAACGTGGGTAGAGCAGTTTTACAGTCTCTCTTTGACTGACCTCTTCGTCACCCTCCTCCTTGAGGTAGGTCATTTTACTGCTACTCACTCTCCCAATA
The DNA here is from genome assembly GCA_003113815.1 of Sphenodon punctatus. Lineage (NCBI taxonomy): Eukaryota > Metazoa > Chordata > Lepidosauria > Sphenodontia > Sphenodontidae > Sphenodon > Sphenodon punctatus. Next base: position 4,399,582 of record QEPC01000892.1, read on the forward strand.
GTGAGAATCACGGAGATCCTCGAAGAAGAAATAGAGGTTACTTACCAGTAATTCTGTTCTTCGAGAGAGCTCCGCATATTCTCACGACCCGCCCATCCTTCCCCTCTGTCTCGGAGGTACCTTAATTTGGTCTTCCCGGGATGGGATTGGAAGGAACAGGTGGTGAGGGCTCTGTCCCCTTTTATGCTCTCCCGTTCTATCTGGGGCCCGCGCTTTTCGTGGGAGGGGAGGGGGAGAAGGGGATGGAGCCCTGACCATGTTCTAGATCTTTCCAGGACATCTTCTGCCTAGAAACTGCTGACAAGAGGCTTTCCAGTACCTGCGGAGCAGGAAGTGAATCCCAATAGTGAGAATACGCAGAGCTCTCTCGAAGAAAAGGGTTACTAGTAAGTAACCTCTATTTACAAAAAAAACCTAATTGTTAAGCAAGTGTTTAAAGATGCTTTACCAACCACTTCACTCAGTGGATGACGGACATTTGCCCTGTTGGATTCATCTGTTAAATAGGTAACCAGGAATGCGATAGGTTCTTTGCAGCCACAAGTTTGATCTCGGTCCTTCCTTCGGCCCTCACAGAACAGCCATTTTATCAGTGATGCTGGGGCCAAGACAGCATTCTTGACAACTGTTGGGAAGCCCCTTTATTAATCACTTTAGCTGATCCATGCCACCGCTGAATCCATTGTAAGGTTTTGTGTGGAAACATCAACAGTGTATGCTCTAGGTCTCTAAACCAGGGGTGAGGAACCTTTTCCCTCCCAGGGACCACTTTGGAAATTAGTACAAACTTGAAGGCCCATGTCAAAATGGGAAATATGAGTGCTTAATGGGTTTAGTCATGTTCATATCATGGATCTGTCCTTGTGCACATACCCTCACCTCTGCTCCTTTACCCTGAGCTCACTCCTTTAGTACTTGGGGGTTGGGGGCGTGGGAGAGTAGAAACTGGATTCTGGAGCCGCCAGATCCAGGAACTGGAAAGCGATCAAATAAAAACTAGCCATGGGCCACATTTGGCCTCTGAGCCTGAGGTTCCATACCCCTGCTCTAGACAATTCTTTAAAATTTGCCAATATGATCAGGGTCCTGAGTAATTCTCTGCAGAATTTCCCTTGCCGGGTGACATCACGGCACACAAGCCTTTGGTAGCCTCGTGTGCGGTGATGTGACCCGTCAGTCACCACAGGCAACCCCCAGCACCCCCTACCCTCCTCAGCCTGGCCTGCTCGACAGAGGGGGAAGCTTTGGAAGTGGCAGCAGGAATCCTGAGTGCTGGCACTATCCTCCCTCTCCCCAGACCAGTCAGGAACCCCCAATGTGCTGGGCTGGGGAGGGTAGCAGCAGTACTCCGGGTTCCCCCCTGCTGCTGGCACCTGCTGTGCTGGGGTGAGTTAGCTGTGCGTGGACCCAAGCAGGTTGGGGAGGGCGATGGTGGGTGGGAGGCAACCCCCCCCCCAGCACTGTGTTCTCCCCCGCTAGCCTAGCTTGGCCCGCTCAACAGGAACCTCGGGCGCTGCTGTTACCCTCCCCACCCTGGCCCTCGGGGGGTTTCTGAGCAGTCTGGGCTGGGCAGGGGCTTCTGGGGCCGCAGAAGTCTCAAGGAGGACCTGCAGATTCCTGTGGAATTCTTGAAAATTTTCCGCGAGAGAATCGCGGCCCTGAAGATGGAGGTGAGCTTGGTAGCTGCCTGTATAGTACTGGAGCTTTCCTAGTAGAGGTAGTAATTTTATATAGTAACTTTACATTTTTAGACTTTTTAAATAAAGTTTTTATACTGTATTTTTGTCTAGAAAATGAGAGGGTTGTTGAGACTTTAATGGAAGAAAACAATGAGATGAAGACTAAACTCCAAGATCGGACACCAGACATGGCACCCCCAAGGTATGTAAAAAGACATGCAAGCTGGCTTCTCCAGAACATGCCTTCTCAGTCTCTCATAGAGCACTTCATCCTTTGTGTACTTCTAGATGCTTGTCAGAGGGGGCAGTTTCTAAACCATGCTCATCTTGTGATGGAAAAGCCTTGGAAGAAATGCGCTCGCACTACATTAAAGCTGTGGGCAAAATTAAGGGTAAGGACGAATCAACTTTATGTCCAGCTTTTCACTGCACAGTTAGTGAAAACATAATTGATTGTCTCCTCCTCAACGTATCTTCACAGGAATCTGATCAGTGCTGTGAATTTTGCTGATGGGCTAATTCACTTCCTAGTGAAATGTTTTATTGGGGGTTCCTTTGAAAGTTCCCTCTACTCCTGCGCTTTCCTGCTCCAAACTTTCTTTTGTTGCTTGAAAAGCTTTGTTCCACCCAGATAGTCTTACAAAACCTCACTATTAAGTTGGGTCCATCCTGTGAGTAAATGTTAACTTTCTTAATGGATCAGCTTCAGAAAACTTAAACATTCTTGAAATAACTACTGACCCAATTCAGTCAGCATGGCATGCCTTGAGTAGTGACACTACTCCTGTAGTAAAATACTCTTCAATATGCGTAAGCCTAGCCAGTTGCACTAAGGATGTCTGCATAAACAGCAAGGGTTTGGTTTCCTTTCGGAAGCTATTGTTGTTCACTACAAATTTCAGTCAATTACAAGCTTCCCTGAAGAATGTTTCCTGAGGGATGTCTCCTTTTCCCATGTCTGGAATCACCATAGCTTTTGGCTGAAGAGGAGGGCTACTCTGAAAGCTGGTCCTTGCACGGCTGTAGGCTGGGTTGTTAGGGTTTTTTCTGGTTGAGTGGTGGCAGTTCTGCTGTCGCAGGGCTCCCTTGCGCTCGGCCAGGGGGGAGCATGTAGAATGTGTAGTAACAAAATACGTCTGTGTAGGAGACATGCTTCGTTACATCCATGAGAGTAAAGAGAGAGCAGCGGAAATGATTAGAACTGAGGTGTTAAGGGAACGTCAAGAGACGGCAAGGAGAATGCGCAAGTATTACTTGATTTGTCTTCAGCAGCTTCTGAAGGACGATAGGAAGCATGAGGGGTGAGTTCCATTTCAATGTGCGTTTGGGAATTAGAACACTGTTGCAAAAAAGCACAGAAAGCCCCAGGTCGTTTGATGTTTCTCGAAAAAACAAATAAAAAACACCACACCCTATAAAAAACAGGGAATAATATAATTTTTTCTTCATTTTATTTTTACTGTAAAAATGGTATATATTTTTTAAGACTGCCTGCAAATGGGGAGGGAAGGACCTGCACATTTTTATTCTTTGTAATAAGAACCCTCACTCTTGATCCACACACAGACACACACCCTCTTTTGCATTGCGTGACTCCCACTTCTTTTCTTCTTTCTCCTTTTTAGCATTAAATATATACGGGAACATGAAGTTCCAGGAATTAGAAGCTAGTGCTAGCTTATGTTGCTCTCAATCCTGTGGGTGATGTAAACTTGTATTAATTAATTGCAGATGAGAAGTGTAAATCCTTGGGATACCAACTTGAGTCTTTTTTCTGTTTTTATTTATTTAGTTGCATATTGTGTTTTGTTTTGTTTTTGTGGGGAGGGTGTTTAGAGTTATCTATTTAACTTAATTGTACTATAAACATCCCCCCCCCCCGCCCAGTGTCTCTCACCCCTCCTGCTGGTCGTTCCATCTTAATTAGGTTTCAACTCCTTAATTCTTGATGCCTATCCTGGACTGTTGAGAACTGGCAGGATTAGGATGAGTCAGGAAATGTAAATGTGTAAAAAGCAGGAGGTGAGGGTATACTCGGGGATAAGCCCCTTTGATCATCTTTATACTATATAAAGAAGCAAAAAAGACACATCCCCCTTTTTCTTCTCTTTAAAAGACCTGCTTAATAAACTACCAGTTGCTTGAATGGAAAATGGCATGTAAAGCTCTTCACAACCTCGCTCCCCCCCTACCTCTCTGCACTTATCGCCCTCCATACTCCAGCCCGTGCACTTCGCTCCTCCTCGGTCCCTTCTCTCACCCTTCCACGCCTTCCCTGCTCCCCTAAGCGCCTTCGTCCCTTCTCACTTGCTGCCCCCCATGCCTGGAACTCCCTCCCTGTCCACATCCGCCTTGCCCCCTCCCTTCATACCTTCAAATCTCTCCTTAAAACTCACCTCTTTCGCTCTGCTCTGTCTGACTCTTTATCCTGCTGAGCCACTATTCCTATACCTACGATCGGTTTACCCTTATCCTTGCAACATGGACCTGCCTGCTGTCATTCTCATCGTAACCAAGCCAAGTACGTGCACTTGAGACCTCGTATCTTCATGAATGTTAGACCCCTTGTCTCTCCCTCTGTTCCCCTTCCCAAGTCTCTCCCCCAGCTCCTGTCTCTCCGATTGTAAGCCCTAGGGACAGGGACCGTGTCTATTTTATTACTTTGTAAAGTGCCAGGTACACTACTGGCGCTATATAAATGTTTGTTAATAATAATAAAATAATGTAACTTACCATTGTAAAACTGCCTGTCAGGCTACTAATATAGTCTGGGAAAAGCTAACTACTTGTTTGTTTTTAGGGTGTTCTTAAAAAAATAAAAATAAAATAAAATAAAAAATTATTATTTGCGTTTCCAACAGGGCTGAAAGGAAAATAATGTATGCTGCTAGCAAGTTGGCTACAATGGCTAAAGTACTTGAAACGCCTACTCGTGGCACGCCTCAGAGCAGGAGCCCCCAGGCAGGTTGGTTCGATGAAGGATTATTTTTCTCCTTCCACTGCTACCAGTTAGTCATGTCAGTAGTGAGAAGAACTGTTGTTTACTGTGCTCACATTGGTACAGTTTCTGCCTCCACATGAAACTGAATCATGAATTACTGAAGTTGACAGCATTGACAAATTCTTATATTTTAAAAATTCGAATAAGTATAATAAAACCATCTTATCCAGACTTTCCCTGAGGACATGATTTTTGTCTGGATTAGAGTGGGATCAGGTTATGGAGTGCTTGAGAGTTGCAGGAGCAGAAGGTCATGTCTGGAATAAGAAGAAACTGCATTTTAAATTCTTTTTTCTCCAACCCTAACATGTATTTTTTCTTTGAATTAACCTTCTTCTCTCCTCCACTTTCCTAGCCATGCCATTAAATGCCAAACCTGCAACTGGAGTTGAGGAATTGAAAAGAAATTACATGCATCAAGCCAGGCCAGCCCATATGGAAAGCAAATCATGTGGTGAAAGTATTGCCAAAAAAGCCAGCGATCAAGTCAGTCACAAACATGTGCCCTGTAACTTCAGAGAGCAGTTTGATGCGGCAAAGGTTGGAATCCAGTGTGGGCTTCAGGAAGACGTGGCTTCAAATATCCAGAGTGACAGCAGTGCTTGTAAACAGCTGGATGATATTCCGAGGGATGCTGCGTCAGAATTTTTTCCTAATGGAGATGAAGAAGAAAGATATGGCTGTGTAGTAAATACAGATAAAGTTCTGGCAGCAGCTGTTAGCATGACAGCCCTTCAGAATTTTCCCTACTGCACATCTCATGGAAAGTTTGGGAACATTCAAACACCCAGCTGTAGAAATGGCATTTCCGACACTGGGCCAGCTCACGCAGCGTTTCAGAGCCAGAATGAATGTCCATTCTTAAAAGACTTCAAGCGCAACCAGCCAAAGGACTATCGAAAAGCAACATCTGAGAAAACGCCGGGGTTTGATGTTCAAGAAACTCCAGTAAGAGATGAAGGAAGCTCCACTAACTGGAGTTCACTTAGTGAGCATTTACACTTGGATAGCAGTGATGTGTCTTCGTATTCTGTACCAAAAGCAAGATCCAATGCACAAGCCCAATCTGTGTCCTGTGAAGAGTTTCCTGGGATGAACTTATTTTCTGATGCAGATAAGAAAAGTGGTATCTTTTGTAGACCAATTAGCAATCGCAAAGATAAGATTCTTGGTGCACCAAGTGAAGCCATAAATTACAACAAAGAATATCCATCTCAGAACTCCGACAAACTGAATTCTGCTCTTGCACAGCAAAACAATGCGGTAGCATGTTCAAATGTAGGGAAAGACTACAAACAGCATTTAGGAAAACTGATACTGGATGCCAAATCTCAGCACGATAGCGGCTTTGACAGTCCACTTATCAATTTTTACTAACATCAAAAGTGCTTTGAAAACTTTCTCAACAGAAACCCCAATGTTCAAGTGCGGACTTTACAGGTGGGATGAAGAGAACCTCTTTCCCAGAGATTTGTGGGGTTTGTCCGTTTTCATGATTTCTTATTATCCGACTGTTACGTGAGCAAACAAATCATATAAAATTACCTTAAAATATTTATGTAGGTTTTCATTTGCCTTAGTCATCTGACTTTCAAAACCGTGTACAGAATATTTATGTGTTGTGTGTGTTTATTATTTGTTAAATAATCTATTTTTATACCTCAAGATCAATTTGCAGTGCAATCTTTGTTTGTTTTTATTTATATAAATAAACTAATGTCATGGATGGGTCATTTAAAAAAAAAAATTCCTTCAGAATTTAGCTGCATTTGAAAGCAACATGAGTTTGAAATACCTATACACTTAATTTTGGAGGATTCCTGCAAAGTTCATAATGTGGAAGTTCTTGAGTATAAGAAGTATAAATATTTATAAAGATCTTGCTCCATGGTCTGCACACGTAGGCTGTGCATGCTACACAAACTGTGTGCATCCACTGCATGTGTGCAATTCTCGTGCAGAATGTGTGTGCATTGCACACGGTGCATACTGTCTGCTTGATGGGTGGGCACGTGTGTTGTGCTTGTACACCTGTATGTGATGCACATGCATGGCTTGCACACCTTGGCTCAGTGCACACCAAAATGACTCCATTTTATCCTTGATATCAAACTCCAGCATATGGCTTCTGTATGAAGTAATGTTTAGTTCATGTTTTGGAGAGGAACTTTGCTTTTCATTCTGTAAAGCAAAATGATCTTATCTTACCTAAATGGCTTCTTTATTTTCATTTATAGGAGTGTGTTTAAAATTTTCCACCACTTTTTAAAATGGCACTTGGACTCCCAAGTGCTTGAGACACATAAGAGCCTTGAAAAATGTTACCCTGACTCCCTAATTTAAATGAGAGGCTTCCAAACAATAGTTTGGGACCACAAGTGGCATTGCCATCTGCAGAAGAGCAGGATACGATCCCGATTTATTTATTTATTTATTGCTGTCTGGAGTCACAGGGTTCTATTTGTGTCAAAATGGGTCTCAAAGGCAAGAAGCTTGGGAGCCCACTAGTTTCTCTTGATACTTTCCTAGTATCCATGAAGACTTGCCCATGTCTCACAGACTTTGTTTGGACTGTTCCCTCTCTGGCCTGTGCTTCTCTTTTTTCTTTCAGTTTGCTTTATTAACTAGGGACACTGACATGCAGGCAAGATATATTTATCTTGCATCATTTGATCCTGCAGTCAGTTCATCTGTTGTCCAGAATGGTTGTGACACCATACCATCCACTGTTGCTGAAACCCTAGAATCCACTTCAACAAGTAAGGCCACTTTCAGACATGGACCCCCACGCATATTTGAACTGTGGGGGGGAATGCACAGCGTGAATATGCGCGGGGATCAGCCATTCTGAAAGGTCCCCCTGCACGACTTTGCCGCAGAGCTGCGTGAGATGCAGAGCTTGATGGGGGGGGGATTTCTCATGAGCTAAAAACTACTGCTGAATCCATTCCCGAGTTAAGATTAGTCTTCTGCTAAGGGCTTTTCACTTCATGTTGGTGGTAGGTAGCTCATGTTCAGGACTTGCCCCAGTCTGAAAGCTGTTCACTAACTGCATCTGTTGTCAAAGAAGCTTTCCCTCTTCTTTTGGGTGAAACCACACGAGTCGTCACCGGGAATTGGGCAGCCTTACCTCAGTTTGGGCACCGTTGTCACACGATGCAGTGGCTCATAGATGTTCACTCCACCCCACGTTGGGGAGGCCAGCTGGCTGCTACCCCCTGCGTCCTTGGAACAAGGCTTTACACCCAGTGTAGCAGCCTTACCCAAAGTGTGGCAAGGCTGCCCAACTTGCAGTAGCATGCTGCTGCTCATGCCCAGTCCCCATCGGCCCTGCCCTGCAGTGAGGTCTGCTTCGGGGCTTTGAGCAGCGGGCACTGTCGCCAGTCCTGCGTGGCCACATCACAGGGCGGGGGTGGGCGCCTGCACGTGTGGCTGGTGTCTCGGCAGGCCACCTGGCTTTCCTGCAGAGCTAGGGAGGCATGGCGGACCTTTTCCCCTGCTCTCTGTGCTGCCCCTGCAGTGTGGCAGCTGAACTTGCCCAACGTGGGGATCCGTTCCGGTCAGGCTCTTCTGGCTGTACCGCCTTATTCTTATCATTTCTGTTGAAACACTAGTAGCTTATTGCATTTTTTGTGTGAGAAGCTTGTTTTCCGTTCGTTCATTTGCAGCCTAGAACATGTGTTGGGAGGTCTATCTACAGTAATACTGCAAAGCACCCTCCTACCATTGGGCACATGCAGTTTCTTAGCCTGGGCATGTCCTCAGGGATGATAGACTGTTACAGTATCCATATCTTGGTCTCATTTTCTACTTGTCCCTTGTCATACTAATGCTCCTTTTTGTTGTTCGTTCCACTGACGTTTTGTATCCTCGAACTTTCCTTTCTTCTGTGGAGGGTAACTTAGAACTTCTAACCAAATGACTGCTGCTTCATTACCTCATTATCTGATCTGTGATATCCTTAGACTGCCACCTACCTACACTCTTGCCCTGTCCGGAAGCGAACAACATGATGGCAATCTTTCGTTAAAGGTAACCTGGAGAGTGTGTGCTACTTGCTGCTTGAGTGAGAGAAAACTCGTTTTGGCTAGAAACCCATTCAAACTGCTTTCTTTCACAGAGTTTAGTTAACCTTCAGTCTTACAAAAATGAATCGTCCCCCTCCCCCCCCCCTTTTTTTTTTCTTTATAGCAACTGGTTTCTTAATCTTCCTGACTCGCAGTCGCAAATCGACAGAAAGTGGGCATTCCGTTTTGTTTTTAGCACATACAAGACCTGTAGCCTCACTGGACTTGTGCTTAGGAGCAGTGTGAAAACCAACTCAAGGTTTTCACATTTGTGTCACTGTCCTGCCTGCTTTTCATTGCACCTTTGTCATGGGTTGGAGGGTCTGCACCCCCACTTTACTGGGTTTGAGTGACTCAGTTTCCCTCGCGCACAGCCCGCTTGAATTAGTTTCTCTCTCTGGCTAATTCAGGTCTGCCGCAAAAACAACTCCTTTGTCACTCAAGGGCCGATCCTTCCCGTTTACAGACTCTTTACTCTCTGGGTTCACAAGAGCTTGAGAACTCTCTTTGCTCACTTGTGTTCCAATGTTAGACACAAACACTTCTTCATAAAGATAAGAAGTACGTTTATTGATTACATAAGCAAGATAGTTGATACAGAGTGGTTCCTAGAAATCAAAGGTAAATATAACGCATTCCTGATCTATACTGGTTGAGTTCCTAAATAAGCATCTTACCCTACAAAGGTCCATAAGTTTCTCTCAGTCCTTTGGTGTAAGCGACTGGGTTTCCAGACTTAGAGTAGAAAGCAAAATCATCTCTCTAAGTTCATGGTCTCCAGCCTGACTTGCTGGCAGGCTTTCGTATGCAGATGTAACTGCTCAAGATTGCTCAGGGAGAGAGCTCTGGGCAAGCGATAGCGAAGCTGACTTAATGGCCCTTGCTTAAGTATCCTGCCTCGTCCCTTTTTCTTGGGTTCCCGCCTAGGGGAAATGGAAATGTGTGACCTGTCACGTAGACAACCCAGGCAAACATGAAGGTTGTTTTGCATCTCCGCAGGTCTGTCTGGCTAGGGTTCCCAAATACACATTCTTTGTATCTCTTTGCATTTCCTGGAGCTTTGTCACGTGTCACAGCTCTGATTTGGGTTTTACAGTTTTCAATTGTAACATTACATACATGTGGAACCTTTTGCTTTACATATTTACCAGACTTGTAGTCTACATGTAGGCCAGTATCACACGTGTATGACCCTATGTTGTTCCGTGACAGCCTTACCCATTGCTTATCGAGACTGGGAGCAATGGACTATTTTTATTATATAGCACCAACAGTGTACCTGGCACTGTACAATAGTTATAGTCATTCTCTTACTGCTACTCCCTTGCAAACCTGAATGCAACTACAGAAAAGTATCTCTTCAGCCAAATGTTCATGCTAAGTGCTCCTGGCATCTTCCAGATGAAAGTTCCCTGTTGGCCTGCAGCCTGGTGAGAAGGACAGTTGTGCAAAAATACCCTAATTATCTAATCAGCTTTTGCTTTGATTTTAGAGCAACTGCAGCTCTTTAATTCTCTGGTTTTACCATAGCCATTAATTGTGCGTGTGTAGGTTGTGTAGCAAAACCCAATGTCTGTGAGAGGATATTCTTGCTTTATGCTGTTTTGCTTCCCTCTAGTGGCTTTCTATAGTATGTATTATATGTAACAGGTTGCATTACAATGAATTAGGACATTGTAAATCACAAGTGACTACAAACGTTACTGTACTGGGAGGTCTGACAAAATAGGTGTGGGGTTTTTTTGAGTTTCTTAATGTAAAAGCTGTCCTCCATGTGCTATTTTAACCAGAAGCTAATAACTCAAGGTCATATAATGCCTTTTTGTTTATCCATCCAAAATGTACTGCTAAATTGCGGAGGACACTTTTTTGACATGACATGAGCTTGCTTTCAGATCTGGTGCAAAGCCGGGGGTCTGAACCCCATCATGGCTCAAAACACCAGAACTGTAAGCCGACAAAACTTTTATTTGGCTCAGGTGCCTATCCCAAGCTCAAACATGGCTGCCTGAAAAGGAAGCTTATTAGAACAATGAAAACCAATTTTCTCTGCATCTCATCGTCGGTGTCGTGTGGGACCGTCTCTTCCATGAGCCACTGTTGTTACAGAATGCTATAAAGCAATGTGCATTGCAATGATGATCTACTGTACTCCTGGTGCTTTGGGACTGAGCTTCCCTTACATTCTGGTGTCCCACTTCAGGGTGCAGAGAGGGTTCTACAGAAGCAAAGGAATGTTTTAGCAACTGCTATATTTCCAAAATCTGTTCTGGTGGCTGACTTCACAGGCACTTTCTGTTAGGAAAATAAACAGCTTGCTTTTATTTATTCCATTTTTAACTCGCCCTTCCCTAAAGGCTCTGGGCAGGTAACAACATTTTAAAAATGCATATAAAAAAAATCTATCGCCTTCAAAAAGCCCCTGAAGACTTTTTATTCTTCCAGTGCTTTTAGAGAAATCACTGCTGGTCTCCCCTTAATGTATTCTGTTCTCCCTCTTTACCTTCCCCTTTTGTGTTTGTTTTTAAATTGATTTTACATTGTGCATTTTATTAGTACTCCAAGCGCCATTTAGCAGGGGGCACTATAGAAATAAAATCATTTGTTACTAAAATAAAACCCATAAAAAGCAATCAAAAAATATATAAAATGCCTTCAAAATAATGCTCAGATCCCTATCCCTTCCAGCTAAATGCCTGGCCCAGTAGCTTCTCATACTTTTGTTGAAAACTCATTGGGGCTAGTTTACTCCTTAACTCTGAAACAGCTCTAAAGCTATGAGTGGACACTGTATTTTGGCTTGTGCTGGAACCTGTGTATTGTGAATGCCTTGTCTTTCCCTAGATGGAAAGAAGTTATGGGGGGGATCCTGTTTTGAAAAACATATTTATTGGTTTGGAAAAATTAGCAAATGGTTGTCTAGACCATAACATGTTGCCAGCAAAGAAGGACCTATTCATTGGCCAAGAAGACACACCCATTTCTGTTGTGGGACAGCATCTTCATGACACTGTTCATTGGAAAGAACCTAATATTGTGTTTTGTCCTGGGCAACCTGCTCAGGATGCAATAGGTCACTCTGCGCTGAAGAGAGAACATTAAGGGGATGGGTATATTAATGTTCATTAAAACGCTCGCTTTGTCCAAATTTGGATAAGGCCATTAACACTCAGTGAATCTTCTCGGTTGTCACAGAATGGAAAGGTCCATCTCCCACAACCCTTGCATTTAATTGTAATCCGGGTACAGATGGTGGCCTTTTTGACACGCATGCTTTCAGAGGTCACCAAGAGACTCTATTTATTTAGAACACCCACTTTTCCTTTGAGCTTCTTCCATTCTTCTTGTGGCTTTACTCCTGAGGAACAGAAGAGAGGAAAGACTGCTCTTCTCTATATACAGGTTGTTTTATTTTCCCAGCAACGCTTGCTCCATGAGTATTTTCCCTTGGCTCTCCCTAGCTGGTGTTGAACGACATTTCCTCTGCTGAATGTGAGCCTGCTCAACCTCTGTTGTTCGTCTGAAGTAATGTGGTATTTTTTTGGTACAGACAAGAGTTCATGAAGTTAAACAGTTTTCAACATTTTTATTTTAAAAACCATAAAGACGTCAAGGTGCATCTTTCACAAAGTACAGAGTGTGGTTTCTGTTGTTTGACATCTGTCCGTCTTTGTAAGACAATGGAAAATGCAGCATCCCTTGGGTTACTTGGGTTTGCTTAGAGGACATTTTCTCTGATAACTCCAGTTCCTGTGTTTGGTCTCAAATGTGAAAGGGACAAATTAATCAGGATGATCCCCTGTTTTTTTATTGGACAAGTTTCTGCTAGTGATTGATACACAAGCTATTGAGATCCATAGAGAGTTCCTCCTCAGGCCCAAATGAAAGAAGGTTTGAACTCAAACTGAATCTTTCATTGTGATTCACTTCATTGGGACTTGGTGCTGGACCCCAGGAAGTTGGGATCTCTGCAAAATGGTGGTGTGGGCCCCTACTTAACACAGGAATGTTTGGTAGACACGCACTGACTTGTCCAAAAGAGAGAAGGAAATGTGAACATTTTTGATATTCAATTAAACATACCACAGTGGGAGCGGGGCTGCATTACAAGCCCATATGTTACGTAGATGCTATTATTTTTAACTTATTCATGGACCCCATGTGTTGACTTGCCATAGGTTCGAGCTTCTTGTGTTTGCGGTTCTGTGAGCCTTGTGTTTTCATAACTCTAGTGCTCCTCATGTTGCTTCAAGTTTATTTGTGGATCCCCCATGTATTGGGGTTTAAATAGATCTCCAACACAGGGCTAAAGATGATTTGTAGTTTTTTAATTTGTTCATAGAGCCAGTGTCTACCAAATTTGCAGATAGAATTGCTTCCTCACTGTAGTTGTAATCTGTAACTACGTTAGCACTTTATAACCAACAGTGAAGGTTTCTTTTAATTTTTCAAATGGGGTTATTTCAATACACTAAATGCAAAAATGATTGCACAACACAGGATGATTTCCATTTTTAAAAATTCCTTTCAAGCCTAGCTGTTTTGACATACGCTTTCAACTTCATCTCAGGCCTGCTTGCAGCAAACCCTGGAAAAGAACGTTGGAAATAAATTCTCTCTTCCTACCCAGTGTACCGTGACAATTCCCATGGTAGGTTCAGTATATTGGCAGCGTGATCCCACTTGCTTTACTCAGTCCTCTAGCTACAGGGCTGATTTTGTCAATGGGTGTTTTTAAAGGAGCAAGGTGATGGAGAGGAGGAGTCTATGGCCCGAACATGGCTCTGCCACGAAGCACCCATGCAGGTGGAGTGCATGGGGAGCAACTCAGATGGGCGGCTACCTTAACCACAGAGGCTGCCACCACACTCTCTGCCATGGACCTATCCTTGAGAAGGCTACACTTAACCCCTCTGACCCTTCCAGCTATCGCCCCATTTAGCTCCTACCCTTTAGCTTCCAAGCTCCTGGAATGAGCTACAGGCGCTGTCTGGACGTCCTCTCTTCAAATTCCTCCCTTGACCTGCTCCAATCGGGCTTCCGCCCTCTCCATTCGACTAAGACTGCCCTTGCCAAAATAAGCGATGACCTCTTAGCTAAGTCTAAGGGCCTCTACTCTGCTTTGACACTGTCAATCATGGCCTCTTCCTGGATTCGCTACGCTCCCTTGGTTTCCGGGACACTGTTCTCGACTGGTTCTCTTCGTATCTCTCGAACCGCTCCTTCAATGTTTCTCTTGCTGATACCTCCTCTGCGTTGCTTCCCCTGTCTGGGAGTTCCCCAAGGCTGTCTCCGGGCCCCCTTCTTGTCTCCCTTTACAGTCTTTCTCTGGGTAAAGTCATTGAAACCCAACGGCTTCCAGTATCACCTGTATGCTGATGACACGCAACTCTCTCTCTCTCCACTCCCATTCTCCCCCTCCATCCAGACTCCTGTTGCTGACTGTCTTACTGACATCTCTGCCTGGATGTCTCGTCGCCAACTCAAGCTTAATATGATCAAGACTGAACTAATCTATCCCACAAAACGCTCCCCTCCCAACTTCCCTCTTAATTTCCATTGAGGGAGTCACCATCCAGCCAGTGCCTCAGGCCCATAGGCTGCAATTCACCTTTGACTCCTCCCTCTCTTTTAAGCCTCAGATCCAGGCTGTTGTTAAATCCTGTTGCTTTACTCTGTACAATATTGCTAAAATCTGGCCTTCCCTTACTGTTGCCACTGCAAAAACCATAGTCCATGCTCTACTCATCTCTCGCTTTGACTACTGCAACTTCCTCCTTACTGGCCTCCCTTACTATGATCTGGCCCCCCTCATCTCCGTTCACTGCTCCACAGCCAAAATCATCCACCTTGCCTGTCGCTTTGAGCATGTACAGTGCCTTCTCTCTGCCCTGCACTGGCTCCCTCTAAAAGAACGCATATACAGCACAAGCTCCTGGTATTTGCCTTCAAGGCTCTTCATAGCTTTGCTCCCCCATACCTTTTCCGCTCTTTTATCTCGCCAAGCTCCTGCCCGGGAGCTTCGCTCCTCCTCTGCCCCCACTCTTGCCTGCTCGCGAGCCCTTTGCTCCTCTAAATGTCTCTGCCCCTCCTCCCTTGTTGCCCCTCATGCCTGGAACTCCCTCTCTGGATACATTCACTCTGCTCCCTCTGTCCCAACTTCCATATCCCTCCTGAAAACCCACCTCTTCCATCAGGCCTTCCCTAGCTTCTCATGAGTGATAAATACTGCATCCTTTCCCCGCCTCACTCAGAACCTAATTCCCTGTAACTAAGCGAAGCAACTTCTCAGCCTCATGAATGTACTCTTGTCTTTCCTGATGTTTACTTCTCTCTCTCTCTCTCTTATTCCTTTTCCCTTCCCCCTCTCTTGTCTGATTGTAAGCCCCTTAGGGATAGGGACCTGTCTCTGACTGGATTGTACAGTGTCAGGTACATTGCTTGTGCTATATAAATAATAATAATGGAACGTGGGGGAGGGGGAAGCATGCCAGGCTGGCCTCTACAAGTGGCATGTTCCAGACACGAGTGCTGAGGAACCTGGGATCCTGATCATTTCCAGCCAGGGTTTGTAACTTGCAAAGATCGCTTCCCCTGCCCACTGTGCCTATGAGCAGCAGACCTGTCTGCTGGCGTGGCTGGCTGCTGCTCTTTACATGGGGAGGGGCTCCGTGGCTGCTCCTTGCCACGCATCCATCTGGCTTTGCATGGAGCACTCTAGATTTTCTGGCATTGCTCTGAGAGTCGCCATGAGTGGGTGCTCCATGGCTTGCAGGTGTGCGCATCTGTCCGTTCCACCTTCAGATGGGTGGTCAGAGCTGGGTGGCCATGCGAAGTAGCATCTCATTTGGAAACGCCCAATGAGATAAGTAGGTTTTAGCACACAGGTCTTTCCATCTCCGCTCATGAAGCTATTATCTGCCCTTCGACTCCGCCCTTCTCCTTTATGGCTCAGATCCAGGCTGTTACCTGGTTCTGCCGCTTAGCTCTGTATAATATTGTTAAAATCTGGCCCTGCCTTATTGTTGCCACTACAAAAACCCTAGTCCATGCTTTAATCATTTCTCACCTTCACTACTGCAACGTCCTCCTTACTGGCTTTCCCTGCTCTGATCTCGTCCCCCATCCTTTCCATTCAACACTCTGCTGCCAAAGTCCTCCACCTTGCCTGTCGTTTTGACAACATTCAGCCCCTCTCCGCCCTACGCTGGCTCCCCCTATGGGAATGCGGTCAACACAAGCTCCTGGTCTTCACCTTCAAGGCTCTTCATGGCCTTGCCTCCTCATCTCTCTGCTCTTGTATCCCGCAACATTCCTGCCCAGGAGCTTCACTCCTCTGCTGCTCCCACCCGTGCCTGCCTGCAACTCCCCTACTCCTCTAAGCGCCTTTGCCCCTTCTCTCTTGCCCCCCATGCCTGGAACTCCCTAGAAACATTTGTTCTGCTCCCTCTCTCCCAACTTTCAAGTCCCTCCTGAAAATCTACCTCTCCCTTCAGGCTTTCACTGGCTCATCAGCATGAGTGATAAGAAACTCCTCCCTTGTAACTAAGACTACTTTCACACCTCCCGCCCTCTTCTCCTCCCCCCC